>BGPR01000004.1:4528568-4884553 GCA_013235015.1 Araneus ventricosus | reverse complement strand
CTCTAATAGAAAAATGCCAGATTTGAATTCATAGGAAGTTTATAAAGAGTTCTTTTGCGACGACTCTTCTTAAAGACACTATATCTGTGGAGGCAGATTTAGAGTTTATTAAGTTATATGTTCTTTATCTTTATGTATCGTTTGTGCTGAATTGATTCGAATAAAATGCTCTAATAGAAAATGTTTAGTTAGAAATATTTTAGTACTATTAAATCACACATTGGAATTTTTTAAATGTTTCTTTTGTAACGTCTCACATGACAGTCAAACAACGCTTTGCTCGGAAGAATATTAATACTGTAAAACCACGCATAGGAAAATTATTAGATGTTCTTTTGCGATGACTTGTTTTACCCGTCTGTGTTTTAAAGAAAAGCTAAATGTCTGATTAAGGATTTGAAGTTTGTTAATTTATTTGTTCTTTATAATCGAATATAATTTAAATCTGAATTAATTTGAATAAAATGTTCTAATGGAAACACTGCCCCAGAAAAATTTAGACTGTCAGTACTTTGGAGATGTGAAGTCACACGTAGGTAGTTAACGGTCTCTTCTGTGACAACTATTTTGATGCGCTTCGTTGTTTATACTTAATTTTCCCTTCTTTGTTTTAAAGGAAAACTATCTGTGATTATAGAATCTTAGTTTATGTATTTATTTGCTCTGTACTATAGTATATAATTTGAAACTGAATTAATTTCAAGAAAATCTTCTCTCGCCTAAAAATCGCCTAGCTTAATGATGAGCTAATTTCCCCATGTTTTTAGTCCCGCATAGGAAGTTTGCGACAGAGGTAATTCTACGGCATAGTCGGACCCCATCTGATACTCATTTGCCGTTCTCTTTATGAAATGAAGTTATAGACGTGGTTACGGATTTTGGGTTTATTAATTTATGGTCAAAGTTGAATTAATTTTAAGGAAATGATTTAATAGGGGGAAAAATAATCTTTTTCTGATAAATTATTACCTAATTTTTCTTACTGTTAACCCACACAAAGTAAGTTTACAAAGGTCTTATTTGCGACGGGACATTTGACAATATTCCTCTTATTGTTACAGCGATAAGCTATATCTGTGGTCACAGATTCAGGATTTACTCATTTTTTATCCTTTATCTTTCTCAAACGTATAGAGTATAAAATTGTATTAATTAAGAGTAAAATGTTTGAGTAAGAAAAATAATTCATGTGATAGCTAATTTTCTTGTACATAAGGCCTAGCTTATGTTTCAGCATTCACTTTAGGTTCGACTTGGTGTTTTATGCATAGATTTATATAACAGTGAAGTTTTTTTTATAGAACTTGCTAAAAGTAAAACATTTGCATTTCTGAAAGAATTAGCACTTTAGCATTGAATCTAATTTTAATTAAAGGATTCGAAATAGCTCTGAAATCGCAAACTATCTCTGATATTTCCCGTCAAGTTTTCTTTTTCACTAAAGAAAGTATTAACAATTTTATGAGAAATCAAATTTAGAAAAATACTTCACTCCCTAATTTAAGAATACGTAAACATTGGGAAAATTTTCTTTTTATAGCAAAATATTTCGTGCGCAAACTTAGATTATCAGAAAACACTTATATTTTAATAGCATATTTTATTAGAAGAATCACAACTTTACATTAAATTGATTTTTCTATATAATAGATTTAAATCAAACATGCCGTTCGACATGGTACTTTACACGTTCCGAGCTATCTCTAACAACTAGTTAGAAGAAAAAGAAGATTTGTTGGCGGAATCCAACCTCATAATTCACGAATAATCAAACATATTTTTATTGCAGAGGGTGTTCGCACATTTTTTAGACGATTTCGTTTCGCTGTAGGAAAAAATTCGTTTGTTTGGAAAAATTTATTTTCAAAACAACTCCATTTTTAAAGTCTAAGTTATCATCTCCTAACTAAAATTTTTGTTTACATGCAAAATGGCGCTTTTAGAAGCGATGGATGGTTTTGCTCTTTCCGAAGAGAGTTAATCTTATTCAGTTATTTAAAGACGCCGTGAAAACCAAGGTTTTTGAAGGCCACAATAGGTATTGTTGTTAATAAGGAAGGAAAAAAATCGCCCAAGTTTAGTTTCAAGTGGAAAAATTGTTCCAAATACGTATCCAAGGAAAAAACGCAGTTCTTCGATATTGCAAATGTGAGAACTTTAATGTTAAAAGAAAATCTTACAAGTCAAGGCCTTGTTGCCAAATCATTAAAATGCTGAGTATCAACTGTAAACAAAATTATTATCACTGATTTGAATCTCAAATAGGCCAAAAAATACAATTTTCACCGTCTTTTTCCACGTCATATCGCTGAACACAAAACACGCTGCAGAATTCTTTATGAAAATCATTTATACGGACAAAAATGAAAAAAATGTTGTAACAAGAGATGAAGCTTGAGTCTAATTAAATGACTGCAAGAAAATTCAATTTATTATCATCAAAGAGGGAAAAAAGCATATGATTCAAAGAATCTAACGAAAGTTTTCCTACGGGAATTATGATAGCTGCTACTTGTTGGAAAAATAAAAGTAAAGAGAGTGGAAAAAATGTTAAGATCAACTCCACATACTATCAGGAGCATATTTTATCCACTATCTTCAAATATGAGGTAACATCTCTTTACCCACAATGCAATCAGTCGGTAGAATGGCACCAAAGCAAGCAGCCGCACAACACAATCCGTTCTTTTAATTTTCTGGAAAAAATGGAGTATTAAGACTATAACCTTCAGTGATATTCCTGGTAAATAGTTTTGTATCACCCGTGAGTTTTTGCGATTTTAGACTTTTAAAAAGAGCATTATCCAAATATCGACCTACAAACCTTTGTGGGCTTTGGAAAGCTGTTCAAGATGGATGGGACAAAATACCTCTTCCGTTACCACAAAAATTATTATTGTCATGGAAAATATTGTTAAGAATACGGACATCTAAAGCACAAAAATATTATGTTAAATTGTTCTGCAAATACCATTAAAATCGTATAAAAAATGTGCGAAAGGTCTCTGTATTTTGCTGTAGTTTTAATTGCTTTTCAAGAACAAGATTTGTGTATCTATTTATATGATTTTTAAAAATTATTTTACTACAAAGTTGGAGGTAACAGTATATTTTAAATGCAGAAATGCTTCAATGCTTTTTTCATTTTTATTCTATTTTAAAAATTAATGAATCTCGCATCTGCTTTCATTGCGTATTGTTTGTACAAATTCAAGTTGCTCATTTCTAGAAATCTTTGAGTTCCTAAAATTCGTTGTTTTCCGTATGTGTTTGTAGTAAAAATATTTATATTTCTCTTAATTTTTAATGACTTCGGTTAAATTTCTTTCTGTATTGTTATGCATTTTTTAAAACGAGATTTAAATTACTTTGCTCACAAATTGTAGGTCAGCAACATATAGTTAGAAGTCAATTACAGTAAATAAGCAGCTTGCTCCGCGTTTTTAACGAGCCATAATAGTGAAATAAATTAGAAAATCTTTTATTGAGCGTCTAGCAAAAGAAATCTTGTTTACTTTAATTCTTCTAAGGTAATATTGGCTTTCATGTTGTTATTTCAATATTTTTGTGCAACTCGTGTAATGTGTTATTTTCGATGTTTTGCTTGGTTCCAAAAAATGTAAAAAACAAATTAATTTGAAGCAGACGTGGTTGTTAAAGGGTTAGGGAAATTAGTTTCCGCTGCCGATCTTAAGATATTTTCGTTTACTGCTTGTGTTATTTGTATCAATAAATAGGTAATCTGAAACTGAAAAAAATTGTGTCTCGAGTTATTAGTGCAAATTAAAAAAATATCGTTAATTTATTGTGTTTATCACTTTTTGAAGAATGACATATAGAAGCATTTGCTATGTTTATATGTTTCGTTTCTAATAACCGATTTTATTTTATGCTTAAAAAATAAAATAAGAATTGAGTTATGAAATAAATTTTTATAATAATTCTTTCGTTCTTGAATTAAATTTTCAAGCCAGGTTCGAAACTTTGTCTTAAAAATCGAATATTATATTTATTTTTTTATAAATTTATAGATTGTTAAAAAATTTTAAACGAATATGAGTTTGGACTAACGTACTTAACTTATTTAAAACTCAATAACTAACATAAGAATATTTATTAAATTCAAAGCATATATTTGTATTGGAAAAGTACTAATTGACTAATTTATAACTTAAAATAAAAATAATAATTTTCTTAAATGACACAAACGAAAAATATGATTTAACTATATAGTAGTTCCAAAACATGTTTAAATAGTATTTATAACTTTTCTGTTAATATATTTTCTTCCTTTAGAAATAAAACTGCTTTTAAGTAAGGTTTTGACACGTCAAAAAATAATCATTTTTCAATCAGCGTTCGGTTGATTTCATAATTTTCTGACTCTAATTGTCAAGTAATGTTTGATAAGAATCTTTAACGAATATATTCAATCATTCGATTCAATAATTCCTGAACGCTGTATATATGCTGTTGTGGCGTTGTAGAAAAGGGAAGATCGCGTGCAAAATTTGTGACTTCTACAAGAATATTATTTGTGATGCTTTCATCAAAATTCTCATCACGTGATCAACTCATTTCGCCTTATCAACGCCACCTTGCCGTATTTCTTACACCTGCCTATTAGTCAATCATTTCTCAATTAGAATCGATAAGCGCTCGTTCTGTTAGCCGTAAATCAAAAACGAAAGGAATAATTGGCGAGTTGAGTGATAATTGATCATGTCCGAATAAATAAGTGGAAATAAGCGATTGTTTTTCCGAGTTTTGGCTTTGTGAATTAAATTATCCAATTGTTTTCAAAAACGGTTTTTGCAAATTGATCAAAATAGAGATAAAGATCAGTAGTTAAGTTGCATTATCTCTTTTATTATAATTCCGCAAGCTAATTTTGTCTGAAGTGAAATAAGTCTGCAAGATGTCATTCCTACGTCTTTGTGATTGCCGGCACCATGAACTGAACTACTTAGAATTCAGATCATGTTATAAAATAATTTTCTAATCTCTTTTAATATTCAAAATTTGCAACATAAACCGTGAATAGAAGAAAGCACGAATGGTTTTATATTACTGAGTATGGTATTTTTTCTTCTTTTCATGTGAAAAGAAGAAAAGACAAACTATGGCCATTGATTCACATGGTCTGTTGTAGATACACGTTTATGTCGCGAACGCTGTAAAAGCGCTTCGGGTTCCTAGGTGAGAGAAAACAAATAAATAAAAAAAACAACTTTAGCAAATCGTTTTTAGCTCTATTACCTGGGGCACTATAGAAACCGCGTCTTAAATATCCCATACAGTTTGGCGGGGTGACGCATTTATATTGTTGCAAATAAACAGTATTCTTTTCATCACTAAAGCATTTTGATTTATTCTCAAGCATTGCATACAAATAGTGATTAAAAGAGCCCACGATTATGTACAGAAAGCTTAAAAATCGCTCGAAGGTTGGAGGAAAAAACCGCAGTAATGATTTTCTGAATTAATTTTTAAGGCAATTACAATTTCACCAAAATAACACTATTCACTTTCTTCATTTCCCGTTTTTATTTTTTCCTTTAAATGTTACCCTATTTCTAGGTAGGTAACCACACTTTATTTATTAGTTTATAAATTAAATTGTTTTTTAAACCAAATAACAATTCATATAAAATATCACAAAATTTATTTCCTTCATTTCTCACCCCTTTACCCCTTATCATCAAATGACACATTAAATTTCCTGTGCTTAGATATGTATAAACTTACACACTTTATAAATTAATTTGCTGTATAAATCAAATTCATGAAGATCACAAAATTTCACTTCCTTTATTTATCACTTTTATCTTTAAATAATACACTTAATTTCCCTATGTTTAGGTAGGCATGAATTTGCTACATTTTATCTCTTGCTTTATGAATCAAATTGCTTTCTAAACTATTCATAAAACCGAGAGAAAACGAAACTCCGATATTTCGGTAGTCAGCGAATAAAAATGAAACGGAAAACATGAGTGAAGAAGCCAAATCGTTGTTGACGAGGCCTGGTGTGAGTAGATTGTTGTAAGTAGTGATCTAAGTGGCCTTGCGGTTGAGGTGAAGTGACCCAACGTGAGAGGAATATTCAGCGTGTACTAGCAACGCGTCATCGTGATTGCTGTTCACTTTTTTTCTTTTTTGATCAAGCTGCCGTTTATTGTTCCTCTCACGTTCTGTGCAACACTGGATTGTAATCAGCCCTGTTCATTTCGTTTTGCTAATGATTTCCCGCCATTACTCTATAAACTATTTACTTCCTTATTGATTTTTAAATGCACGTGACTTCAGCGGCTCTGACATCCGAATGATTTGTGGCAGAGAAGTACTTTTGTCTTCCAGGGAAAATAAAAACTTGCTGGCAGAAACATTTCAAATTGCCGCTTCCTCACGTTCACAAGTTTACCATTTTGCCCAATCCTGTATTTTTGTTTCTGTGCGTCATTCTGCGTAATTGTAATGAATTGCTTTTGATTTTTAAGAGGTAGATTATATCTTTCAGAGGGCTTAGTGATGGAAAAATGAACTGCAGATGAAGTATTGGATCTGCAATTCTCTTCCGTCGCTGAGCCTCATTGACCAAAAAAGGGAGAAATATACTTTATTTTAAAAGGTAGGATAGAATTTTAGCTTCTAAGATATTGAATAAAACTACAACAAAAAACTCAGAGAAATTCATTCGTGTATTTTCTGTACATAAGAACACTGAGAAGTCGTTTTTCATTGGCGAGTTACTAAAATTTATGCGAAGATTTCATTTTAATGAATTACATTGGATTCTTAAGCCTTCTGTGAGTTAAATGCACTTCATGCCCTGGATGTGCAGTTGCGTTGTTCATGGATTCCAAGAAATGAAAATGGAGACTACATTCGAAGGGGACAACAGACTTTTCTAAAATACGTGAGAGGGCATCAAAGTCTATTTTTTGTAAATCCTGATGTATTTTGTGAAAGCACAATTTTGTCAAAAAAATTTGCGTCTGGTACACGTTTAAAAAAACATGGATTTTGCGTTTTTTACGAAATATGAAATATACATTGATGCAGATTTACCATGTTGTATTATAGTTTTCCGTGGGATTCAAATCGTAGAAAATGATTATTTATCTATCTGCTAATACGTTTCCTTTGAGGGTGTGTTAACAAAGTATTTTTATTGTGAAATCTAGAGCGAATAAACTTCGCCGTTTTCACATTTCGTAATACGAAATGAAATGCCATGAACTCAAAAAAGAAGGTAAAAAGTTAAAGTAGATATCTGATAGATAAAATTAGATAAACGGCAGCAAAATTCTAATGATTTCTTATTCATTATATCACATAATTATATATCTTTCATGTTCAGGTATAAATTCCAACATTTATTTACAGAAATAAATTTAGTAAAAAAATTATCGCATAACCAGATATATTATCTTGTTTAAATCTCAGAAATTAGCTACAAAATCTCGATATTTTAAAAAAATTTTCTTATCATAACTCATATGAATTATAACTATGTTAACAGTCCTGTTTTTAACTCCTTTTTCATATGAAGTTTCTCTTTGTCGAAGCTTTGCTTCGATTTTTATTTCGCAATTACAAAATTGTTGCCATCAGCAATACATCACGCGGAAAAGCCTCTGCCATTTAAATATTACATTGATTGCTACAATTATCATATAGGCTATATAAATAAATCGATGTTTTATATATTGCATCTATTTATATATTTTCTCTCAGCTTTTTTCCTAATCTCTCAATATCCAACTCTTTTAATTTTTTAGTTAGTTTCTTTTTTCACCTTAACATGTGATGAATGACCTTTGACAGATCATTAATTCGAGCATTATACTAATAAATTAAAGGCGAGGAAAAGAGTCCCTTAATGGTGGGGATAACCTTTAATACCCATCTTTCATCCCCCTTCGTCTTGAAAAAAGATAAAGAAAAACGAATTCGTTACAGAAGAGGTGAAAATGAAAAATCTGCTTTCACATTCCTAAGTCTTTGTCACCCACGGGATGAGAGATGAAATCTGTTAAAGAAATGTTCCACTTGGGCCCGGGTTGGCGCCTGACAGTGCCTGCACGTGACTTGGGTTTCGATCGCTATCTTACTTGTATATCGTGTTTGGTTTGATTAATTGATTAATAGCTATTCGTTTTTTGGCTCTCGCTCGATATTGATGTTTAGACAATAATTGGTTTCATTGATAAAAAAAAAAGGAAAAGTTTATTGAAATTTTTAATAGAAATTTCCACTAGATTTCGGCATTTCCAAATAAATTTTTATTTTGATTAGACATCTAAATGAACTTTCCACAGTGAGGTGAATGCTGCCACACGAATTAAGTATAATTTTCAAACTCTTGAAAAGTTTTTGATCGCGTTTTTTCTTAAGAAAATCCAGTCTATGTTGTGTTAACTTTTGCTCCAGAAATTGTACTCCCGGCTCATGCAATACCTTCCTATCAGTCCCGGATGCATCTAACAATGCGTACTCGTGATTTGAGTTCCGATAACTATCTCACATGGGTATAGTATTTGATTTGATTAATTAATTAATAGCTGTGTGATTATTGTCTATTTCTATTTATTTAGAAAATACACACTACAGAATAAACTCCAATTACAGAGTGCATGATACAAAAGCAAACACTAAAATAGCCGTAAAATACAGTTTAATGAAAACAACAGATAGACACAGAAATCACTAAAAACACAACACGAATTTAACAAGCACACAAAATAAAAACACTTCAAGAACACAAAAGCCGCAAACATTCAGTCTTAAAAACACCATAAGACATTTTAAACAAATCAAGATCATCAGAGTACCTGTTGGAAATCTTGTAAAATATATAAATGGAAAAATTACGTATGTAATTAAACTTGCTAAATGCATTTACAAATAAACAACTCTTTCTCAGACTTCTAGTCGGCACAGAATAAGTGATACGGCTCAATATGTCACTGCAATCAATGGCATCATTAATTATCTTATGATAAAATAAAAGACAAGAAAGATCACGGCGGACCCTCAAACTGTGAATGCCGAAGATGTTATATAAATGAGATGAGGATAAGTCTTGTGGATAATAGAGATTTGTTCGGTAAAATAAGTAACGCAAAAACCTAGTTTGTACTTGTGCAATAATTTTCATTGTATTGTTATTGCAAGGGTCCCAGACAAGACAACAGTACTCAAGACCCGAGCGGACAATAGTGAAAAATAACACCTTCAAAGCAAGTACACTGGAGAAATGTCTGGTATTACGGTTGATAAAGCCAAGTTTAGTGTAGGCCTTAGAGACAATATTGTCAATATATTGGGTAAAATCGAGTCTAGTGCCAAAAGTAACACCAAGGTCAGTAACTGACTTGTATCGGCATCGTAAAATACCATTGAGTTGGTGAGAGTAAAAAATAGGCTGAGATTTTCTAGTAAAGCTAAGGATGCTACACTTTTCAACATTAAGGAGTAATTTATTCACAATGCAACCCTGATATAAGTTATCAAGGTCGTTCTGTAAAAGAACTGCATCAGCACAGGATCGTATTTGTCTGAGAAATTTCAGATCGTCGGCAAACAAGAGACACCCAGAAAAACCCAATTCACCACAAAGGTCATTTATAAACAAAGTAAAAAGCAAAGGACCAAGATTTGAAACTTTAGGTACTCCAGATGTGTTTAAAATGCATCAGGAACAACATTATTAAAATAGACATATAGAGTCCGATTACTCAAATACGAAAAAGCTATTGAGCAAGATTGACATGAAAACCAATAGTTCTCAATTTCTTCATAAGGATTCCAATGTTGAATCGAAGGCCTTTGAAAAATCAGTGTAAATAACATCTAGTTGACAATTGTCTTCAAAGGCGGAAATAACTTTGTCAGTTAAGCACAACAAATTAGTTCAAGTAGAACGTTTAGTCATGAATCCATGTTGAGCAGAAGAAATTACATTTTTAACCTGGGGGATAAGCTTTTTATGTATTATAATTTCAAAAATCTTTGATAGAGGACTCAGAATTGCCAATCGACCGATGATTTTTGCATTCTTCAGCTTGCCTTTTTTAAATACCGGAACGATTTTAGTCCAACTTCCAGGCATGGGGAAATGCATTTGTTTTCAAAGAAAGGTTAAACAAGGCAAGAAGGGAATAGACCAGAAATTCAGCACAGCCCTTAATAATGAAAGGGGGAATATTATCAATACCAATAGTTAAAGTATATTTCAACTCCTTAACAGCCATAACCACATCGTCATAGGTGACAGTGTCAATCCCAACGAAATTGCCGAAGCCGTTGAATTCGACGGCATCATTACAGTCATATTCAGTACTAAGCTTAAATACCGAACAAAAGTAATCAGCATAAACATTAGCTATATCAATGTCGTTGATAAAACATTTATCGTTATAGTATAATTTGCCAGGTAAATGGTTATTATTTTTTTCCTTTTTAAAATGTGACCAAAACTTCTTTGTTTCAGGAATTAAATCTTTCTCAATGAGATGTAAATAATTGCCATAATCCCTTTTGATACCAAACTTAACACCAGTATGTAAAGACCTAAATTCATAGATAAAAACCGGATTTCTATGTCTTAAAAGTAAGCGACGAACTGTTTCCTTCCTTCTCAGCAATCCCCTGGTTTCAACCGAATACCAGAAAGGAAATTTCTTAGTAATAGCTCTTTTTAAAGGAATAGTTCGAGCAAATACATCATCTAAACAAAAAAAACTATAAAAATTATAAACTGTAACATTTACGTCACCAAAAGTGAGTAAAAAACTCCAATCGATCTCCCGGATCGAATACCATAATGATAGAAAGTCGGCTCTTTTAAAATCATATTTCGAAACATGGTCAGTACTATTATTGGCTCGTACAGTTACAAATTGTATAAAAATAGAGAGTGCAGGATGATGACGATCCTCAATAACCAGAGGGCGGTCAATGCGTCGAATTTCAATATCACATGAGACAATATTCGAGAAAATCAAATCAAGATATTTGTCGTTACAATTTAGAATCTTATTTATCTGTTTCATATTAAAAAGATGCATAAAGTTTAACAATTCCCTAAGAGTCGGGCACAGACGATAGGAATCATTAAAATTATTGTTAATAGACAGTTAAAATCACCACAGATAAAAAATATCCTCAAAAGATCCAAAACGATCAAAACAATCAAAAAACTTAGTATACCTGTCAATACCAGAAGCAGGTGGTAGATACAAAACACACAAAAGCAATTTTTCCAAATTTAAATTTGACTGAGATCCAAATACACTCAAGATCAATCAGAGGAACATGAATTTGGGAAGCAGATATGTTTTTCACCTTTACACTACCGCCACGTTTACAAGAACTGGTGGAGGAATCGTGATCTTCAGGAAGATCAGATGAGTCAAACAGAAAACATCAAAGTCTTCAAAAGCAATGGAACTAAAAAAAATCAACAGTTTTAGTACGTTTTCAGTACCTTTCTCGCTATTTATCTGTTCAAATCAAAGAGATCTATTGAGGCTCAAAAGTAGGTTTCATTGATAAAAAGAGAAAGTTTATTGAAACTTCTAATAGTTCTATTCAAAAGGTTTTGTTTTTGACAAGACATCTACGGAAGATTTTCATTGTAACGAAGGGTCGAATTAATCCCTGCTGGCCTATAGACAATACAAGCTTCGCTCCCTTTCCCTCCCCCAAAACCAAATATTTTTTATTGATTTTTATTTTATCTCTATAAAGCAGTTTTTAAGTAGTAAATATTAAGATAAACAGCAGTAACAAAATATTTAATTGAGTACCACCTTCAGGAGAGTTGTTGTCAGTACAGTAGAACTCCGGGAATCCGAACTAATTGAGGCTGACCTCTGTCGGGATTCCGGGAAATCGGATTATACAGGAAATTCGGTAAAATACTCTTGATATACCAAATGCAGTAGAGTATTGACTCTAGGTGCTCTGTGAAGGCGTACGGAAAGAGCACGCGGCGATTCGCACGGTACAATTGCAAACAAGTTGAGGGTGAAAAGAAGATATCTGAGTTTGTTTCTACTAATTAAGGTGCTGTATTCATTCTTGAAAACCAATTCGAATACTTCTTTTAAGGGCTAAACATTAGCTTTTTTCCTGATTCGTAATTGTTATTTTCCCTTCAATTTCAGTAAATATTTATCAGAAAATTAATAAAAAGATGTTCGGATTTCCGGGCTTCTACTGTAAAAATATAAAAAAATTAAAAGCATTTTTTAAAAATACAAAACTAAAAACTTTAATACGGAGGATTGTTAAGTCAACTGCGAAACCAAACGGAAAATTTTCTGAAATTAATTTCAATTTCTATAAGTTCTCTTGTAACTTGAATTCAGTTGCTACTATTTAAATTACCTGAAATATATATTGCAAATAAAGATGATCACGAGTTCCCTGCTTTGCCTATTTGATAATTCGGCTCTGTAGACATTTGTAGTATTGACTGTTTTATTTTGAAAAGGCCGATGAATGTCAAGTTAAATATTGCTATATCCTGCTATAGATCTGTTTACTATGAGCCGCGTTAAGCATTTCTTAAATGCAATATAGAGTATCGTTTGACATGCATGCAAAATTAAATTTAAATGCATATTCATATATGTATACAATTTACATTATGTTGTTAATTTCGAAGAAAAGGGATACTTCCTCTTTATATCAATAATACCTGTCATTAATCAATTGCAATGCATTAAATGTTCTGAGTATTACTATTATAAACCTGCAAGTTTTATAACTTTATACCCGTTTTTCTTCACATTCGTTTTTTTCTTTCAAAAGTAGGTATCGAAATACAATATTTAAGCTCTCAAACCACAAAATTTTGATGATTCTCCTAAATAGAAAACCTTTTTTGAATCTGAATTCTACTTCATTTTGTGTTATTCTTTAAAGTTTTATCCTAAATACATTTCACACATAATTAATCGACCTCTTTTGTTCATGGAGTCAGTCCGTGTGACTGCAATGTTAGGTGTCAAATATATGCACATGTTTTGTAACACCTAACTACAGGTTGTTTCATACAGTGCTTTGACGTCACGTCCTTCTTGCAAGATGTGCAGCGGATTTCAAAACTAAATAGATAGCATTTGACGTGTATCACGTGAGGATAAACTGAGTCCATTTCATTTCCTCATGAATAAAGTTTGTGCCACTACTAATATGAATTCAAATATAAGATAAATATTTAATTTATTTATTACTAGTAGTATTATACCTATATGGAAAAAAAGAAAGGAAATTGAAACGATTTTGTTGTTGTTGTTGCTGCGGTTTAATTTTTTTAAGTCCCTTTATTTATAAAAACTTTTGTATTTTATTCTATTTATTGGAAAATTTTTATCTTTCCCTTTTGATTTCTGGTTTCTCTACGAATTCGATAGCCGATTTCTTTGCATATACGTTTAATGTCATATCTGAAATGCGTGTCAGATATCGGAATTTCTCGGTAAAAAAGTATGATATTAGCTTGTCTGATAAGTCCGATAACCTTTCAATTCTTAGCGACCGTCAGATGTTCTCGCTTTGCATGTCAATGCTCTGCAGCCGATGTTACTATGGTTACTAAGAAAAGTCAACTCGATACCAAGTGATACAATCTTCACATTCTGTATAAAATATAGTTTAGTTCTCTATTGGAAATGAATTTCTTTATTCTCGTGCTTGTTAATAGACTTCTAATATAATGAAGGGAGTTGTAACAATTCTTTGAACTGTGATTTGGATGTTAGAGAGCCAATAATGAAAATTTCTTCTCTGTAAGGATAATTAGACACAAGAATTTTTTAAGTTAAAAAATTATTTAATGTATTTGTACGAATGATGGTATTCCGGTTGTATTTCACTTTCAGCACTTATGAATACAAAATTCTTGTTTCCGATTTTGAAAGTTCATTTAGAGATATTTTTGTTTCCCAGGGAAAAAATTCTAAAGAAATAAATTAATATAAATAAAGACGAAAAAAAAAATTTATATAAATTTATAACCATGATAACATTTTAGACCAGAGAAAATCGTTTAGAAATCGATTTATTTTAAAATGCATAAGATAATATATGAAATAGTACTGATAAATGTCAGTGTTAATTTTTCGAACTATTTCTATTTTTGGACTATCTATTTCTTATTTCATTTCAAATATTTTTATATCAAATAAATGCAGTTTAATATTGTTACATTGACTGCCTGGCCTGAAAAATTTCTAACACAATGATACCAAAGAACGCTGGTAATAAAAACTATTTTATATATTTTTTCTTTATTCAAGAATCTTCATTATATACAAATTTATAGCGAAGCATTTATATATAAATCACATTGTCTATCGATCCATCTATTTCCTTAAAATAATATTCATCCAATCCGTGGACCTTAAGTCCTTCTATCTTAACGTAGATTTTAAAATCTTAGTTAAACGTAGGATTATTCCTTTAAATCTAGAGTTGGTGAACTAACAGTTAATTGAACCTGTCTTTAGTTAATAATTTACTCATTTTCGCAAGTAATATGCATGATTTCCCCTCCCTTGTCGAGAAAGATCTTAAACACGAAATATGTTCTCGGCATTAGTCTCACTTTCTTAGAGAAATGATTAAAAGTGCTTTTATCCCTTGCTTTAATTTTTCTTTATTAGAAGAAAACCTAAAGCATTATTTTTTTCCTCAACCTGCCGAGCTCCTTCATTTATTCTCTATCATCCTTCCCCCTCCTTAACTTTCGATATGGACCCCATTCATTCTTTAAAATACGAGTCCACTGGAAATTCGAGAGTTTAATTGTTTTCTTCGGGATGAATTTCGCTTTATAAACGATTTTTTTTTCTCTTAAGTGAATTTATAAATTTTGTTTTATGGACCTCTCTGATTTTTTAAAAATTGAATTCACCCAAATTTTTACATTTTTAAAAATTTCTTTTCTTTATGGTTATATTTGGTTTTCTGAAAAATCCTTCAACCCACCTTTGAATCAATAAATAATTTATAACATAGTTTATTTTAGTTAGCACTTAATCTTCAAAAGTTTATTTCGACTAGTTTTAACTTTCTATAAGGACCATTGATTCTTTAGAATAGAGATTCAATGGATATTTTACGATCGTTTTCCAGTTAATTACCTTCTTTCTAAATGAATTTTGCTTTATAATTTTTTTTCGTTTAAGTAAATTTATAAATTTTATTTTGGGCCATATTGAATCTTTAAAAAATTGGAGTTCTCGGAAATTATAGAATTTTTCGTATTTTAAATCATTTCTTTCTGGTGGTTCAGTTTGGTTTTCTAAAGCCGTTTCTTCCATCTTTAAATGGATTCATACTCATTAAAACTTTAATTTTTGCTTCGCCGCTTAATCCTCAGATGCTTATTTCGTTATAGAAACACGACTTTCTTGAAAGAATTATTTCAGATATGAAAAATATTACTTCGGAAATTGCACCTGACATAGGAACAAAAATATAAAAAAATGTCTATTACGTACATAAAATGAATAATGTTGTTGAATTTGAATCAAATTGAACCGAACTAAATAAATTTCTTATATTATTGCACTTTCAGTTTTCAACATTTCCCTTCTGATTTTACTTCAAAAAGAATTACTGCTGAAAAGAATAGAATTAACATTTGTTTAAATATTTCGCATTTTATAACGTGTTAAGTCTTGTTGTACTTCATTATTTGCTGTTCTGTTGCTATTGACTTTTCATGAATGAAGTCAGAACTGGTTTTTTATTAATGTATTTTATTTTAAAAGGTCAGAAACATTCATCACATAAAATAAATGAAATGTTTTATACTCTCACCAATTCAAGTTATGATTGAATTAATATTCTAGCTAAAAGAGGTCCTCGATGTTTTACTGATAAATTATATTGCGTTTAATACCCATTTATTTTTGGAGGCATCACATATCTAAATGTAATTTGTTTGTATTGATGCATTTCTATTTGCCAATAACTTCCAATTGCATATTAAAACAGAAATAAACACTAACACTTAAGAAGAAAAGTATCCAATTTGTTTTGTTTTACATTTCTCAGTTTGCCATTTGTCATGAAAATCGTAAACGAATTAAACAGTACAAAAATACTAGGAGTTATTACATATTTTCAATTATAAGTGTCAGAAAAAAATACTTGTATCGAGAAAATAACCATTAATGAATATAATGCACGGTATTAATTGCTAAACATACGAATATTAATTGCTCGGCAAAAGAGTAAAAATTATTAAGCAAAATCCCAACCGCAAAAGTCCCCCGTTAAAAATTCTCTTTTTTTCCTGCCCAATGCGAGAACCTCGAAAAACAAAATCGGGTAACACTTCGCAGTGAAAAATACCTTTTTCTTTCCATCCAGAAAGTCTTCGGTGAATCCTGACTTACTCTCATAGAAGCTTTACTCGTCGTGGGAACCAGACTCAAAGACACCGGAACGTCTGATCTGCATGTTACTGCTGCATTTAATGATGTATAATATTACGTAGAGGTATTAAATATCCACATGTTATTCGTTTAATTTGTTTGTATTAATGAGTCTCATTGAAAAAGTTTTATGCTTCAATAGCTTTCAATTACACATTAAAATAGAAATCATCAACAAGATAGATATCAATTTTAATTGTTTTAGTTTTATATTTTTCATTTTCCTTGAAATTTCAAAACCGCTTATAATTATTCATATTTCCAGTGACAGTCAAGTACCACAAAAAACACTCGTATCCAGGAACTAAACCATTAATGAATCCAAAGCCCGATGTTAATTGCTAAATGTATGAATATTAATTGCCTAGAAAAAAGTAAAAAATTATTAAGCAAACCCTCAACCGCTGAGGGCCTCCGTTAAAAATTCACCAATTTTTTTACCTGGCCAATGTGAGAACCACGAAAAAGGAAAGCAGGTAACACTTCCTAGTGAAAAATACCTTTTTCTTTCTGTCCAGAGAGAGACTTTGGTGAATCCTGTCTTACTCTCTTAACGGCTTTGTCCCGGTACTCGCAGTGGGAACCAGATTCAAAGACGCCGAAAACTCTGATCTGCATGTTATAGCTCGATAAAGATGCCTGAATGAGGTCTCTTTCATCGGCAACCTATTGAATAGTGATGCGTTGTTGCTTTCCTTTATTTGTTGCCCATTAAAATTCAGTTCTCTTCCTCTGCTTGTGAACGATTTGAGCTCTTGCAACAAAAGCCAGCCTCGCTATTTTATATTAAGGCATTTTAGTTTTATGAATAGTGTTGTTTTGGTGATTCATACAGGTTGCTGCTCAGCTTAACAACTCTGTGTGATACGCGCTGGCTGTTTATTTTACGCTTTTACATAAAGGTACAATCATTGAAGCCGTCGATTTGATTTCATTGCTGTAGGACTGTCAGCTTCTTATACGAATTCTTTTGTCAATTCTATTAGCGCCCGAAATTTGATTTGGAAAAGTAATAATGATTTTATCTTATTACCTGAGTGTTATCGAAAACCTTATATGTATTATTGAAATTCATCCTTCTCAGAAATGGTACGAGAAATATTATTTGTTCCTTTGAAAGATTTTCATTGGCAGATGCGATTTGAAAATAAATATTATCTGTTGGAGATGCATGATTTATATGCATATGTCTAGCATTATTGCAAAGATGGAATGATTTCAAACAACATGAATATGTAAGATTGATTAGATTGGGGAAATGAAATGGAATGTCAGGTTAATTTTTTAGGAATTTGTTTCGTTTATCGTTACGAATGTGTAATATTTTGATAAACAGCTATTATTAAGGTCAGACATTATTATCGTAATTTGAATAAATTGCTTTATCCAGATTGAAATTTGAAAAACATTTAAGTTAAGATTAAGTTATAATTCGTTATTCATTTCACTAAAATAAAAATTTTAACAATACATTTTCATAAAATTTTCAGAAATAGATATCTGTAAAGATTTGAAAAATAAATAAAATTGCATTTATATATTGCTCCTTGGGATCAAAACATTTCTATTTTAACTTTTGTCACATGTAAATTTATATGCTTTCTATTACGAATATTAACGAAAGTTGTTTATAAAATTTTACTTTGCAAGGCAATATTTAGCAAAATTTATAAAATAGGCATCATAATCTTTCAAAAACATTTCTAACATATGTGTTGTTAGTAAGAATTGCAATTATTATGGCCAAATTCTTATTAAGATGTCTTAAATTTCAGATCCAAATATTGAAAGCACTTTATCGAATTGGATCTAGTATTTAATTTGATAATCACTGGATTCGAAAACAATAGCGCATGGCTTAGATATTACCAGTGTATTTTTTAAGACATTGAATTGAAAATACATATATCTCCGGACTCGATGTGTGTTTATATTGCATTTCATTTACTACGACGTTATCCAGTCGTGTTAATTGCGGTCTAAAACAATAAAACGAACTGCTCTATCAAATCAAGCTGGTATATTTTCACTCTACGGCATGCATTTTTATTTAATTATACGCACTTAGCAACTATAATTGCATAAATCTAAAGCCTTCAATTATATCTAAAAACCGTTTCCTCCTACAAATATAAAAGAAAATTTCGTTGGAGATTTAGAGGACGAAATGTATTTTCCGAAATTGTTTCGCCTCTATTGGTAGTTTGACGCTGATTGATTGACGAACACCAGAGGCCCTTTTTGATATCTATCTCCCTCTATAACTCCTCGCTTAATGTCCTTGCCGAAGCAATCGTATCTTATATAAATTGAAGAGAGTCATTTCAAATCTGAACAGGTCTACCACAAGGTCATAGTGACACCAAACCCTTCAGAATTAAAACCACACCTCGCTGTAATCGGGTGCTTCTTAATTATCGCACGTATTTATGAGACCTGGATTTTTATAAATTCAGCTATCTGTACTTTTTATCACCCTCAATAAATTTAACGACATTTGAAACTTGCAATATGGACAGTTTTCAGACTCCATCCGTTTTGTTTAAATGAATTCACTTTAATGACTTTATAAGATATTCGTTTTTATTTTTTGAATCCTTTTCAGGGATTTTTTTGCTTACTGATTAGGTGGTTCTTACTTTTCTGTGAACTTAAGTCCTGCAGTTCATGGTTCTGTAAACGTTGTTCATATTTGATCTGATGTGGTCTGATAAATATTTTTTCAAAACCAAACATTTAAGTTATATTTTCTTATGCTTAAGCAAGACTGCTATGATATCTTCTTACTGGTTTTATTTATTATGAAACAAATTTAAATAAAGCTGATGTCCTTTGTAAAAATACAAATTAGCTTTTCCCCACTTATTGTGTGTGCCTGAAAACCGAAAAAAAGGCTAAATTGTTTAATTTTTTTAAAAATTCTTATGGCTTTGAACATTATTTTATCATGTCCTCAAAGTGAACTTTCGTACATTTCTGATATGTACGATTCTTAAAACTATTGAAATCAAAATATTTTTTCTTTACCCGATTTTCATATATTTTTTACTAAACAAATCGTACTTGGAAATTTTAATGAAATTTTCTTTATTTCAACATATTTAAATTTTTTTAAAGTATATTAAATTTCTGTAACTAGTTAATATTGCATTTTTAATGTCGTGAGAAAAACTGACCGATGAGATAAATTCCCTGGTCTTCTGAAACGAAACAGCTAGTAACTTATTCCTGATTCATAAAAAATCTCTGCGATGAAATTGCATTCATGAATTTACATAGTATTTTATCAAAGAGTGACAACGGCAGCATTTATCTTTTACGTGGGTATTATTTCAATACAGAAGGAAAATAATTGCATTCCTAATGTCAGAAGGCTAAAAAATTAGAATGTAATTATTATGTAAAAATTATTATGTTAGAATGCACAGAAGTATGGGTCTTGAGCCATGGTGGGGTTTCTGAAAACATTAAGAAGCCATATTTCACTATTACTAAGAGAACAACAGCCCATTACAACTTTCTAAGTAATTTCATTCGATTTATTAATATTTATCATTGGATATACTCTTACATTTGCTTGTTGAATTTCTCGCGCATATGTGTCCGGGATATTTTTTGCCCAAAAAAGTATTTCATGTGGGAAAAGTTACAAATAGTCTTGCTGTACGTGAATAAGTGCCTTCGCAGTACTTTATGGGGATTTATGAGTGAAATGCAAAAGACTTTTAGAACATTCTATATTTCTATCTCAGAGGTATAATAGTATCATTCTCAAACGAATTTTAAATTCTTCATTTATTTCCTAAAAGTAAGACTTCCATGTCTCATGGTACAGAAAAATTTTTCTTTTCGATTTTAAAAGATAAAATCTCATAATTAGCATTCACAAACTCCCTCAGTTGACTAAATTAAAAGTTCCTATCCTAAAACTTGAGCTCGCGTCCAAATATTTATCTTTTTTCATTTTCTACACTTGCAATGCTTTCTAAATATATCTAATTTATTGCAAGCAGCAGCACGTTTGAAGAAAAAATATCCTCCGATACATTGTTAGTATACCATTCACGCTCATTACGGATCAAAACTGTAAGTACGTCCTTGATTGGATGTCTAATTGTCGAGGATTAAAAAGAGAAAATTCATTCTTACCAAGAATGGATTTGTCGATGAAACGTGAAATTGTCTTAGATGATGAGTCTTTATCATTTTTACCTGTGCAATTAGCAAACAGTGGATAGAGTTGCTCGAAATGCTGATTTAGAAAGTTCTGAATCTTATCAGCGTACTGAAAGGTAGGGATGCTTAATAAAGAAGACGAACATCACTCGCGTATCCAACCCTTCTTAAAGGAAGTAGAATCGTTTTATCTAAGTGTTTAAGCAGATTTTAGTTATTTAGTGGCTGAATTTAGGGTGGAATTTAAGCAGAGATAAGATGTTTGGTAATTAACTTTTGTTGAGAGTGAGTGCGATATAGCCCTGTCCTTGGAAACTCTTCATTTTGTTTATATAGACTAAGCGCATTACGTTTTCGAAATTAAAACTACTTGAGGATATTTCAACGGAGTACATGCGACACCGAAATATATCTGCCGCTGATGTGTTTAGCACTTTATGTTGAACTCATTAAGAGTTTTAAAATAAGAGTTGTCGCGTTTTCGCGATTGTCAATTATGTTTTCGCATTGTCATCGCAATTGAATGCGAACAAGGAACTTAAAGAGAAATTGAGTTTTTCAGGACTTACAAGCACTTGTCGTTTAATACGTTTATTAAGAGGATAATGTTAATCAGTGCCTATTCTAATGTGTAATAAACGTAAGGAATTAAATAGGAATTTCAAATATTTCGACACCTTGTATTTAATTTCATTGAATAACTCTTTTAATTAGAATATAATAGGAATTCTGTGCTTTATGAATACATGGCCTCAACAATTGCCTTTTATAGAAAAGACCAGTGTTATCTTATGGTTTTGTATATTTTGAAATGAATTTAGTAAATTATCTTAGAACAAATGCTGGTTAGAAAATAACCATGATAATATTCATTTTGCTTTTGTCGAATTTTTTCTACTTTTACAGACTATTATACACTTTGATATAGAGAAAGGCTGTTATTTTAAGTCTTCGTATTTTTAGAAATTCCATTTTTGTTTTTCTTTCCTTTTTTAAATTATAATAATTTTGTAAAATATTAAATTTCTTAATAATTAATTTAATCGTTCCTGAATGCTTCACTTGCTATGGTACAATATCTTCTGTGAGAGATATCTTTCAATTTTGGCCATATGGGGTCACTATGTTTAAAACTTAAATGTTTGAGTTCATTCAGAGATTTAAAATATTGTATTTAATATTTTCCAAAAACTGAACCTTAACTGCAAAGGAGGGAACATAATTTTAAAAATATTTTATTTCCCTTAGCAAATTATTTACAAGAACTAAATTTCAACTAAGAGAATTGTTCTGCAGCGAATTGTGGTGAAGATTGAGATTAGCCTCTTTTGAGCAATTCTGAATAATATTCCCCTTAACTTGTCATATTATGCAATGGGCTACCTATGGCTAGAAGTGTTCCCGTTATGGCGTCCTTGCGGCTTGTGGTTGCGGCTGACCCCTTTCTGCCAAGGTCGTCGGTTCAGTTCCCTCTATAGCCAAAGGCAACTCTGAAAAATAATTTGCCATTCAGAAGAAGAGGAAACAACCTCGCGAACGAAAGCGCCTAAAGACAAATGACTGCTCAATTGAACCGCGTTGTTTCCCTAAGATCAGAAGTAATGAAATGCCCAATAAACCAGTTAAGATGTCGTCGTTAATACCACACTGGTCCTTCTTACAAGAGTTCAATGGCTTGCCATTTTCATTTACAACCACTTCTTGGAAAGAGTCGTGCTTCGAAGTTTTTGCTTTCTATGTCTTTTCCCTCTGAACTGCGTAAGTTAATTTTTAAGAGCGAAAGCTAATCGCTCCTTGGATGGTCAATGCCTGGGGACAAAATGCAGAAACCCCTTTGAAATCACTGCTCGTAAATACGGAGGAAGAAAAAAGCAGCAGCATGTCGTTATTCGAGGTGGAAAAATGTTCCGACGCTAAATGAGAGGGATTTTTAGTTCCTGCATCTTCTGCTTTTACCTCGTCCTTGTTTGCAATGACACTTGCCTTCCACGTATTGTACCGAGTTTTGTCTTGTAAGGCCAGTCGTTAATCGCTCAGCTACTGATTTACTAGTGGCTGAAGCGCCATCAACAGAGTATTTAGTCGGAGATTCCAAGACAAGAAACCAATTAAAGTCTCCAACTTGCCTTTCTTTAGCATCGTAACATTTCAATTGATTGCGTTATCGAGACGGAATGATTGTGATTTAGCAGTCGATAATTGTTGATTCTGAAACAAACTTCTTGCCGAGTATGAGACTCGTTATAATTTGGAAGAATACTCTTCTTTTAACTTATTTTATGGTCGTTCTCAATGAAATTGCTTATCTCCTCTTTTAAGAAGTTATGGTTCTGTGAAAGACTTGTGTGATAATTGGCTGAAAAACGTGGACGATTTTTAATATATCCAGTCGCTCCTTGGAAATGTAGTTATAGTTGTGAACCGCTTTTGGTTAATAAATCAAAATGAAAGGCAATGTCCGAATTCTTGCAATAAGATTACAGGTGTAATTTTTGAATAATAATCAGTAACATTTTAGGCGGTTTCTTCTTGAAAGTTATGTTGTGAAATCTGAAGCTGCAATTAAGTAGATTTCTCCCCTCTCATTTTTCCCGTTTATAAAACAGTGAATTTCTAAATGCATGTTAGTTAATATGTCAAAATGAAATGAAATGCATATATGATCGAATCATATTTAATAAGTATTGGTTTCAGTGTTAAACCAAGCAGACTGATATGTCGTCAAGCAGAGCAGTATAATTATGAAATAATAGTTTGTCATTTTATAACTCATTTATTATTTCATAAGTTATTATGAAATAATAGTTATTCTGTTCGACTATAATTGCATATATGCATCATAATTTGCTTATTTTTAGTTAGCCTGCTTTAGGCCATACTATTTTATACATCAAAAATCATTTTTTCATAAATCTTTATCAAAGAATTTTTTGTATGAAATAAGTAGTCGGTTCTTATAATTTTGTTTAATTAGAATTAATTTTTGTTCTTCATAGTGGAAAAACATGATTTGAAGTTTCTGCATTTATAAGACTGATAAAAGTATCTATCCTAAAACGTACGTTTCTTTTGAGCGATGAAAGATGCCTTCGTCGTTTTGACGGTATCCCAGAATTCTGACAGGGGGTATCCTCTCCTCGACTTGGATCTAGTCCTGGGTTTTAAATCCTTTTTTTATGTTTTGTTCATTGAACTGGAATCTTCCTGAAATCTTGTTATATTATACGCTAGACTTACTTCCTTGGTTTCTTTTGAGTTCGAAGTATGTGCAAAATACTTCTGTCATAAAATGTGATTTAAATCTTATGCTTCACCTTCCAATCTAGAATTTAGCCAGTTTTCTCTTTAAACTGACATTCAATTGATGTTAATGAAAGAGATAATTTTAAGAAAGTTTTTAATGTAGTGTACCTGGCATTTTCTCAGATATGTTGCAATTAATTAAAGACATAAGGTAAACTATTCTTATAAAACCTTTTTGTACTGAACAGAAGCTGTCATTTTTCTTCTCTTTTTTTATACCATCCATATTAAAACGTATACCTAAAATAGTGGTAAATGATCAAAGTATATTGTTACGTTTTAAATGTAAATGTTCCACATCGGAGAATATTTTTGAAATACAAAAACTAAGAAATAAATTAATAAAAGAACAAAAATTCGTTAGTGTATCTAGTTAAGATGTTAAATGGTAGAAGATTCGATTGCTACTATACAATATTGGGCAACTAACAATTCAATTAGTAAATAATGATGTGTTATTTAATAACTGATTTTTTCAAAAAAAAAAAATCGCGTTGATAAAAAGACCTCCAAAACGAGATAATCTGTATTTTTGCAAATTCAACCGTTTTTGAGATATAACTGGAATTAAAGATCACCATATACTTATTATATCAGAATTAATTTTCAGAACTGAAGAATAAATATAGAAAAAAAATTAATTTCAAATCTGTGCCTAAATTTTGCAGTATCGATTGTCAACATACATCAAATATCTGAATTTTTAACATTTCTTTCGAAGAGATATCATTCTAGTTGTGGCGAATCACGATATCAATACCGTTACCTGTTATCCAGTCATCAAGTGTGATAGGTGAACGGTAGCCGATCCGAATGCCTACAAGTGATCCGCAATCACGAGAATCACGAGCTGGCAATCATCAGCGTGAGTCCAGACAAACATAGTTCTTTCTTTTTTTTAATATAATGTTTGTAAGTCTCTTCAATTGTTTTCACATGATATATTCTCCGATACAGATCTCATGTTTCATTAGCATTGCGTGCAGCGAACTGTGCATTAAGAAGTCACGGTTGAGATAACTTGGGTTTCACTACTTTTGTGTTATGCTTTCTGTTGGCGCGCGCCTACAATCACGCTTCTGCATCAAATCAGCCAAATTGTTTAGTTTTTTTTTCTTTGCTAAGAAAATTGAATTTTGTATAATAATAACAAAGAGAAAGGATCGTGTCGTTTGTATGAAGAGCAGTTTCGTTTACAATCGTCTATTGCAAATCAGTAAAGAAAATACCTCAGAGCGAAATAGTCATGTCCATAATACTGAATTCTCGTTTTATAATCAAGCAAACTTTGATAGTTTTACAAATGCTGTTCATGATGAGATTTTTGATGTTTTTTCAGTGTTAGCTTTTTTCTATTTCGCTCTGCTTTCTTTATATGCAAAATTATACAATCATGCTGCACCAATCCGTATGGTTTGTTGCAGCACGGTAAGCATAATTAAAAATGGTTTTTGCGCCAGTAAACTCCACCAAATAGAATCAAATAAAATCTTTATATACAAAAATAATTTTGGAGCTATTTAATAGTATAGTTAGTGACAACTAAAACTGATAGTATATAAAAAGCTACGAGCAATCGCATCACTACTGAATCGCGTAATACATTGTCGCTTAACAAGCAACACCACCTATCTCAATTTCAAAGAGAAAGAGAAAACTGAATTTTTCGCAACCAATAGAGAAATATTTCTGAATTTGTTTTTCACACCTGGTAGGAACATGCAGTCTCATGTTCATATCATAGGTTAAAAAAATATTCGTTATTGGTTGCGAAAAATTCAGTTTTTTAAAAAATTCAAATGGATGGTGTTGCTTGATAACCGACGTCTTGTTTTCTACGCGCCATAGTGTTGTAGAAATAGCTCCATCAAATTAGAAAGCTTCGTCCTTATCTGAATCGTTTCAAATATTATTACCATCCATACACAGCATATAGATTAATTGTGTTAAGAGCTGAATTCTGTTCAAATATATCAATTACTTTTAAAGGGATTAGGATCATATTGAGGGTTATTTCACTAGGCGTAACTATTCTATGAACTTGAGTTGTTACTAATTCTAATTATTCTTTTAACATTTTTAGATAATAAAACAATTCTATAAGCAGTATTTGGCAGGGCTTTTCTCATTAACTTAGCGTAGTAAAGGATTTTGTTGAATATTTCAAATTTTAATATTTATGGAATTAAAAAATCATTTCAAACTATCATCATACATGGTTAAAAGATCTCTCATCTAGCATCCATAATTTGATGAATAGAGCAAAAAAGTGAATATCTAACAATCTGTTCATCTACAGTTAACTGTATAAAATATTCTTTTTTCCCTTATAAGTCAAGATCAGTTTGTTAGTCAATAACAGGTACTTTTAAATCTGATATTTCATTTGGAATAATTCCATAACTTATTACCAAGCTTTCATTAAATTCAGCTCAATAAATGTGTTTTCCGCATTTCAAGATTTTAGCTGGTTCTTTTAATAAGCGTTTAAATTATAGCGTGATTTTAGTCTGTGAATTTATTACTTGTAGTAGGTATTAATTTACTTACCAATAGCGATAAGAAAACTTCTTGTCATTGCTGTATTATATAGAAGTATATAGTATTATGTTACTTGGAACTTATTCAATGTGAAAGAACATTTCTGGTTTCAAAAATATTCAGTACCTTTGAATGTGGCTTTGTAGCCTTTTGAGAACATTTGAAGTTCTCTTTTTCTAAAAATTACTGAATCACTTGATTCTCTTAATGCTTCTTTGGGCTAGATTCTAGTCCAAAATATTTAAACATCTTTAGAAGTTGTTCGTTTTCTAACCATTAGCGACAAGAAAATTGATTATAACGCCTGTGTTATGTAGAAATACTTGTACGTAAAACTTATTGAATGAGGAATAAACATTCCCCATTTCTAGTATAATAGTGTACCGTTGAATGTGGTATTATAGCCTTTTGTAAACATTCGTAGTTGTCTATTTCTAAAAAGTACTTAAATACTTGATTCTCTTAATGTTTATTCGAGCTCGATTTTCGAAATTCGGATGAATAATTAAGCAGGTGTTTTTCTCGATATCGTAATTAGCTAATGACTATTCAAAAAGAGCATAAGCATTAGTTCTGAAAACACTCATTGTTTTGCTAAATTGTACAATTTAATCAATATTGCTCGTCTCTGATTTGGATTGTCTTCTGTACAAAGCACTACGTGTCTGTGTTTATAAAAAGTTGCATTATTAATTGCGTTTGTCGTTCTGCGTACATTGTTAATTAACTCTGCTAAATTGAATGTATTTAAGTTTGAGAACAACAATGAAAACAAATATGCTGTCGAATGAAAACTGTAGAAACCTTTATTCATCTGAATCATATTTTGAGAGTCTATAATGCCAAACTATTTTAACCATACATTAACTAATGAGTAGGTTTGACAGTGCTGGCATTTTAGATAATGTAAGTGAATAATTGCTGAAGTATTGTTAGTATGTTGAGATTTATTTCGTTTTTATCGCTGTTATTTGTAGACACTAGTATGATTTCTAAGAAACTAAAGAGAATTAAAACAAACTTATGATAAATATTGCAATAACTAATCAAAGCAAGTCTGTATAATCAAATTTATTTAGTGCAGTATTTGTGATGTAACTTTAAATGATTCGTAAAATATTAGAGTAACATTCACTAGAGGTACAGATAAGCTGGCTCCATACTGATCTGGCCGGAAATTACGCTGAAATATATGTATATAAATGAAATTATGCGAAATGTTTTTGACCACATGGAGATATCAGATAAAAACATTTTTCGTGAATTTTTTTAGCGAAATTGGGAAATTAAGACAATTTTAATTTTTTATCATTTTCATTTTCTGTTTTTACTATTTTTACGAAGGAATTACATAATAAATGAATATACTATTACTATAATAAATGAGTCGGGTTCGGGCCGACAATCTGATGTTTCGGAAGAGGTGAATTTTCAGACCCTGCTTTAAAAATCAACCCTTTACAATGCTCTAATAGCGACAGATACTTTTGTGAAAAAAATATTTGAAATAAAAGATTACTCTGTTTAAATTCTTATATTAATAATGACTATTTAAATGCACACATTTTTATCAGACTTCTTATAATAATCGCTAGAACAAAAGATAAATTTGTAGACAAATGCTTCAAAATTCAAGGTCCGTAAAAATACTCAAGTAGCCACCCGTACTTTTGTAAAAAGAAAAGTTTTCTAATAAATCCTGCGTTATTTAAATTCATATATTTATAATGACTATTTGGATGCGCAAATTTTTATCACACATATTATAATAATCGCTTGAAAAAATAAGCATAGTCGCGAGAGATCATTTAGAGTTCTTTAAAAGAAAGTGTGAATTGAAAAAAAAAAAAATAAAAAAAATCCGCAAAGTAGTCCTGATGATCTGAAGACTAATACATTTTCCCCCCTTCAATTCCTTATCCTTGCGATCGAGATGCTAAAGAGAGTGGAAAAAACGAAGAAAAACGATGATTTCAGTTTTAAAACGAAAGAAATTAAAACATACTTTAAATCAGTAATTTTTTTCCATGTGCGCTTTTTCTTGAACGTTGATTGTTATATGACAGTCTTAATTGGTTACGTTGAAGAAGGGGGAAGGGAGGAATGAACTGTCAGCTGTAATATCAACTACGCTAGTTAGCTTTTCCCCCCTTTCTCCCTTATCTAGTCGACGGAAAAAGAAAGATGGAAAAAAATGAAACAATCTACAGAATAAAAGGCGCTGAATGGAACGTACAATAGCCATTTAATCGTTTAAGTGTAGATAATAGAAGACGAGTGTGAATCTACATTTATGCGCTTGTTCAAACAACTTTCGGGTCACCATCGAGTAGCATGGTTTCCTGATTTCATACGTGACTGTTGAAACCATAAACTAACGTTTTGTGTGTTTATTTACTACAGTTTTCCTCCCTTTTTTTTATTGTTATTTTCCTGGAAACTTGTCATTCTTTTTCTTCCTTTCCGAAAGAGAAGTTTTAAAATTGCCTTGATTGATTTATTAACTTCTTTATCATTGGGCTGTGATCGTTCGGAGAAGAATGAAATAGGTTATTGTGGCTTTCAGTTTTCGTTGTGAATTTATTTATTTGAATTCTTTTGCGTTTCTTGATCGTTGTTTGTGTATCTTGTAAGTGATTTGAGTAAGTTATTTAGATGCAGTCGAACCTAGCTCTAGTGAAATCTCGATATAGCGAATTTAGCGTTACAATCAATTTCATTAAAGTTTGATTTGATTTGCTAAATCAACGCTCCTTTTTTGAACCTAAATGAGGATGACAGTGGCGTTGCAAGGGGTTATAGGTGTCACAAGCGCCAATCTTGAGGGGGGGTTTGAGATTATTTCTTGCTTGTGAAGCTAGAAGTCCATGAATGAGTCGGTGTGGGGAGCGGAAACTAAATACTTTGCCCCGGGTGCCATTCATCCACTCTACGCCGCAGGAAAACGGTGCTGTCAATTCATGCTCTTGTAACACATGTCGATTACGCCGCGCAAGTTTAATTTTTAAATCCAGTGAGCATGCTGCAGATAGAAAAACTTCATGAAATGCAGTGCACCATAAGACGCCTTGCAGTTAGGTATTATTTGGCATGCGCAGTTTCGTTTGACAAGTGACTTTGACATGGCATGAATTGCCTATTTTATGAACCGTGGTTAGGCGACGAGGAAAACTAGAGTCTGTCTGTTTGTATTAATAGCTATTTTTATTCATATTTTAATCCTATTAATTTTTTCAATAACAATTTTGAGTCACATATTTTGTCGTTTGCTTATAAATTTATGCGTCAACAGAACTGAAAATATAATTATGCTCCAAATATGTTTTCTTTTAATTAAAAGCAAAATGCTTTATAAAACGCATAAATTTAAAACTCTTTTCGTATCACTTGTAATCAACCTTTCTTTTAAATGTGAAGTATCAAATTTCCACTTCCGAAAATATTTATAAAGGTAATTAAAATAATTCCAAGCTAATTGCCTCCTTAGAAGTAATTAATTAGCTGAAAAAACACTTCGTTTACTCTCAGCGCTACATATTGAAAAATATACTTAGTTGCATAGGGAATAACACAGAAAACCATTCTTATTATTTCAAAAATTTTAATCGCATAAAAACATTGAATTTTCCTGTAACGTTTAGATTGACAAAAAAAAAAGTCACATTGTAATTCACCTCCATGCGGTTTTCATGTGTTTTATTCATTAAGTTTTATTAGTTTATATTTTTATTAACGAATAAGTTATTCAATGTGATTTGTTGTGTTTTGCAGAAGGTGTGGTCGACGGTCCAGGATACTCACGGTAAAGGACCGGGCAACAGCGGTTCCCTTTCACCCACCACGTCAGGTCTCTATTGGATGTCCATGATTTCCGAACCACAGGATGTCCATTATCACTGGAACGGAGAGTTGGTGAGTCCACACTCTATTTTTACTAATTTACAATCGTCACAAACTCCGTCCATGGGTCCTTTAGTAAAATAAAATAATCAACAATCGCCGCATTGCGTATTACTTCAAAAACTGTCCGATCACAGTTTAATATGTTGTTGATTTTGCTTAAAAATGAATCTTCGGGTTATAATTTCATCTTACTAACTATAAATTATCCTGATATCAGTTTTCATGTTTGATAGCCTAAAAGGCCTAAATTCGCGGGCCAAATGAGATGAATTCTTGTGACGCCAAGAATCGTCAATACTCAGGTCGTATGATTATGCGGCATGATAAAAATTCCTAGAGAACCATCTGACGTCCAAAATGACGAGGTCCGTCCCAAAATAGCCTTCATGTTGCTTCCAAACGGACGTTAATATAACTAAATTAAACTAATATAAACCTAGAGAACCTGTTCGTCACTTGATTGAATTATATTCATGGCGAGCCTTCATCATCAAGAGAATACCAGAGGGGTACCAACTTATGAATGGTCGTCAATTTCTGGAAAGCGCCATTTCTTAGGATTGACCTTACTTTAAAAAGCAAGCCAAAAATGAATTAAAAAAATATCAGCTAATGAATAAATAATGGTGAAATGGCTAAAAGTGTGGGAGGTAATTATAATTGTGGACATCGACGGTATTCTTATGAAACATAAGAGTAATTTAAATTATTTCGGCGTAAGAGTTGTTTCAGTATAGCTTTATTTTTTAATATGATTGATCCAAATAAACTTGTCAGAGATGATTCCCTGCCTTTATAATTTAGGTCACCTTATATGCATTGAATTGAAAAAAAAACCACATTTTAGGATTTTTTAAAATACTTTTTGATTGCCAAAATTGAGAGCCGATTACTCTTAAAAATTTACGCATGCTTACATATAGAAATTTCCGCGTATTATACTGCATGGATCCTTTTGAAAATACTTTAAATGACCCTATTCAGTTGTCCTTCAAAATCGAATCTTTTTCAAAATTGAATGATTCGGAATCCAGACAACCGACTTCCTTTCATCAATATCTGAGCGGACGCATTTTTTAAAAATATTCCTTCTAAAAGATGTCCAAGATATATGTTTCATCTGATTGACAACTAGAATTGCAATTTTAATTTATAAAATCAGATCATTCTTCTGGTTTAGAACAGGAAAAGTTCTCCTTGAGCAAAGATTTCTGAAATCATGTTGAGATTAACGTCTGCATGTGAGTCGCCCTAAAATATATTTATAATATGGCATTCTTTATATAATTTATGGCATACTTTAAAATTTAAATTATTATGATTGGTTTGTGTTGCTTTCATACATTCCACCGAATAAGGAACGTTTTAGGATAAAAAATTCTAAAGAAAAGATAATATAGAATGATTTAATATAAGAAAACACTCATTGTACAAACATGCATTTTTAGCAGATAGTGAAACCGTTATAGACCAAATGGGATTCAAGCCTATGCATTACGAACTTTTTTACCTCGGTTGTAATGAGCTAGAGGTAATATTCTGTTCGAAATAATCCAGTATATCTCAATACAAAAACTCATTATTTATTTATTTTTATAACTTTTTTATAGTTTCATGTAGTTCTTTAAAAATTTTGTAATTATACCGAAATAATGTGAAATTCTGATTTAAAAATCATTGTTCTAGGCTCTTCTCCCAACGATTTTGAAATTCTTTTTTCCGCGATTTTTGAAGAAAAAAAATTAAATTTTTTGCTATTGAAAGAAATATTATTAACAACTATTTATTGACTTCGTATTGAAATTTTAACGCATACTGATTAAATTTTTACCAAAATAAAATAGATTAAACTGAATAAACCATAAATTGAGAAAAATAGTCTCATGTATTTAATTTTTGGCATGTTTCTTCTCATCAAAATTATAAATAAATTTTTCGTTCAATTTTAAATGAATTCTACTTGGTTAGCTTGCATTTTTGATACTTCTATGCACATTTGTATAGTTTCTCATGAAAATTTTTCGAAACAAATTACATGCATTTACTCCTATTTTAAACATGTGTTGGCAATTAAAAATTTGCAGACGTATATTTACATATTTTTCTTGTGATTAGCAGACCGAATTATTTATTTCAAATTTCACTGTCGATATTTGTAGGAATGCAATATTAATTTAATTTAATGTTGAAATGGTTATTTAAATGAGTTTTAATCTTACAATTGCAACAACTGTAAGTAGATTTCTCTAAGGCGTGATATAACTTTTATTTCTGTTCGACATTTATTGCTAAATAACTCCTAAACTTTTATTACGATAACAATTTAATCACAGTTTGTTATCAGAATTCCCTACGAACTCAGATATTGATTATTGTGCCTGTTATTTAAAGCAATCGCTTTCTATTAAATCAATTAAAATATAGAAAATGTTTTTTAATAATTGCTTCCTTAAAACTCAAAACGTATTTTTAATTTTCTAATAATATTTAAGAAATTTCTCAATAAATTTTGCCCTTGTCAGTTTAAATTTTTATATCAACATCAATTCATTCACTTTTATTGACAAACAATTTTTGTAATGTAACAATATCAAAATAAGTTTATTTAATTCCACCAAATCAGTTATCATTTTTTTCCTTTCTGCTAGACCAAATTTCTTTCTTTCCTTTTTTCATTTGAAATCATTATTTACTCACAGAGCAAACTAATAAATTAGCTCTTATGAAAATAATTAACACTTAAAAGAAACCATATTTAGTACAAAAAATAGACAAAATGCTAGGAAATATTAAATTGATTTTCATCGCTTGGCTCTAAATTAGGAGCACCTAAGATATTCGTTCCCTAATGATGAATTGTTTCAATTCCGGATTCTTAACGATGAATTTCATTCTCCTTTTTAAAAAATCACCGAAATCTGAGCGTGAAACGTTCTTAATGTGTTAATTTAATTGTTTATCCCTATCTAAAGACGAAAGCTCAATCTGAGCCGAAGAAAGAAATTTTAAAAGCAATTCTGTGTATCGTTCGTTGGGAAAATAAATAACCTCAGTAGACCCCCTGGCTGTCTAGTCGGTTTAAGCAGCTTTGTTTAGTATCTTAAATATGTCAGGTCTAGTAAATACTAATTTCGTAATCAGTCTGTTCTAAAGTAGATTAGTATTTTATGAACGTTTTTAGTTCAATTCGAAATATCGCGGGCATCCCCCGAGGCTGTGAAAGAATGATAATTTTTTTCCTCATTCTTTTTCTCTATCTTAATTAATTAAAAACCGAATCGAGGAGCTTTAAAGAATGCATTCTTGTAGAAGAAGAACTGAATTTATTCTTTGACGATGTATCGCACCGCTTTGATGGAGTATCGCCTTGAATTATCCCACCGGGTTGAACAATAGGGGCTTTTTGAGGAGAGATAGAATGATTTTCGAACCGTAAAATCGAGCTCGATCCCTAAATGAATTGTAATCCGTAACCTTTGTGATTATCAGGTACACGACACCTGAGAACTTTCCCAAATGGCTTCCAGCTGCATCAGTTTGTTGCGTGTCGCTGAAGTTCGGAATTTTTTTTTTCCTATCCATCCTGCAGTCCTCGAACAATAAGAGCTTCGGCGCCAGGGCGTGAGGAAAATTCGGCCATTGCCCACTGCGGCCTCGAAAAGCCTCAGGCGGAAATATTTTCCTGTAGAACAAAGCGATAAAAGTACCATAACAACTGTAATTATAATGGGAAAGCAAAGAGTGTTCGAAAAAGAACACAAACCTTTTCTTTTGCATCCCTTTTTGACTCTCTGAACTTCGGTTAAGTTGTTTTACTCAAATCCGGAGGTGATCTTTTTTGTTCATCTTTTCCCATTTTGCCTGTAATTGAATGAATCATTTACAGAATGGGTTATCTGCTCCTTCTCGCTGCCTCAGGACACAGAATCAGTTTTTTCGTTTCTATTTCACTTTTAAATAAACATTAGAATGATACCATAATCGCCCTGTTGACATCTGACACGGAGGGAATTTGTTCCTCTTCAAGGTTTTCACCTCATCACATCTCTAAATAGATTCTAATTCAGAACATTTTCATTTCTTGCATGTAGGATTTAATATACAGCATTATAATAAAACTTCCCAATTCAAAACAAGCGTTCTGTACAATTTGCAGTTTCAGACCGAAATCCTTTTTATCATTTTAATATTTTATAATGCAGTTTAATCAGAGTCATTGTTTTAATAAAATTTAACTGCGCGACTTTTTCCCTCAAATGTTTGAAAGTTACTGTTGCTAATCCACTAAAATTATTTAACATTCTGTTTAAAATTAATTCAGCTTTAAAATTTTTAATAGGAGAGGTACAGTCATGGTAACATTCTGAAGAGAAAAAGAAAATAAGTTGAATATAGCAATAATTAAAGTTCTGAGCTCTATTAAAATTAACGAGCTCTTAACTAAATCCTCTTTTAAAATATGATGTTCCTTAGAAGTACTATTATTTCCGACTATTTTATAACTTATGCTATATTAGTAGCGTCTCTTTCATTTAGTGAGATACTATTTTGATAAAAACCAATTGAATTTGATGATTCTCAAATCTCTACTAGTTCTTCTAGAACGAAACCGCTATCGACTAAGGTCTAAAAAGGGCAATAAGTACCAATTAATGATTCTATTGGCAAAATAAATTGGAAAAGTGTACGGGTAAGGGTAAAATCATCTTAGTTAAAAGAGGACATAAAGAGATGGCTTGGAATTACATTTTAAAAGTGAATTATCCTTTTTACCTATCCAATCAAAATTCTCGCTCTAGACCTGGAACTCCCTGCGTCTCTTGGGTTTGAACTGGAAGACTTCTGAGCTCCAATCCAGCCTAGTACAAATATTTGATTTTCGTTCGTTCTAAGCTTGACACGGGGAAGAAAACAGTCTTCGATGTTTGGCTTACAGACATCGGCTGTTTCTTTCTATCAGATCAGAAATAGGTAAATGAAGATGAAGCAAGTTTGAGGGTGACTACCTTTTCAGCACTAATCACTTCATCCACTAATAGGAACAATTTTCCTAAGATAAAGCGTGGATAATATAATTTGTTTGAATACCGATTTATTGATTAGCGAAGCATATTTTCTCTCGCATAAAGAGGTACTAAACGCCAGATTATATTTCTGTCTTATTAGGCTTTAGTTAAGATATGTGTTTATAACAGGCTACTAGATATTTTTGTACTATGTTATGCATGTAAAAAAGGCTTTTACAGATACTGAAGTAAGCCAGATTTCTTGAATGCGAATAGTTGAAATAATTGTTGTTTCATCCCGAATGTTTTTAATAAATTCCATCCCATTTATAGTATGCTGTAAAAGAATCGAATATCTAAGAGCAGCCTTATATTTTTGCTTCTTTTGTCCATAACAGTTTGACTACAATATAAGTAGTTTAACCGCTTAAGGACCGAGTTATTTTTTATTTAATTGTTAGGTATTTAGGACGAGTTAACTCAGGATTAAGGAAAATAACTTGAACTCTAATAATAGATTTAAGAAAACGCATTTCATTTTTCTGTTCGCCTCGAGTCATCTTCATGAATTTCTGAAGTGATATTGATATAATACAGCTAAATAATTTATTTCACTAAAGTTACTGTCATACGTTTCAGTTTTACTGAGCACCTAATGTTTTTTGAGTGAGAGATATCCTCACCTTTTCTTCGCGCTCAGGGGAGAATTTCAAGAAGCTTAACTGATAAACCATTCTAATCATGATTCGTCCCTGATATGCGAGAAATAGCCATTCTACTGAATGGCATTCTGTTTTCTTTTTCGAAGCATGTTTACTGTTGCTTGTTTCTGTGTGCCCACTCACTCGAATGAAAGTATGCCTATAAGGAAATGTCGACTTACGGCTCATGCAGCTGCGAAGGCTGTTCCGAACTTACGGCCTTGAGAAGGCAGTTGCTTTCCCCATTTTGTGTTTTACCCAGTAAAAGAGATCTCAGCAATCCTTTGGTTACGGATTTTTCTACCCTTTTCTGTTTTTCAGCTGCTTTAGTGTATTAAGCATTTTAATTTTATGAAATTATTTTGTCGGTAATTACTTCAATAATTTTACCTTAATTAATTCTGTTAGGATATACGCATGAATTCATTTTGAGTTCAAATATTATTTAGTCTTAAAAGCTCGCAATCATATTATATGCGAATAGAAATAAATTATCTTGATTATATCATTTTTAGAAAAATGTATTATCTTGTTCTCATAAAAATATTGACAATATTATTCATTTTCATCATAGCTGAATATTCAGTTTATGTTCAAAATTTGCGAAAAAATATATGTTTTTCAAAAGTTTTTATTGGCTTGTTATTACTAATATGCTTAATCGAAAATTGTTTAGTTTCGTTACATAAACTATTCAGTATAAAATACTTTAATTAAGATTTATTTGTATAGTCGCCAATTAAAATGCTAATTATTTTATCAACGCATTAGCTCAATGACATAAAGCAATATATATTATGTTGCAATATTTAGATAATTTAACACTTTTTTAGTACCAACGTACACAATTTATCCAATAGTAATCTATTATTGAAGTTACTGAGATGCATAATAGCCTAATAAAAACTCAACCTATTAGGAATTTTTGTTGCATTAAGTTAATGAATATTTATTGATTTAGTGCGGAAGAAACTTCGTCGTAATATTTCTCAGCCAGTGTTTTCTAACCGAAATTTGATTTTATTTTTGCGTTCAAAATTAAATTTCTTCATATTTTTTGGAAACTAAAAGTGTTGCTGGATTTCTGTAGTTTTTTCTTTAGAATAAAAATATAGTATTGCAGAAATGTGTCAAGCAACGGTAATGCTGAATAATATGTTCACATTTGTTAATTTTAGAAACAATCCAATTTTCTTCCGTCTTCCTAATTTTGAAAACATGGAAAGCAAAGATAAAAACTACACTTATAAAAATCTTCATTGACCGTTATATTTAATGTTATATATTCAATTTTATTTAAACCATCCTTCATCTTCATGACATAAGATTCGCGGATTTCTCTACATGTTTCACTCATGAACCGAAAACCATTCAAAAAAATCCTCTTCTCTTAAACAAGGCTTTTTAACAAGTTTTTACACTAAGTGTGATCAAAATGGCTACTTGTGAGAGACATTTTATGCTTTCCTGACACTTGCGCTAAGAAGCTGGCCCTTTTTTCTCCCTCTCCATCAGCCGAGGATCTTCCATAAACATTCCCTCACCTCGAGATTTACGGCTCCCTCCGCCATTTTCTCACGCCCGCGCTTCAACTCGGGCTCTAAAACAGCCGCTTACTCACGGATTAATCGCAATTCTCAATCAGATAATCAGCAATACTTGAAGTTCGGACAAAGTGAACGCTGCTAACAACCCTTCCACCTCGGCTGCTGGTAGTTCCCTTATTATGTCTACAGTTCTGTAAAATTTTAGTCCAGAATTATTTCCCAGGGTGTTAGTTAGTTCTCACCTACAATAATTGGTGGGTTTTCCTGCGAAATTTTTAGAATTTATCTACATTTCTTTCTGTAGGTTCAGACAGAAGTCCTGTGATACTGGTAGGGTACATAATATGTGTTTGTGGTTATATTTATGCGTGGGTTTGTATTTATTCAGTTATAACGTGAAGGCTTTCGATTTGACAGACTTTGGGTTGTTCAAAGGTATTAATAAAACAACAGTTTTTGAAAAATTGGTGGAGTTTCCTGCTAAACATCCATCAGTTTTCTGCATTTCTTTCAGTGGACTCAGGCGCAAGTTAAGCGATACTGATAATGTACATAATATCTGTATGCATCTAGATAAATCCATGCAATGAAGTATATCTGTTTCTTCAGTTATAAAGTGAAGACTGTCGATATTCCATTTTAAAGACTTTCGGTATTTTACATGTTTCAGTTGAACTGGTCACAGGGAATACCTTAAAATAATACTGAAAGTGGCAAGTCCCTTAAATTGGCAGGGAACTTCAATCTCTTCCGATGTTTGTCTCTATTAAGACTTCTGATTTACGGAATAAATATTTTATTCATGAGATTATTTTACAATGATCTTTCCGATGGAATAATTCGTCATTCAGTTGGCCCAAAGATTAAATCCTTGACTTAAAGCCAAATTTGTAGAACATGAAAGTTTCCAAAGTATTTTATATTTAAAATTGGTCGTAGTATTGATGTAGACATAGGCATTAAAGTTTTTTTTTAATTTTGTAAATTTAATATTGCGTTACTACACTTTTAACTAACTTTATTTAAATTCAGGCTATTCAGTCTTGCTACTCAAAAATGTGAATTATTCTTAAATTCTGTTTTGTTCCTGATGAGTTCTCCATCCGAATTGTATCTTAGCATACGAAAGAGTTAGTAACTGAAATCAGTAACTGTTAACATGTATCAAACAGAAAATGTGCTCTTAAAAAGTAAGATTTGTTATCGTTGCATTAACTAAACCTTTTAAATGCCGCAAAATAATTCTCATTTTGAAGTTACAGTTTTAAAGAGTTTTCTTTCAACAAATATTTCGGTGTTTTTAATCTGGACCTCTTGCTGTGAATGCTCGTTTAATAGTTTCAGAATTCAACTCTATATAATAAGTATTATCCCTAGTGTCATAATTATACTCGGAGTCTCTTTAAGCTCATTTTCGTATAAACTTCTTTAGAAAAAGTGAATTTCTTAGTTTGTTGTGTTTTCAACTGAAAAAAAAAGTAAGAAAGGGGGAAAGAATTTCTATTTGTTTTTCATTTTTTAACTGCATGGTTTGTGTTTCATGTTATGTATTTCACTGTTGATCCTACTTGATGAAATAACCCTTCATAAACGTAGTTTTCATTATGCAATACATGCGTGAAAGCCCATGTTGTACAGACGAAACAAAAAACATACAGATATATTTTTTTAAGGTTTCATCTCGAAATTTTAAGCATTCCACACTCGCTTGTGGTTATCTCTATATTTTTTCGTAATATACACTCTTCAGTAAATTTTTCCCGCTTATGATGTTAAAAAAAATGTGGAAATTATTATTCGAACGTTCCTAGGAAGAAGCGAAGTGAGATATCTAATTCTGCAACCGCGGAGTAGTGAAGAGGAAGAAGAACAAAAAATAACAATAAAAACAGCCAGCATCTCGGAAAATTAGAAAATTTCCAACTGTAAAAAGTTGCGTTTCATGCTATAGTCGAGTAAGTAGTGTGCAGCAACGAAGGCGGCGCTGTTAATGTAATTATTAAAACATGCTTGGCCCGGAAAAGAATAAAAACCTTCAACTTCGCAGAAAAGAATGAAGCTATTGTTTAATTAGAGCTGCATTAAAAGCGATGACGGAATTTTAATTCCAAGCGTCCATCTGCTTAAGAAGAGATGTTTCCAATTGACCCCGGGTGCTCCAGAGAGTCGGGGGTATTCTTTGCGGAGGGGGACGAGAATGCTACAAGAAGAAGAAGAAGAAGAAAGTAAGCAGGGGGGACTCCCCTCCTCCTTCCTCTAGGATCCTTCAATCCTGCCTATGTTAATTATGCAAGGGGCTGTGTAAGTAATTTTGTATCTCAAGTTTCCACAGTCAGGACTGCCTCCCTCACTTTGGGTGATCCCCCTCGCAGCCTGAGCCTTATTTGCTAGCGGGGATGAGCCTTTCAGGTCGCATAAGTACGAAATTAAGTGGAAGCGTCGTGCCAGGCCGACTCGATCGGGATCTAGTAATTACTTCAAGATTTGTTTTAAGACGGGCACTGTTTACAGCTGTGCCAATTTATTCTAAGCCTTTATGGCGGAGAAACGGGGAACAAAATTTTATTTTCGCCCACGACTTCAGGAAAAGGTTTGGCCCCCCTCCCTCTTAATACCATTTCAATCACTTACCTTAAACTACACCCCTCGTGGCTGCCTCCCACCCCCTTATGTCGCCACTCGACTCACCTCCTCGGCCTGTTTAAATAATCTTCACTTTTCACAACTGCTTCCTTTATCCTGGTTCCTCTATTTTTTTACCCTCTTGTACCCCTGGTTTATTTCCTTCTTTTTTTCATTTATCTTTCTTTCCTTTTTTAAGGTTTCATCTCAGTATATTACTACTTCATCTTTAAGTGGCGCACACAGCAGTGCTACTGTGTCCATCCGAAAGTAAAGTCCTCTCGGGGAAGCAAAAAAACCTCAATTACGTTTGAAAGGTTGAAATGCAATAAAGAATTATGACTTCTACATTAAGATCCCCCCAACGCCTCCTCCTCCACCAACGACCCTCAAACAAACAAATTTCGAGACATTGGACTTTTCACTGGAAATTAGAAAAGTCGCCGAAGCTTGTGCCCTGCTGTCTTTCATTGTCTAAGAGTTAAAATATTAATTGCTTGTACCTTTGATCTCTTTTAAAAGAGTGTCTCGAAGCAAAGATTCTTCTGTATCTTAAATGACTGGTTGCATGTCTATCCATTAGCCAAGTGAGATCGAATCGTTTGATAGCACAATTCCCGATGTGCTTTGGGGGTGTTAGAAATCCTCCAGTGTACCTGAGTATATTATGATCCATTTAGGAAGATCGTAAATCTGCCTGATTAAAGTAATGATCTCAAAGGATTCCGTCGTTGTTTGAAATGTCTTAGCAAACAAGCGATTTCAAGAGATTCGCTATCAAATAAAAATGGTACTCTGTCAACAGACGACTGAATAGATATATTTAGAAAAGTCATCTTTTCCTACCGAATATCTTTTTGCAATGCTTTTTAGTCGCTTCTTTTGAAAGAACGCAAGCTTTTGGGCAGCCCTTATAGATTGAAATGCTACCACCCAGAAGTGTCCACGAATTACTACAAGGTGTTATATTCAAATTTTTGTTTTTTAAGTCTTAAAAGAAAGGAATATTTTAAAGTATTGTAATTTAAGCAATAGAAAAGAGGTTTTTTTAAACGTCACTAATAATTTCTTCCTTTTCTTTTATTTCTTCTGCCTTTTTCTTGTTATTGACCTTCGTATTTGCATAATTTATTATGTAGAAGAAATCATCCACTCTTAAAGCACAAATATTCGAGATTAGAGTTTTTAGACATTTTTTGAATCCTTCCGCTGAAATGTTTTCGAAAATAAACGAAAAGAAAACAGATTCCATGTTTCTTGACTTAATATATGCTATATGCATAACAAACTGCCTTTGAAATTTCTATCTTTTATTTATTTTTTTAATTCTTAGTCGCATGTGCAGTTTTGTTCTTCCGCTGTTTTCGATCAACCGAGCTTATTAAATTAATGTTATAAAAATGTATTCCCCTTGAATAATATTAGCGCCTTTATTTAAATTGTAAACTCTCCTTCCCTCTTTTCGCTACTGAAACCAGCGGAGCAAGTTTATTAAATAAGACGCGTAACGAATTTGCCAATTTTATTCGTCGCACACTTTTCATCGCTCATTATTATTGTTATTAAGGATAACTGATATTGTTTTCCCGTTAAGCTGCGTGGAAAATAATTACGACGACCTGCGAAGAAAGAAAAAAAACGAAACAAAATTTAAGAGAGCGGTAATGATTATAATGATAAAAAAAATGTGATGCTTTCTATGAATATATTTTCCTAAATAATAACCCGAAAGCTTTAACTGGCAAGAAAATGGCGAATGGAACTAAGTTTGGGTAGCGTGTTTTGAGTTTTTGTTAATAATTTGTCTACTTTAAGGATTTAAGCTTGCCATTTTGTGATTGTGTGAGAAGCTTATCTACAGCACTGTATACGTTGACTTGCAATAATTTATTGTAACTGGCATTAGCCTTCTTTTCTTTTTCGTAATGAGGATCGCTTTTTCTTTGCTTCAAAATAAGTAGATTGAAAATATTTTCTCTAAAAATGGTGTTTTTGAAGTACTGCTTTTCTAAGATTTGTTCGTTTTATTTTAACAGATTTTCTTTTAGTTTTTTAATCTTGTTATCATATTAGTATTTAAGAACTGGAATACAATGCATTTTTCTTAAAATGCTTATGAATTTTGTTAATTCGAAATTTTTTTCTTAAATTCATCGAAAATTATTCGTGGCCGAAGAAGTATGTAGTCGGATCCTAATTAATTTGCAGTCAAAATTGTGTTAAATTTCAGTTTATCTAGGTAATTCATAGTAATTTTCTGTTTCTACAAAGTATGCATATGCTGTAATGCGTATTTTTGCCATTTATAAAAATGCATGAATCTTTTTTAAAATCATAAAATAAATACTATGAAATGTTTGTAAATAAACGATTGTCTTGAGAAGATTTCTCAAAAATGAGGGGAAAAACTACTATTATTAATATTTTTTTCTATTTTCGAGCATTTTTTCCGTGTATTAATTTAATTTCGGAGTTGTAATTCGAATCTAATTTAATGAATGCAATGAAATTGCATAAGTCGACTGCTTAAGGGAAGTGCATTGAGGTTTGCATTTTTAAAAACATTGTAAATGTTTCCTCATGTTTAAAAGAGTATCCCATTTTTTCTTTTCTGTAGGTAAAATAGATCTTTAAAAGGTAATTGCTTAACTTGATAAACCCCAAATGTCCCAGTTCATCTAGTAATGATTGAAATTTCATATTAAGAAGATGCATTTAAGATAAAATGACCATTGAAAGAAAATGTATTGAGGACCCTTTTATTGTATGGAAAAAAATTCACGATTCTTGCCATTGAACTGAAAAATAATTATTTGACATCTTGGTAGATCTCTAATGAGACAAGTATATTATCTTTTTTTCAATTACTTCTTGTTTCTGTAAGAGCTGTGGTATTTTTAGGTTCTCGGATTTGGTTTCCGTTAAAAGTCACTTTAACAGACCACTGCATTGCATTTAAAAGTAATACTAAGTGTTTTTTTTAGTTAAAAATACGAAACAGTAAGATTCTGCATTTCCAAGCCTTACGTTATGGTTTATATTCGGTATACATTTGTAGCTGCTTTTATTTTTATATAAAAGTTTTCGTTTGGTTTACGGTTGAACGTTAAAAATGTTTTAAATTACATTGAAATAGCAATAAAGCAATTGATATCGTCCTTCACATGTATCGAATGTTTATGGGAAGTCTTCTTAAATTGCAGACTGTTACAGAGAAGAGAAATTTAAAGGACTCGAAAACGTACCAGCACACGTTTTTAAGAGATTATTAACATTACTTTACAAATTTTTTGGTTGTTAAGAAAGCTCTCTTAATATGATTTAATCCATTACATTTTAGATATTAACTATATTAAACTAAGTTTCCAAGTTTTTTTCTTTTCATCTATGTAAGGCTGTTTGTCTTTAATAGCTTCTTTTTTTGTTATTGTACGTGTGAGCACATTTAGGGTGGTAAAAAAAAAAAAAAAAAAACTGAAGAATAGCGTGTCTACATTTTTTACCTCTTCTCTTCTTCCGTTCCAATTCTTGTATCGAAATTTGATACAGATCTAGGGGAGAAAGACGCATACCAAATATCATTTACCTAGCCCTTTTGAGTTATCGCTTTTACGTACTTAGGAACTGACAGTCGATTTGGTCCCAAATGTGAATGCAAATATAGTATTGAATCTGTATGACAAATTTCCTTTCACTAGCTTGCTATATTTCCTGAGTTATCGGGTTGGCATCCGCAAGGACGGCAAGATAGACAGACTTCCCTTTCACGTATTTCGTTCACAATTTGATAAAAATTTATAAATTAGGTGTACAGACCGCTTTTCAAATTTCATGTATCTAGCTTGTGTTTGAGATATGATGTTAAAAGACAAAAAGACTGACAGAATTCCAAAAATGATGCTTTCGACTTTAGGAAGTTCTAAAACGTTTAGATTCATTAAGATCTCGAGACCGATTTTTTTAAATGACAGTCTATTGTCTTTGTATAGGTCGTATAGGAGAAATTAAAAGTTACAAGCACTGAATCCATCGAAATGACATTCAAAATGAATGATATAACACATTTTGCTGAAAAAAAACGAGAGAATCATTTTTGAAAGATCTCAGATTATCGAATTGTTGCTTTCATTGCACAACTTAAAAAATAAGACAGAGATGGGAACTTCACAATTTCATAGAGAACTTAGTTTTAATTTGCGGAATTCGTGGTTATCGGCAGTCTTCTTACTCTGTTGAATTTATAGATTACAAATCTGCAGATTTTCCCCTTCCGTTTGTATTATTTTGGAAGCGTCATTGCCTTTCGTCTCTGTCTCGATGCTTGTCCAAGACACTAAAACAATCATTAAAGACAATTTTATAATAACCGCGAAGGAAGCATTGTCTCGTCGAGAGCAGCTTCAGTTTTCCCGTTTCAATCATCCTAAAATCTTCACCCTTAAAAAAAAGAAGAGAGATGCTGGCCGCTCTTAGCTCTTTACTAATTAATTTCGAGGCAGATGAAACGGCAACAATTTATTCCGAAAGCATTCTTTCTTTATCAGCGTTTTAATAAAAATTAAGTACCATCGGTTAATCAGAGGGCTCTTTGTTTTACAGATAATTCGAAGCGGGGATCAATAATAGACGTCCCTCCCTCCTACATCTCGGTTTTAAAGAGTGAGGGAAAAAATACTGGGATTTTTTTTTACTACTTATACTTTTTTCCATGCGACGGATACCAATCATAGAAGTAGTCTCGCCTCTCTCTCTCTGCATATTTTTTCATTCAAAATTAACTTATAGGTGATGGCTGTCTGTTTCAAATCATCTGTAATGTCACTCAAGTGCAGACAAAGACTGCTGTTCTCTCAGGTTGCATTACATGATGAAAGAACTATGTAGAAGCTAGGACAACCCAATGATACTTAGTTAACCTGCAGTTCGAAATGTCTTGCTAAAAATTGGTTAATTATGATGATTTTATGTAAATATTTAGCACCTGTTCTCCATTGACCTGCTTATTAAAAGCAATTAATAATTTTATTGTGACCTCATGACTTGACCCATGCATCAGGTTTCATTCATTCAATATCAAGGAGAGTCCATGTATCATATGGCTTATTGTTTCTCAATGAGTGAAAATGCTATGCGTTGGAGAATAATAGGATTTTTAATAACAACAAGCCATTTGTATCGTATGCCAGTCATTAAATTTATTTTATTTTATTTAGCCAATTGCTATTCGCAATATACGATCTCTTTAAAACTTTTGGGGTTATCTTTTTATTGCTTAATTAATTGAATTTGATTCGAGTTCATACTTCATCTGGCTTATTGTGATACCAGTTATATGTACAGAGTTTTGCTCACTGTATTCTGTTTGTTATTTTACTAATCGTGTGAACTTTTATTTCAAAAGCAATTTCAATTGCAATGATTCCAACACTTCATTGGCGATTTTATGGGCATTATTTAATTTCTTTAAAAAATAAATAGTAACAAAATAAATCTTATAACTTTCAACATAAATATTTCAAATCATGGCTTTGCTTCAGTGTGTTAAATAATCAATTAATAAAAATGAAAGAAAAATAACATGATAGCTAATAAGTGACTTTTTTATATACATATAAGATAAAATATTTTGTTTTTGATAATATTTTAATAAGATAAGATTTTGAAAAGCGAACAATATAAGTGTCATCCTTTCCTTTCCGCTGCTTATTAATGATCTTTGATTTTCATATTTCGAAAAAGAAAATGATTCCCTTTCCGCCGACTTTTAAATGTACTGCCCATAAAATGCCTGCACTTCTGTTCCCAATCCATTAGACTAGCACCAGCAGGCTAAAGCGTTTAAATTGAATCAGACAGGTACAACTATTCAGGGGGTGTATTGACTCGTACTCAGGCGTGATTCGAACGCAAATAGGCATTGGCAATCCCCTATCTGTCCCCACCCCATCTTCCTTCCATCTCTGTTCGAATTCATCCCTTTCGAACGTTGTCTCTCTCCCTCCCTATTTTTTCTATCTCAGTTAAAGGGGAGAAGGGAAAATATAAAAAAAGAGATTTCAATTTGTTTTGGGGTCACCGGCTAATATTTCTTACTTGGTGTCATTTTAAGTCACTTGCAAGTAAAAACATTTTGAGTCGAGATTTTCGAACCCATGAAAAGATTGAAGTGGAAATAAAAAATAAAAATTATGATGGTAAATCGAGGGGAGGGAATTGAATAAAATGAAGATGAAATGATGGAAGAAGTGGAGGAAGGAAAGTGTGCCGAGACGTTTTCATCATGAAGCCTTCTTTCTTTTCATCAAGTTTTACTGGAAAATGAGAAAATGTACCTTAGCGGCTAATGCATCACTTATAAATTATTGGAAAATATTTCTCGGTTTCCTGCACATATCTTTTATGGGTTTTTTATGCCCCCTCATCCGCCCTAAGAAGAAAGGGACTGCGGCTTGGCGTTTTCTTCTTCCTATCTTTATTCTTTTTGTTTTTTCTCCCTCCCTTCCCCCTTAAAGTATCGTCGATATTCAAATGAAGATTGTTTGTGCCTCATTTGAGGAGGTTTTCCGGAAAATATGCGATCCATTTATTAAGAGAAAAAATATGAAAAGTCGTCTATTAGCTTAATTAATCGAAACCCGTAAGGGTGAAAACAGTTAGGTTTTTTCTTTCTTCTTGCGCCTGAAGGTTTCGCTCCAAACTTTAGGTGTAAACTGGGCTTTGGGCTTTTACATCGTTAACTACCCCCTCCCACCATTCCCTGTCCTCTAAACTTTATTTTTTTTGTCACAAGAATCGCTTCTATTTTCTAATGTGAACTTTATTTTGATTTGTTTTTATACGATGGGCTTTTCCAATTATTAATTATGATAGAGTGATATTTTTTTCTTATTTTCTGTTAATTATGATTTTTTTTCTTCTCGTACTTAAAACGACTCAACACGTTTGGAAAAGCGTCTCGGTTCATTCTGTTCTTCACTAGAGGATATAAAATGCAAAAAGATGCAAAAAAAACCCTCGCAAATGCTTTACTGCAATTTTGTGATTGGATGACTACTTCTGAATGGAATATTAGTGCTGTTTTGCGAGTTATTGAATATTCGCGTACTCTCCCTAATGTTAAATCACTTTTAAGGCATTTTCTTAGCTTCCATTTAAAATCATTTAGCAATTTAAGCCTTTATGTTTGTGTAATTCTTTAGCATTTTTATTAAGCTCTACATATTCCATTTATCCTTTAAATAATTATAATATAAAATGAACTCTCTTTCAATTTGTTCACGTGGGGAATGAACATTTTTCTTTGGATTCCGTTGCAGTTCGTTTACACATTGAGAAAGGATAAAATGTATAAAGCACTTTATTATTCGTAACAATCTGAAAAGTGAATGCTATAGGTATGTTGAAGTGCTCATTGATAATTTCTTTTGAATTTGTGCTTAAATCAGTGTGTTTATTTTATGATTAATTCACATCAGCATTATTTAAGCAAAAATTTGGTTTGCTTATAATTATTTTTATTTTATGTAAAATACAGTATCAAATTTTTCGCAGCTGGCTCATATATAAACTATGTTGAGTAATATATAAACGTGAAATGCTTATACTTTTTTTATTCACTGCGCTGGGAGATTTTGTTCCAAATTTTTAGTTAACTTCATATTAAATAATGAATGTTAAACGCCTCTTATAAAAATTTTGTATAATCGTTATGCCTGTCCCATAATTAAAAACAGAATTTTGATTTATTTTTTTTAAATATTTTGAAATGCTTTCTGCTGTTTTAATCATAAGTTCAAGCAAAATGTTTCCATGTAATATTCTATTAAAATTTCCTAGCTGTGGGGCATGCGTATTGCTTTTTATTAAAATAGTAACGCAATTTTGTCACCAATTCGCTGTTTTTTTAAACTCATAGAAGATGTCCCTTTCGAAATCAACTAAATCTTTTCTTAGTCCAGAACACAACTCTTCGGTTCAGTACTTAAATATAAGACTCAATTCGAACCAAAATGTTTGCAAGCATCCCATTGTGCTAGTTTTGTAGAGCTTTCTTTTAATTCTATCCTTGTTTATCGTGAGCGTTGTGTTTCAAACTCAGTCGGCTTGTCAAACAGCATGCGAAACCGAGTCACTCGGAGGTTGGCCGATGAAAAGCCACACACACGTGTTTAATATTATGGAACTGCCTCTGACCAACTGTTTTAACGAAGTCTTTAGAAATGGGTGCGAAAGGGCACGATATAAATATATATGTAAGCCCAGCTGCTTGAGCAAGACGGCTGTCGAGGCAATAAATCCTGACCGTATCTTCTCCCTTCCCCCCAAAGGGGATCAAATGCATCTGCTGACACTTGCTGCAACCAACTTACGAGCAAAAATTCAAGCCCAAATACTCCTACGCCTCCTACGCCCGAAAAAAGGATGTGTCGTTCTCTTAGTCTGTGTGTGGATCTTTCTGGCCATGCGTTTTATTCTATCCGTCTCTTATTCCGCTTATTAATCTCTTCGTTTTGTCTCCAAGACCTTGAACTGCTTTTCCATCCTGAATTCGGGATGACTTGGGAGAAACAATCTCAGACTGCAATGCACGGATGTGTTGCTCAAAAGTCATAGAGTTTCTGAAAGTAATCGCTTAATCGAAGGATAGACACTTCTTTGTCAGCTGCAGTTGTGGGGATTCGCCGGCATTTGAATCCAAATAACTGCTGAATTTCAGATCTCATTGTTTCCGATATTTAAAGATCTTTCATCGGCATTTCAGCTGTCTTTTCTTAGTTGGTTTGCTAAGTCATTTTCCCCCCTAATTGATGTTATCTTTGCTACACGAAAACAATTCATAAAACACATTACTGTAGCGATATCTCCCCTTCTTATTCAGTAGATATTACATTTCTTAATATTAAGCATCCATTACTAATAATAGTAAGTAAGTATTAAGTAACCGTTATTAAGACAATTGTACTGCGACTGTGGGGAGTTATTCAGCCTGTATAGTAAAATTACGTTCTATCAATTTTACGCTTTAATTCAAAATTACGAAAATGTTTATTCGAGAGATTTTTCGACGTGATATCTACTGAAATTAAGTATCTGATTAAATAAAAAATAAAATTTATTTTAGTATTCGATGTAAACTAAGCATTTTCCTACTATTTCTATAGGGCTTCTGAAATTTAGAAATCAAACGCCTCTTAAATATCTATACCATCAGATGGCACATTATCTTCCAATCAACACCTTATACGAAAGATTTTTCTATATAATACAGATTTGTTATATTAAATACAATACTAAATTTCACCGGACCCGCATGATATTTTCCATACTCCTGCACCTTCTCACAAAGTGTTAATATTTGTCACAATTTCTGGTGAACGTTCTCTCGTACCATCTGAAACATACCGCACGAAAGTGTAGAACTTTTTTTAATTGGATCACTAACTTTACTTCGAACATTCTTCCCCAAAATTATAGATACAGACGAGAAGAGATATTTTTTTAAGAGGCAAAGAAAAAAACCTGATAATCAAGGGAGATAAAACCAAAGCGCAAAGAAAACAATTTTTATTAATTAGGCGGGTACTAAAAAATTGTGTAGTGTTATCTTAGCAGCTAAGATAGCATCTCGACAGCGTGGAAAATGCTATGCTCAGTAACCTTACATTCTGTTCGGGGATGGTTTTAATGACCTCAAAGATCGTATCAACTTTCATCTGACAAGGTGTAGATTTACTAATTGCGGTTGGGCTCACTGGTTTTCTGTCTTTTCCTCCTCCCTGCCCTCCGCACCTAACCCCCTATGTATTGCCCAACTTTAAAACATGCAAAGCCGACCGATGGATTAAATTCCAACTCGACTGATTTTAATGGCCCATGTGTATCAGGCCAAGAAAGGCTGCGATAATGACTTCCTGTTGGACCAGTATAAAAGGAAAAATGTGAAACAGTTTTCGCAGCTTAAAATAAAGTGAATGCGTTTTGAGTTTTGTTAGTGGCGTCTGCATTTCGAGAGAAATCCCCCTCCCTCCTTTCGTCTTTATTTCTGTTTATCTGGCTTAATGGGCTTGAATGGTGGCTAGATGGGATTAGAAGTCAATTCTTGGTTGTTCAGATTGAAATTATGTCTGAGATCATTCGCAAGCAATTAAGATCCAGATCTATCTCGCATTCTGCAAGTTTCATTTCATTTGCCTGCGTTTCAAATATCTTAGTGCTATCTTCTTTAAACTATGTGTTTTGATTTGCTACATTAAATATCAAATGGAAGAAAAAAAGAAATTACGTCGTGACTTAAACTATTAAATGAAAAAGAGTAATCTTAAATTATGCAGTGCATGACAGCTACGATTTTTAGATTATACTTAGTTTTTTCTATCAAATGATTTGGTACATTAAATAGGTAATGCAAGAAATGCATTGTATCTTTCAGCATAAAAAGAAAAAAAAGGATTCTTTAGAGAAAAAAATTTAACTATAATTTTCGACTACCTTTAACTTTTTTTCTATCGAAATCTTTTCGGTAAATGGTGAAATATCAAAATGCAAAATTTAATTTCTTATGAAAATGAGAGTGGATAAATTTTGTCAACAAATTTCGCTCTTTATAAAAAAATTAAACGTATTACAGCTGTTAATAAAATATCACATCTGTGTATATTTTATCAATTACATTTTATCCTCTTTGTGAGCAGTAAGAATAACATCATTGCTAAATATAGGAATACGTGTGTTTTTACGATATTAGGATTTGGTATTTCAGGGTCTTAAATTATATAAGTTTTTTTTTCTTTGTACTATTTTTTATTGTCATTACTACTTTACTGCATCATTATATTTGTTAAGTTTTTGCTAATCTAGTTGGAAAAAAAATGCCGTCACCAAACACATGTCTTTTAAAATATAAAAATAAAATTGTCCTAGAGTGAGAGGAGCAAAGGAAAAAAAAAGACCAGCGAACACTTTTTTTATTCTAAGATATCGTTTTATTATTATGATTATTATATTTATCCCAAAACACATGGACGATCTGATTATTTTGTTGGATTGATTGTTGACGAACTTCCGAGTCGTTAATGGTATGTATTTATTACAACCATAAAGCACGCAGCGCATCTTAACTGTAAGTAAATCTTTAATCCTCCCGACTAAAGAAACTCTACCTGTCTATATGCTTCGACTATCTCCTCAATGGAGCCCGTCCATAATTACCCAATCAATACTTTTTTCCTCTTGTCTTTTCTATCGCGATTGATATCTTTGTAGCCTGCAATTTCTTCTTAAATTCCTCCGACCCAAGTGGAGTTTATCTTCTGTTCTCTTTATCATTTTGATAGCATTCAAAAGAGATAAGCAACAAGAAGGAAATGGCTTCCTCCCGTTAAGATAGTTCTTATTTCTCATTAGGGCCGCAATCGAAGGGGCTTCACTGAGACATCTGTATGCATTAAAACCGGGTTTTCATTTGTCTTTATCCTCATTTCGTCCCCTTCTCTATCTTAATTATTTACCCCCATATCGTCGCTTTTTCTGTGTAAAAACCTCCGGGAAAGATGCTGACTCTGTGATCGTTAGAATCAAGTCAGGGACATCTGTTGGTGAGAATTGCCCATTAGCGAATGTGGAAGAGGGCTCGTTGCTGGCTTTTAAATCAATAGAAAACGCACTGCCGATAAGCCTTAGTTCCGGGGAGAGCATATTTTTCAATGGAGTCTTCAACTTCAGACCTGACCCGAGAGAATAGTTTGACGCTCTTATAAATATCCGGTACTGGTGGTTTCTGTCTCAAGGCTATGTTATTTATCACAGTTAGGATCTCGAAGAAGTGCCATACTTCTTGTATTGGTCAGTGTTCTGGCGTTTTCCGAAGTAGTTTTTCTCAGCGGAGAGCTGTTGCCAATGGCTTCCTTGAAAACTCTCTTTCTCTTTGGTTTCCCGTCATTAATTAGAGGGGGATTCAAATACTTTTATCTTCTTGTTACGAATTTCGTGAAGACATTTTTAACTTTCAAGTTTTCAAACAATTGTTTCCTGAAGTAAATGAGATAAACTACGATACATAAAATCGTCCCATTTAGATTAACTGTAACATAGCATTGGAAAGTGTTGTACTATTTTATTAATAAGTTATTATATATATAGTTGTCAATATCAATTGTATAATATATTAGATTTTTGAGAGCTAGGATCTGAACATTTTAAGAAGTGAAAACACAGCATTACAAAACTGAATCCTGCTGCATTTCACTAAGTTTATTGATGCTTTCAAAGAATATGGAATTTCACTATTTGAGAACTCCTATAATAAATGGTATTGAAAATAATTAAGAAAAGGAAATATACGGGTATCACTGTGTGCCTAATCTAAATTCATCGTTTTTTTCTTAAAATTTGGTGATTATTTTTAAATTGTTGCAAATTTTAACATTTACACACTCTATAAAGAAGATGCATTCTATAGTGCACATAAAGTTTTGAATTTGTTTTTCAAAAGCTGAATGATCTTCTTTCTCTCGAAGCTAAATCGTTGAAATTAAATAAGCAATAAATTTTTAGTTAGTTTATGGAATTGTGTTTCTTATCAACGATTTTATTAAACTGCAATTAATACATTAGCCCTTTATTATATAAAATAAACGAGGAAACTAATAAGGTGGATCTTAACTTTTTGCTCAGATAGGGGGACTCCATACTTACTGCACGCGCATTTTTCATTCAAAAGGGGTGAACACATTTTATTCCAGCACTTTCTCGAAAACAAGTATCCCTTCCCTTAATAATATTCCCCTTCTCCCCTGTGAAAGACTCGTTTCTCTAAGTAATAACGCAGTTCGCATAAAACGAGGGAAAACGTAATCTTTTTTTTTCATTATCATTTCTGTGGGATGCATGAAAAACATCTGCCCTATCCCATCACTGACGTCTGTGATTAAACGAGTTTTGTGTTAATGAATTAAAAAAGTCTTCAGCGGTAATTAGCACTTCGATCCAAGGAGGCTCGTGATAAACTGGGTTGCTTTCAGGGAAGCTTCAAATGTTTATACCGAAATAAGAAAAGAGCTGAGGACTGTCTACTCATTTGCTTCACATTCAATGTGCGAAAATTTTGCAACAAAACAGCTTTTTTTCAAGGACCGCTTTGTATGTGTAAATCGGGCAAAATTCTTAGACTGAATCGCTAGAAAAGATTCATTTAGTTTGAGCTTTATATACTGAAATAAGAAAAGACCCAAAATGGGATTTATTTATTGGCTTCTCACTACTTTAATAACTACTTTTCCTAAAAAAATATGTGAATTATTTCCATCCAGGATGTCTCTGTGTGTTGAAACCTGACAAAATGATAAAAATAAATCGACAGGAAAATTCAAATGCATATTTGTGGTCTATCTACTGATTTGCTTCATATTCAGTGTGCAGAAATCTTACGAAACATCATTTTCGAATCATCAGCGAATCTTTTTCATCATAGGCGCCTTTTTATATATGTAACCCTGCCGAAATTATAAGATTAAATCCCTGAACAAAAATCTTTTACTTTGATTTATAATTAAAAATATTTTTATGCAATGTAGCTTTGTTATCCGGAAAAATCCGGAGAACTGAAAGTTCATATTGAAAAGGATAACTTTGTTTCACGATAGTGTTACGTAGAATAGCTGAAACATGACAATTTTTACATATTCTCTAATGCTTTTTTCTCGTTTGCCAAATAAAGAAACACCTACGTTCTTATCATATTTCGGTGAGTAGATATTATTATTTTTTAAGTTCAGTTATCATCAGTTATACTATAATTTTATAGTGAATATACTGCCCTTTGTATGCGGAATTTGCTGTCGAATTGTCCAAATTAATGCTAGATATGTCGATCATTCGGACAAGTGAAACTCTCAATTATTGAGAAATCATTGTTCTATATTTATTAAATTGAGTAACGGTACATTTTGAATGGTAAAATGTTAGCTTACAATTCTAAAAAGTTTTTAGAAGCTCTTTAAATTATGCCGTAAAATAGTTATATTACACACGTTAACATCATTCTCATCTTAAAGTCTTAAAATTATGTAATACTTACTGCACAAAGCATTATGCAAAATTTGATGAAAAAAATGTCTATTTAAAAAATAGTCTTCTGTTATCGTAATTTATAAAATACTTTAAAAAACCCATTGATCTTTTTATACTAAACTTAAATATTCTATATTTTTATCTGGGATGGAAAGTAGTCAATTAAAAAAATTGCATCTTCAACACTCGTAAGTTACACAATCTTTAGATTAAGGTGATATTGAAAATGCAGCATTTATTCGAAATATACTCAAATATTGAAAGCCGTACAAGGCTTTCAAAAATGAGATAACAGGTACTAAAACAAATTTACAATTCTTTTCAAAACAAAAACTACTATTTCACTGGCACATGTATGATACTTTTAGAAGTGGCAGAATGTTCTAAATTAATAGAAAGCTGAACTGATGATACCAAACTTACACATCGACGAAGGAACTTCCAAAAGTTTTTCCTCACCAGGAACCAAGTTTTTAATTACACCGGAGTTTGAATTGCATTTCAAAATTTTTTTTTCTTGTCTGAAATCTTAGGGTTTGAAACCATCTTTCTGAAAGACTTATCCGGCAGTATGCACCAAGATGATTGTTTTTATTAAATTTTTGGTTGGACTTATCTTCGGGTTACTCTAACTTCGGTTTATTTCAAGCGGATTTCACGTCTAACTTGATTAGAGTCTTCATCTTTATCCTCTGTATCAATCCTCTCACAATCAATCAATAGATTCGTATCATTATTCTTTTAATTTTTTTTTGTATGCCTCTACAGGCTTTTGGTGAAAAGTTTTAGTCTTTCATTTCTCGAACCGCGTTTGTACTCTTCAAAATCTGTCGATTTATATTTCTCCTAAATGTAATTGAAAACTTTCGTTCGTAATACTTTTTCCAAGTGTTATTTCCTCTGTTTTCTTTAGTAGCTTTAAAAACAAAATAATAAGCCGTTGCCTTAAAGTTTATCATCTCTATTTTCTTTCTGATGTTTAAACTTACAGGAGTTATATCACATATTAAAATTGAATTGGGTTAGTATCTCAGGCAAACTTTTTAAATGGAGTTTGTAGGCCACGATGGCCTAGTGGTAAGGCTTCTGAGCCGGAGGGTTCCAGGCTAGAAACCCGATTCCATTGAATATCCGTCGTGTATTAGGCTTGTTACACATTAAATCAGGCGTAGGGGGTCAAACGTCCTCCCTCTGGTATGGTGTGGAAGTTTGGAGAGGGGCTGTAAGCTCAGGTGTCGTCCTCGTCATTTGACCGTCGTTCAAAATTACAAGGGCCGTCCCAAAATTAGCCATCGTATTGCTTCAAAATGGGACGTTAATATGACTAAACTAAATAGAGTATATATTTGTTACTAGCCGCCTTCGGCGACCAGCTTGTTCCCCGGGAATATAGTTTCAACTGAATCTCTTATGTATAAATTGATATTCATGGTTCCCTTAACAAAGTAATTTTAAATTTCAAATTTTGATTAACATTTAACCCATGTTCTTTCAGTAGCCTTGCACCTATTCTGTTCGTTGTCTGCATGAACGTCCCTACTGGAGTCGAGTAACTGTCTGTGTCATGTAGCATACAATTTCCCGTTGTCGGCATCAACTTAACTCTATTATTCCTCTTGCAAAATATGCATTTGATTTTAATTTTAAAATGTCGCGGCACATTTTACGTCCAGTAGCATGTTAGCTGGATGAAAATGTACTGATTAAAACATATAATTAAGATATTACCTTAGCTTTTAACAATGGAAGAGAAACACGCAGATAAGTATTTGTTTAAACAATGAAAAGTATTGTTGTACATTATGCCAAAAAATATTTTTAAAAATTTATTAAAATTAGAGAAACGCCAATATTTCGTTTAATTTTTAATTAATTAAAATTATAATTAAAATTTCACAAAAAGGACTCAGAAGTGCACATTCCCACCCTCCAAAGTATGTTTGTGCCGAATTTCGTAGCTCTAGGTCCAATGGTCTGGCCTGTAGAGCGCCAACACACTCACACATTTTCCTCTATTATTAGTAGAGATGCATTGATTGACTGATTTGATTTGCTAGATTAAGGTCCCGTTTCGAAATTGAGTGGCTATATTAGGAATAGGACCTTTAATTCTCAATTCTTATCTAATAGCAATGACGATAATCTAGCGTGTGCCTCACTCACCAAACTTTCACATTACGCTAGCGTAAATCGCTGCAGAAAAGTTATAGAAGTTCTCAAACATTTCAGTGGTTAAGTTTGTTATTTATCAAACCAGATGAATCTTAATTCACTTTGTCGTACTACTTCTGCGAGGCTATATTCATTTTTCTGATAAACATAAGCAAAGATGTATACCGTTATAGAAAAAGAAAACTGTTCAGACTGAACTAAAAACATGCTTTAAATTGAACACAATTATTATTTAAAGCATTTTATGCGACTTTCAGAACTGTTCCGCGATAATTTCATGCAAAATTCTGAAGGTTTCAAAAGATCCAACTATTAATACAACTATGCGTTTCATTCTTCGTGATAACGAATGAGTTTTATTTTGATATGCTGCAATGTCTTGCAATTTTAAGTCCTATTAATAATTTTTCTTGCAGTTTATTGATTAATTTAAATTTTATTCATTTCTTTTTTTTTTCTCTTGAGTACTAAGCACAGATTTTACATGAAAATCTCTCGCACACTTAACGGATTGCCTGAATTCAGGCAAACCAACAAACTATGAAATTATTTATATTTTGGCACTTAAAACACACTTTTTACAGCCCTTCTTTAACTCCTTGTAGACGAGAGGACTTTTTTCCGCTGTGTTGGCGCTTAAAACGCACTTTTTACAACCCTCGTCTAACGCCTTGGACCTTTTTGCGCAATCGAACAATCAATGGAACTGCGTTTCCTTGTTTGTGAGATTCTTCTTTTGTCATAATGAGTGAGCCTCACTTTGATTTGTTGCAATATTGTGCCAAATGTAAGCCACCGACATTCCAGCGTGGTCCAGAAAAGCGGACTAATTATTAGCCCCATATTTCAAGCGGGCTTCCACCTATCAATGACAGGTCGGTTTCCCTCAATGCGAATTAGTGAGTCTTTTCTGCCATATCTCATCTCTGCGGCCGAGCATTAATGAACCATTAGCGTGGACTATTTTTTCCCTCAATATCATCGTGGTTTTTGTTACTATGGCTACAAGTAGTAGTTTGTCATTTTCTCTAAGTGTGCAGGCTGCATACTGTAACTCTTGATAAACAAATGGAGGCACTGAAGAAGAAAAAAAAGTGGGGCTTTTATCAATAGAGTCGCCCCACCTTACCAATCAGCTCCCAATCTCGCAGTGGCCCAATCATTCACCTGATATTAGAGAGAATGATCATGCCTAGGGTGAAGTTTCTTTAATGTTTATGGAAAAAGTCATTTTCAGTATTAGGAGTTCAGCCCCCAACGTAGTCATTAGATCCATCATTGGATAATATCTAGATATCATAGACAAGTGAGAGGGTGGTGAACTGCCCTTTTTTCTGAAAATAGGAATACAAAATAACTCATTCATTTGGTATGCGTTTGTCTAGACCTGTTGCTTCGATACAACTCTTTCGCTTTTTCGTGATTGATCGGGTTCTTGAAATCATTCATTTTCTAACGCTTTGAAGAAAGCAGGTGGGAATTTATTATTTGTTAGAAATGTAGTGGTGAAGAAGTTTTTCCAGAATTTTAGTATGTCTGTTGTTGGTTAGGTAACGCTATAATAGATAAATTGGATCCATCCGTTGGGGGAAAGGCTCAATTGGCTTCGACAGTTTATTAAAAAATAATAATAAATAAATAAATATCAAATCTAATTATAAAGCCTAAATGTAGCTTTTTATTAATTTTTTATCTTTTGTGTTAATAATTATTTTTAAAATTAAATACTGTTGCCCTTTTGGTTGTCGATTGTAAGGAAAGATGTCTATGGTTTTCCAAAGAAAAAAATTAAAACTTTGAAACAAACTGTGAACGAAAAAAAATGATTTCACAAATAACTATTTATGTTAAAATAACTTAATGCTTAATGTAGAACAGAAAATAATGATGTAATTAAAAATTACATCATTAAAATTGAGAATTAATTCCTTTCCCAAATCATTTATTGTAAATAATTTTACTTGTGTGCATTAACCAAAACTACATAAGATTCCGTTATAAATATTCCAGATTTAATTCAAAAACACTTTAAATATATTAAAACGTATTTACACCCGGTCTTTCTTTGAAGGGAAAGGACTTTTTGAGGATATGGGAGGTTAAACCTTCATTTCCCAACGGTTCTTCTTTAATCCCGCTTATATCTTCGTAATTTGACCGTTTTTTCTGACAATATTCGCATGAACACGAGGAATGTATTTTCGACGGCTAGCAGTAGATGGCAGATGAAGACAAAAAATAATTTTTTAAATTATTAATTAAATTATTTTAGTTCATTAAAACAGCTTCTTTCCTGTGGTTATTCTGCATTAAAACGTATCCAATGAAAATTGAAAAATTGCTTTTTAACTTAATTCCGTAATAAAGGGTTAATTCTAAAATTAATTTCATTTTTAGATTAAATTAGACTAGTTTTTTTGCTATCTAAAAAATAAATCCCCTTTATACAATTCTCTCATATTTTTGTTTGAACTCCTATGTGAAATTCCGTTTCTCTAAATGAAAGTAACCTAAAATGTTTCCACAAATGTGCATTTAAAATTTAATTTTTACACTTGTTTAGTAGTTTGCGTAGTTTGAAAATTTAACAATAGCCATTTAACCTCAAATTCAGATATTAAATTTGTATTACTTTATCTAGACAATAAAATTTAAGAACTTTTTTTCGAATTATTAAAATCAAGTTTCCTCTTCATTAACTTTTCTTTTGTTTAAAATGCCCCCTTTTTTTCCAAACGAGTAGATAAAGAATCCCAGATATCTCGTTACAGATGAAGGAAAGTCAACATTCGGTTCAACTGATTATCATATGGGAGTTGTTCTAACGTCCTGATCATATATACCCATAGAATTAAATGTCCAGGATTTGAAGTTGTGATATCTTTTCTTGGAACTACGTTTTTTAGTTTTAATATGTATTCACAACATTTTTCTTTGCATGGACCTAAAGGCTTAATCAGCGCTTTTTTCTAACCTTACAAGAAATGCGTCAAATAATGATTCAAGTCACTTGGTTAATGGGATTATACCGCTGATTTTTTTACTTTGGCTTTTCTTTTTGCGCTGTGGAGACAGAATAATTTAATCCAATAGTTGAAAAAATTGCCCCGTAAACGCATTAACATAATAATTGAGAGATTTCAAATGCTGTCGAGTTCCATCATTAAATTCGTGACATTTCCCAGTTTTGAGCCTTGTATTAACGCAGCATTAGGAGTTTTTTCCTTCATAATTAAAAATGCTTAAATTTTTTTGGGGGGGAACTTCGCGATGTGCTCCGTATAGTTGGTTAAAAAATGTTTTGAAATGTTGCAGGGAGAGTGTAGTTTTATTAATTCTGATGCATATTATCATTTCTAAAATTCTACTTAAATTGTTATTCATGGTATTTCGCCATCTAAATGTGATCTATAAAATATTTTCGTTATGTCTTCAAATCAGAAACACTTATTTCTAAAGCTATTTCACTACGATTTCTGAACTTCCATTTATTTCTTGTAGACACTATCACAAATTCTAAATCAGTTATGAGAAGGTTTTGTTTAGTTTTAATCATTTCATCGCTCTTTCTTACTTTGAGTTCCAACCTTATGGAATTAGATTTAATCAAATTAATATAAAATTAACACAGAACTACAATCTAATGATAAAACATTTGCAGTAAGACTCCATTAAATACTTAAAATGAAAAGCATGGAAATATGTATGAACCTAAAGATTTATATAATGTATATTAAAATATGTTTATATAAAATATATATGGACCAGAGATTCTTTCAATCTTTTAAACACATTAATAATGTGAATATTCCATTTAAACGTGGCCAAATTATTCGCTTTCAGCTTCGTTACTGAAAAGAAAAGGAAGGATTGTTCTACGTCAGTTTTTAGTTTACCCCTATTATTAATACTTATTGTTATTAGCTTGTTATTTATTTAAAGGCCCATTACTTCTTTACGCAGCATAATTCTATGATATTCTATCAATAGTTTGACGATTTCTTTGCATGCGGCATAAAGACATTGACAAGGGCAATGGAGTTAATTCCTTTGTATAGCATTTAACCCTTCGGCAACCTTTTGCCTCAGCAATAAATAATTCAAAGGTTTTACAGGGGAACCCTGGCACCGCTGGGACCTCGAGAGAATTGCTGTTATCGGTTGACAAGAGTCGGCTCTGATTAGCTAACAAAATTTAAAAGCTCTTTAGGATGGCTTTGTATTACTGGAACTTCCTTTCTCACTCATTTTCCTTCTTATCTTTTTCATAGAAATTAATTTCATAACAAACAAACCTTCACTTCCTTTATTCCGAGAGGTGAAAATAAGGTGGTGAGCCGTGTACCAAATTTCGTTTTTTCGAGGACATGGTATAAATTATTTCTTTTTAAACTTTCGTGTAATTGAGGTGATGCTTTCCATGTTTACTCATGGCAGCATAATTTTTCGTATGCATAGTTTCTGAAGTCTAATTTAAACCCGGAGAACTTTTTTGAAGTCGAAATCTCGAATTAAAACTTTTGATCTCATTTAGCAATTAGTTACTTAGAAATGCTGTGTCAAAAGTGCATAGAAGTAATAAAAATTTATATATATATGTGTAAAAGTAACTACGCAAATTTGAGAACATACATAAAAAACTGCAAAATATGGAATAGTTTTAAAACTAAACAAAATTCTTAAGATTAAAAGATAATTAATTAATTTTGCATTAGATGGATCTTTAACTGTTAGTGTGGTTTAATAATTTTCACATGTATACTGCCATAAAAAACAACTAAATTTTCTTGTGTTCAGAAGCAAATGTCCCATTCTTAACTTCAGCACGATCTATACTCCTCCTCAGAATTACTACAGACAGGTATTCAAAATATTTTACTGACTTCTATTCAAAGAATTTACTTATGTTCCAGAAGACCTAAATAATGAGATCATTGAATTTGAATTCTTCTAATTTTCTCGTAGAAATTCAAAATGCACATTTTCAATGTAAAAAGCATTAGAAATGAAGAAACAAAACTTTGGAAGAGTCACGTATTTCCATTTCAATATTTTAGCGAAAACTCATCTGCATTTTGGGAATTTAGAGTATAGGGGAAATGTTGATTTTTCAGAGGCGTCATTTATGGCTATCTGTGTTTATATAATCCCCTTTTTTGCCTTTGTTCAAACTCATGATTAATTTTCATACATAATAACAACAACTACTCCTTAAAGTATTAAAATTTCTTCCATCTTCTCGCGTATTCCTTGCCTTTTGGAAATTCGGTGTCAATAGTTATTTTTTTAAAAAAAATTGTTTGTTTATAAAGAGTAAAAATTTTTACATGATCATATTGTGCAAAATAGCGGTTGCTTGAAAAAAAATGTTCCCTTTTCCTTAAAGCCCCCATTAAAACTACTTTTTTCCTGCTCCTTTAAGTTGCATCCAATTACAACGGATAGACATATCTCACAACAATGCATTCTTCTCAAGGTTTCATTAATTGTATTTTACGGTCCTAGTGTATTTTTGTTTGCTTATTTTGCTCCTAATTTTACGCATCGCTGTCATGTTCCGATTAATTTCATAAGTCATTATCCAGAATACTGTTTTCTTTACCTTCTGCTTCCTTTCTCCTGCCTTGTTTTCTTCACTTTTTTCCATCTTTCAAGAGTTCTACTTTCCATTTGAGAGTAATATGGGGTTTACTTAACCCTTAAGAGCAATCTATTATGCTCGCAACAACACACATAATGGTGGAAAGCACTGAACTCTATCCAGCGCCAGTATAACAGTTACCTCCTCTACACACCTCCCCGATAGAAAATGAGATCTACTTCGGCGCATCGTTTTATCTACACTTACATTTCAGAGAAACTCAACGAAGAATGGAAAAAATGACGTATATCCTTAAAAACACACAAGCGAAAAGAGAGAAGAAAGCATATCAAACCCTTTTCTTCACTAAATGAACTGCAAGTAGTGATTTGCGTAGGTCTGCTGTAATCTGTCATTTTAAGAGGTATGTCTCTTGCAGATCGGAGCGTCTGGCTACCAATCTGAGACCGCAACTTTTTCTTTTGCACGTCAGTCTTGACCCTTCATTTAAACTAACATTAGTAATAAGTGTGGTGTTCACGGATTGTAATTTTAACTAGTCGTTCACTTTCCCCATTCTCTTTTGAACTGTGTCTTTTCAAGTCTTCTTGTGAAGGCTTCCTGTCCTTTGTGTTTCGAGACTTTTTTCGCATTTCATTACGCGTAATGGGCAAATAAATTTGTTTGCGTGAGATTTTTTTTTGAAAAACACTCCATATAAGAGACAGTTGCCGCTTCACTGAAATATTTGGTGACTTGCATATACTTTCGGACTTTTTTCTGGCAATTTCTCATCTCCAATGGAAAAAAAGAATGTTTTTATTTGATTTCTTTAAGGCCATTCATCTATCATAAAGTAAAATGTAAAAAGTGCTTCAAGAATTTTTTTAAGGTTAGTTCTATTGCGTTATTACAAATCCAAAAATACAGACTTTAAAAAATGACGTTTTTATTGTACGAAAGAAATTGACGCATTTAGTTGAAAAATGTATGCCAGATTTATCTTTGATAATATGAAGTTTTTAAAATACTTCGTTTTTTTTCAACAGGTAAAATTTTTGAAATTATTTTGGGAAAAAACAGTATTTCATGACTTGAATTAACTGTAATTTTATTATCCTGTGGCTGTGCGAAATATGATATTTGGTGTAATATAATACTTTTCAAGTACTCCAAACGAAGGATTTTTGAAGTCTGTTCGTACAGAATGTGACGCCATAACTTCCGTTGTTTACGATCTTGCGGTTCAATTATTATTATTTTTTTTATTCTGTCTCGTCAGTGACAAGGTATTCTTGAACTTGAATGATAGGAGTTATGGGATTTGAAGCAACAAAGGCTGTAATCCCCACAAGGTATAATTTATATTTATTCTAAATTTGGTTTTCCCATATGCGGTTTTCCATTTTGGTCGGATTTAATTTTAGAATCAGGAAAGGAAAAAACTGATCGAATGTTTTCGACGCTTAAAAAAATCTCTAATAGATGTAGAATTTTTAAAAACTATTCTTTTCAAACCTCTGTGAAATTACCATTCATTTTGCATGTAACTAATTAAAAAGTTAAGTATGATGTGGAATTTCTATAAATGCGCATATAATTTCACTGTTTGTTTCAGATAAGAAAGCATGACGAATTTGAGAGCCCGCTATTGTCAGCGACAACTTAACCCTCTGACTGTGTAATTTTCGCAAATCACTATTTAGCTGCAACGTTTGTAAACGTGTTCAAATACCGTTGAGCCAAGCGAGTTGTTATTGATATGCAAAACGTTATTAGTATAATAAGATCCAACGCCGTAAAAGTACGCACATTAGTTTGTGAAAATTGCAGAATACAGCAGAAAATAGACTCGCTTTGCAACCCGTGGAAATCGCGGGACACGCAGTCAGAGGGTTAAATTCACGGTAAGCTACGTGATGTAGCATTGCGACAAAAATAGTCCTGTGTGTGAATATGTTCTCGCTTTATTAAAACTAATTGATATATTTGAACAGAATTTCGTTTTAAAAACATTATGGATATTCCATGCAATTAAACCCTGCATTTCAGACGAAAGTAGCTTCAGCTCTACCTATTGTCCTAAGATTCTAAGCATTCATTATCCAGCAATGCGGTTGCTCCTAGCCTTCTACGAGCTAACAACTTGTTCAACTATATTTTTCACGAGAAGAATTCAATTCAATAAAAAAATAATGAACAAAATGGGTGCTTTGAAATTATTTGAGCCATAGGAAATACTTCAATTTTTATCATTTACTTGAAATAAGTCTCAAAATTTATTATTCCTCAGTTTTAAAAATTAAAATCCTCGGAAATACATGTTTCATATTTAATTATTAAGATTTGCAAAAATGCGTTTGTTACTACGATAAGTAATGGAAAATTTCGACGAGAATCTGCATTGCTATATAGTACGAGGTCTTAATGAAAAGCTATATCCTTTTGAAATCTGTGTAGTTTAGTTTTACACAGAACGTCTAATAATAATGCACTTCACAAAACAATATGCACAGACATGTTTTCTAGTGTAAACAATTTCGTTATTTTCTAAATCCATTGTCTTATGTTTTCTCACTCTGTTTGGATTTGGCTTAATTTGTAAACAAAATATTTGAAATAAATTGCGGCATGCTATGCATTTTGTAGACTAAAAGAGCGAATTTCTGTAATTTATATAAACATATTGTTTCATAGCCTCTGTTATCATTGCTAATAAAGCAAAATTTAATAATATTTGTCAAGCGATGTTTATTTTTGTGGATGAAGACTACGTGGACGTGTATGTGCCTTTTATTGACATATTTAAACATATCATCTGTTTTCCAAAATACCTCAAATGGTAATTTGTAATCAATTCTATTTAAACATAAAATTTTGAATATTTCAGGGCATTGATAAAATATTCTTTTCCTCGCAGGATTTTCATAAAGTAAATAAATCAAATGCTAGTGACATGTATGTGTTTATTGACTATACACAGACAACCTCAATAAATAATATTTCAGATAGTGAAGTACGAGTTTTAACAAGGTCGCGAGCTGTTCAAGACATTAATCTAATGCATTGATATAATAACCTTTCTTCCATAAAGTAAATAAATCAAGTTCTGGTAACTGTTTTAAGTAAAACAACTTGTTTATCAAGTAACTTCATTAAAATAATGTTTCTGAAAGTGGTATATACGCTTAACAAGAACACAATTTGCTCTGTAACTGTTCGGAGCTTAGCGAGTGCCTCACAAAACGATCGTGAGCATTTTTGAAAAATCATTACCTCTTTCTTTCTCTCGATCCCTGCTTATTTATTAATTTCTTTTGTCCTTTATGATAGATATTACTGACAAGAAGACTAGACCTGCTCATTGTATTCCGTTGGGGATAGAACAATAACTTTTTCATCATTTAAAGCTGCAGATGATCGATCTTCGGGGTGTTATTTTAGGGCTTCTCTAACTGAAGTTCCGAATATCAAAAACTTGGGTCGAGTATGAGATATTAGAGTAAACTTCGAACCGAAGCAGAATATACAAGATATCTGACTTTTTAAATGGAAATTATTTTTCCAGGATCTTGCTTGCATCAGTTTGAAATCTGTGCTTTCAAGTTATGTTCAAAGCGCTTAAGTCAATTCGTTGGCACAAAGTTGTGTCAAATCATTGGATATTCGTAAATATCTTGCAATTTTATTGTTCATTTTCTTTAGCTTGTTTGTTGAGCAACAGTGGCGTACCTACATAAAATGGCGCCCACGGCAAATACCGAAACTCCCCCCCCCCCCCTCTTTTTTCTTTTGAAATGTGATCCTCATTTTCTTTTCGGAAACTTTATACCGGGGAGTGAAAAGATTAAAAGTGGAAATAAACTTAAAAAATGACATATAAAACATTTTTGAGTTGATAGGATTTGCAAATTTTTTAACAAGATTTCACTAAATTATCACTGAACATTTGCATTTCATTTATCTCATATATGATAAGTGATATAAATTGTGTAAAAATATCTTAATCAATCGAAAATAGAACCTACACATATACGAATAAAAATCAAAAAATTATATACATTACTTTTTTGCCATAGACAGTATATAAAAACTCTGAATATTGAAGTAAATCTTTTGCTAACACAGATAAAATCATACAAAAGCCTTATTAACTAATATATTTAATAATATTCATAATGTAATTCATCATATAATTCCATACATATCTTTAAATATATTAATCAAAATTTACAACTAATAAAGTTTAATGATGTTTTATCTAGTACCTTATGACAAAGTTAAAATTCATTACATAAAATTAGGGGATACTCTAGTGCAAGGAAAAAAAATGCTGATTCAAACATGAATTAAAATTATAACGTTATTAACATGTAAAATTGCTTTTCCTTATAATTTTAGTAGACATTATTTGTGTTCATGAAAAACGATACATTATTTCTGAAAAAATTTCAAGGCTTTAGGGTATCCGATGTGTTATAAAATAACTTTTTTGGCTTTTAATGAAGTGAAAGTGTTTATAATTACAATACTTTAGTACTAAAATATCTGTATATGTAATAAACATGAGGATTACGAAAAAATGATTGCTATATTTACATATTTAAATGATTATTTTAGGTTAAGTATTGGTAGTTTAATTATTTGATAGTCAAGGCAAATTTTAATGCGTTTGTTAACAGTACAATTAATTGGCGACAATAGCGTAACTCAGCGGGGAAAGAAAACGTTTCACATTACGGCAGGATTTGAATTTCTCTTCTTTATGCATTTGTTCTCGTTAATTATTAAAGAAATCCATTTATCTTGATTTCAACGTCAATTCGGACTGATAATTTTTACCAGCAACTCGAAAACTTTACGCGGTCTTTTCTCTGTCTCTCTCTCAGATTTTTTGTTTGTCTGCATTTGGCATAGAAACTGCATCTAGGTTTTGCAAAATAAAATTTAAAATAGACACTATCGCATTTTTATCATACAAATTATGCAAATATTCAGGTACTAAAAACAACGTAAACATAGCGAAATTGCATCTTTTTAAAGTTGCTGGAGTGCTCTTACGCAAAAAAAATTGAGGTATATTTTCCGTTCTTCACTCTTTTCTGATTGAAAATCGGAATGACACTTTTGCTAACCATTTATCACCAATTTCCAAAGAAACTGATTCCAGTCAGTATGAATCGGGCATACTGTGAAAAACCATCATAAACTCTACGGAGATAATCATCCCTAACTATCTCATGTAGCTCCCACCCCACCGAGACTCAAATCTGGAAGCGACCTCCCTTTTAAAGGAGCTTTTAATTTCATTGATGGGGGGCTGGGTGAAAATCTCTAATGTACCCATTATTTTTGTGGCAGCCTGAAGTTTCCGGGTTGTGAAAATGACTGTATCCTTAAAATTTTCCCACACTTTGTTGAAGCCATTTCAGTTTTTAAGAATCTTGGGAATAAGAGCTTCAAAAAACCTACTTCTTTTAAATACAACCAATTGATTCGTACTTAGATCGGAACGATCAAAAGATAGTACTATTCCTTTGAAAAAATATTTCTGTACTCTAGGAACATCTATTCTATCATCAGTTGTTTTTGTAAATTAAATTTTTTTATTCAAAATCCCTTTGAAAGCCTATTATAAATAACTGGGAAACATTTATTGCCATGTAAGAATTTGTTGAAATAAAATTTAAATTAAAAATATGGAAATATTATTTTAAAATGACACGTTCAGTCCAAAATTCCGTGAGTCAGGTGATTATCAAAGAATATTCCATAAACATTTCTTTTTAAATTTTTTAAAATCAAATGTAACAGCTCTACAGTTAATAAATGATGACCTATGGCTGGTTTAAAAGTCTGAAAACATGACAATATATATCTCCCATTCTCTTTACCAGATTAATAATGTACATTCTATTCATCATTGTACATCTACACATCACCATTCTCTACGCTATGAAAAAATCAGAACGCAATCATGAAAATGTATCGGCTTATATGGAATCTGTAAACAACTTTTTATCAAGAAAAGCATGTTTCATGAAATATTTATTAGCTCTATCTGTCATAAATTTAACATATAAATGAATTGCTTCTGTTTCACCATCCGTATTACAGTGATTATGAGAATTTTCTCTTGCAAATTCTTTCAAAGAGAGCTAAAAATTCTATTGGCATTTAAATGTCTTTCAAGATCTCTCGATTTAATTCTTTTTACAGCAGATGCCAGCCACGAAGCGTAGTTACAGTCATAAGCAGTTGCTCTTTACAAAGCGTCTTTTGAAATGAATCCGAAATCCTTTCAGTTAATATGCTGATTTCCCTGGGCGCTGGACGTTGAGCCAGTAAAAGAACAGCGAGAAAAAGTTCACAAAGGATTCGACTAATCAAAGCGGATTGTTCTTCGATTTACTTATTTGTTTGGCTCCCGTTTTTTGGCTCGTCTATCCTCCATCGCGAGTGTCTAATGTGTGCAACGCTCTTCTTAACTTCTATTATTACTTTCTTTTCTTGGGTGTTTTGAAAACTGTTTGTGTAAATCTACCAATCAAGTCGTTTTTGCCTTTAAGAGTGGGGGTGTTACGGATACACTTTGCTTAGCCGCTTGACAATGGGAAGTATCTTCTTCTTCATCCACCTGCCCTGTCTGTTTTTTCCCTCTCCTTTCCCCCTTTTTTATATCCCCCTTTTGCGAACTTCTAAACATTTTATAATTTTTTTCCCTCTCCCTATTTGTCTTGGACTTGATCTGCTCTAATCTAAGAAAGTGAGACGCAATAAAAAGAATGGTGCAATTTACGCTTATTTATCGATAGTATCCTGAAGAAAAGACAGTGGGGGGGTTTCTTTCTGGATGTGGTTACTATATAATGAAGAGACTCTTTCCATTATTAACAGAGATTCGAACGCAATAAAACGAAAGCAGTGAGAGACGGAGTGCTTTAAAGGAAAAGAGAAAAGCCTCTAAAAAATAGATGGAAAACGAAAGGAGGGGGAGGTTGGGTTTGAAAAGGAGGGCCAGGCCACAGCGCTTCCATTGACGAAGGCATTGAAGTGATTAGGTAGCGAATGGAGCTATTAAGATTCGGCGCTGCTTTCTACCCCAGCCGAATTAGGCGCATTCTCAACGTAGCTAAAATAGAGGATCCACCCTGCTGGTCTGTCAATCAGACTAATTATAGTTTAATGTCACTAGTGTCGACTTCGCTCATCAGGGCTCCCTTTCTCATTAGAGGAAGGGTCCACTGGAGAAGTTTCGAAATGTGGTCGCTGGCTTTTTCTGTAGCTCCCTCTTTTCAGCATCTATCCTCTATCTTCTTATCCTTTCTTCCAGAGCATTAATGATTTCATTAACAGTTCCCTTTTTTTCACTTCATCATCTCCCTCTCTTTCGCTGCTTCCCCCCTTCCGCAGGGAGCCAGATTTTTACCCATTCGCCCGCTGTGCCCCCGCTTCCAGAGCCCCCCAAACTTCTGTGAAAGGACTCGTTAGAGTAGCTCTCTTCCCTGTACCTTTTCAAAATAAGTATAAATAACCGAAGACTTTCCTGCTGCTACGAAATTTAAAACTAATTCTCGACTTGCTCACATCCTAAATAGTGTAGAATTCAATTAACCGAGAATAAAGTTTCTTCAGCATTTTGTATCTGCTGCTTATTAGTGCGAATGAGGACTACGCTGCAGTGGTAGCGAATTTTTCCCTCCAACTCTGCTAAACCAGCTCTTGGTCACCTAACATGCTTCTTTTTTCGTACCAGAAGGATTTTTTTTCTTTCATTATTGATTGGGACACCAAGAGTTTGGTGGATTTTGATAAAGTATTGGAGAAGGGATACTCCTGTTTTTCAGAAATAAGATGAGATAATTATTTCCCCCTCTTTAAAAAAATTTTGATTTAGCAGTGTCCAATTTTAAAATCTGAGCTTATTTTCAAGAAAATACGGTAGAAGCAGTCGATTAACTTATTTATTGTGTATAGTATTCTTTTCATAAAGGAACCTCACTCCATTTATATCTAAATTTATGGTCTTTATCACTGAACAAAAGCAAAGTAAAGCCATAAGACGATAAAAAGACCCTTTGAAGGTAAAGAATACTTTCAAATTGTTAAAATTCTCTTTTTTAAGAAGCATCATAGAATAGTTCTAATTTTTTTGTTATCCCTTTAGTTGCCTTTAACGACTTTTCAATAAAATGCTATCGGTTATTGCTACATTTTAGTAACTGAAATAGTACGTTGTGTAATTACGTATGAATAAACATAGTAAGGAAACATATTTTAATGATCGAGTTTACTTCCGGAAAAAAATTCATTTGGAAAGAAAAAATAAATTATATCATAAATATAAAAATCTTCTCTATTTTCTTACAACAGATGTTGATACATTTATTCATAAAAAGATAGAATTCACGTATAAAATAAATTAACAACTGGCATTTCGAATTATTTCGATTTTAAAAAAAAATTCCAAAAGATATCTCAGTACAGAAATCAATTTATCAGAAACATTATTCGAGCATTAATAGCAGAGAATTTCTTTCCGAAAATTGAATTTAGGAGCTATTAAAAGCGGTACTAATTTTAGAATAGTAGTTATGATTCTTCCAATTTCAAAATATTTTAGTCTGTTTTCTTAATACAAGCAAACAAAATACTGCAATATAGTGTGGAAAAAGATGCTTTGTAGATCTCCACAGAGTTTCAAAGTAGTTAAACTTTTTTTTCCAAAAAGAAATTCGTAATTTTTAATTGTATCCATCTTTGCGTAGTTATTTTGACCTTCGTATAATTTTTATACAGAAACGGCTTTCAACTAATTGTAGAAGAATATTTCTGTAACAATCATATGAATCAGCAAATTTTTTCTACCCCAAAAGATGGGTTCGGTGGAGCCCTTCGCTTCATTTTTTCGCGAAGACAGACAGCCTTAACAGAAACAATTATTCATGGCAATTCATCCTTGTAGACTCGAAATCCAATGGCTGAGTCGGTGGACATGGCAATTATATGAGAGGATATACTACCAAAAACTGAAGTTCACAGAAAAAAACATTGCCAATGTTTAAGATCAGAAATGACCTCATCCTAACATAAAAGGATAAAATTTTTACTTAAAAACAATTAACAGCCGGTACATGTATGATCCTTCTGATTAAAAAAAAAAAGTCCCTAAAAAATGCGATTTTGAATTAGGGATGTGAAAACTGAACCGGTTTTTCTTTCGGGCTTTTTGAGGCGATTTAAAACGTGTTTTTTTTTTTTTTTTTTTTTTTTTTTTTTTTTTATAATTTTATTCCAAAAACCGGGTCGGAAGATAGGCTCGATTTTAGGTTCGACTAGACTAAAATTTACTAAGTCATTTGAATGTCATCATCTTAGGCCAATCACCGACAACCGCTTCCTCGAGGCCTCTGTTGGTTGGCGGATTACTGAAAGAGTCTTAATGAACCGATAAATATTGGCCAATGGATTGATTTCCTGCAAAAACTATACTGATAAAAAATTTTGTCTGCAAACGGCGTCTGTTTTCTGTAGCCAAAAATATTTATCTTTTGTCTGAATTTCTGTGGCTTCCGAAAGATTAGTATCAGCGTTGAATGATGTTGGTTCCGATGAGAGGTGTCGACTCACGGATCTCATTGCTGAAAGAGTTTTTATGATCAGATTAGACGATAAATATTGGCCAATAAATTAATATTTCGTGAAAGCACTGTTAATAAAAAATGTTTGTCTATAATACTTACTTATTGCAATAATTACTCATATATTATTTTTACATATTGCATTAACTACTTATTTGTAATCATTACTTAATAAATTAATTAATTGTTGTATTAATACTTACTTATTGTATATTATTATTAATAAAAAATTTTGTCTACAAACGTTGCTTAAAAAAAATCCGAAAACCGGTTATTTTGAGCGGTTTTAATCGCCAGGTTAAACCCGTGATGAAGAAAACCGGTTTAACCGAAAACCGTTTCTTGGGAAAAACCGCCATCCCTATTTTGAATACACAAATCTTCTCCAGAGCTATGTTTAACAAAAATCCCTCCATTTCTTGTGTATATCGAAAAATATCTTCTTTCTCTCTTAGTCCTGTGTTTTTCTTAATGGCATGTCAAGACAGTTAATATATCTATCCTTAGTAAAACCTTAACGGTTACTGTTATCTCCGAAGTCTGACTTAAGAGCCCGATAGACGAGATTAGGTCATACTCGAGTTTCCCCTTATCACGTTCTTTTTGGTTTTAATCCCACGTACAGCTGTATATTTCTCTCTTTGATTCTTAAACACTTTCTGGCTCGTCTGGTCTGGCCGTGATAGATAAAGAGCTTTACACCCACAGGGATCAACCACCCTGTTGACAGTGAACTACTGAACCTTCAGAAGATGAACTAGTTTTCTTTTTTTTTCTCACTTTTTTATGGAAATGGTCTCCTTTAAATTATCAAGATTTTATGGATTGAGAAGTCAGTGAAAACGTGTCTTAAGTGTGGTTTTCTTATATAGAATCCGTAGAGTTTCTTCTGACTAATTTGTTAATTCGTAAATCCAACATATGATCGTCACATGCTAGAATATAATGAACTACTGTTTTGTAGACTCAATCAAGGTCTGTGAGCAATAGGTTTACCATTTGCTCATAAATATAAAGTGATGTTGGTTTAGAACTTAGTTTCAAGAAGATCGTTCATTCATTGTAGGAGAAAATCCCATTTGGAGATTGTAAGGATTCGAATCATTTACCATCGTGCCACCGGGGCGTCTATGAATTTGACCCTATTATTTGTAAATGGTTTTTATTGCAACATGTTGCAATTTTATACTACTTAAGCTTATTTTGATAATAAAATTTTAGTAGATACATTGATGGCGTTGGTAATTGTTGTGTTTTTGCAGTCCTTATTTAGTTGGTATATTCGATTGGTGAATTAGGTCCTTTTAATTTAAGAGGAAACATAACACGGGGTTAAGGAAACCTGACTCAGATATTTTCTTAAATAAAATTGCAAGAGTATTAATATTAGATAAGTAGCTATTATTTGAACATATTTTCTTTTATTATTATTGAAATGCAGCTTTAAAGTACATTTTTCTAGGATAAATTGAAATATTTAAATATAAACCAATGTTGCTGTTGAAAATTCTATTCTTTAATATAGAGTAAACAACTTTATCATGTTAACTCATATTAATTCCTTTGATATTTTATGAAATGTTTCTTGTTATCATTATTATTTTATCTATTAAATTAGTTAGTTAATTATAGCAAAAATAATAATTTTTAATATTTTTGAATTCTATGAACATTGAACATTTTCAAAGAATAAAATCACTAATCCGTTCAACAATATGCTTAAACAATTATCAATTTGCAGTCTATTTCATTTAGAATTTGTGATCAAATTAAAAAAGAATTTTCTTTTTTATCTAGTTTACTGGTTAATTTTATAATGGAATTTTATATTTTCTTCTTCAGTGTTCAGTTCTTTTCTTCTTATATTTTAAATAAACAGAACTTGTTAAACGCACTCAACAGTGTGAGGAAATAAAACCTGGCCATTTCATATATAGACATATACGCTGGCATACAAAAGTTAAGGAACATTTCGTAAAATGCGAGAAATTTGCAATTAATACGAAAACTATGTTTCGAAATCAGTTCTGGAGAATCGTGTGACATTCAATAGAGTATCATATACATATTACAGTGAAGATTCGGTCACGAGGGCAATTAGGGTGACCACCAGAAAGGTATGAAGGCGAAAATGGAGTTTCACCCATCCTGTTTCACAGAAAGCTGATAACGAGATGTAACTTTTATCAATGGTTATGGTTTAATGTGCATAATATTTACATGCATTTTCGTAAGCATAGCACAAATATTCGGGAAGATATAAATGTTTCTTTAAAAAATCCCAAATTTTTTCGCATGTTGTTTTGCTTATAACACGCAGAGTTTTCATTCAAATTATTCGAAATTTGCAGAACACTTGAAAATATGTTACAGAAGTATTGTATTAAACTTTGAACAAATTGCCCTCGTGACCGAATCTTCACTGTAATATGTATATGATACTCCACTGAATGTCACACGATTCTCCAGAACTGATTTTGAAACATAGTTTTCGTATTAATTGCAAATTTCTCACATCTTACGAAATATTCCTTAACTTTTGTATGCCAGTGTATTTTGCATTAGTGTGCAGATTAAAAACACATACTCATTTATATGCAGAATATTTTTCTTATTTTCCTTTTCGGCTGTAGCTAAATTTCACATTTCGCATCTTTTGAACCAGAGCTTCTTATACATTTCCCATTCGTGAACCCATTTCATTTCCATAAATATCCAGATGGACGCATAAGTGAAAACAGGAAAATGCAACCATAATTAACGATAAAGAAAATAAAAGTTAAATATTTTTATTTATAATATTTAAAGCCAAAGTGACTTTCTGAATTATTTTACTCATTACTTACACAACGGAGAGAAACACTCGGTGCTAATATTTTTGCCCCTGCTTGGAGTGGGAACCCATTGTTTAAGAAGCCCACTTTTAAACAAAACTAAAGAAATCTACTGAACACGTGAAGGAGCGAAACCCACTCAACAGAACAACACCTCATTCCACGTGGCTTGGTAAAGCGTTTGGACACCTACCCTTGGTAAAGTGTTCGCGTGAAATCCCAGCACTCCGAGGTCCGTATTAATTACTAGCAGATGCAGGGCTGAGTGAGGCCCTGGCAAGATTAACTCGTGACCTGTAATGGCGACCTCTGTCAGAGGGACGGAGACCTTGATAGTCCCCAGGACTGATCCATGAGAGATTTTTTTTCCCTTCTGTGTGAATCATTCCACACTTGCTCCTTGGCATCACGATAACATCCAACACCAGTCGCATCTTGTAACGTGAATAGGACGGAAAGGGTTAGGGTTGCCGGCCTCATCCACTTCTCATAGCGCCAAGATTGTCGCCGTTTGCACACGTTATTTATACCCCGTTTTACCCCTTTCCAACAGAGTTGAAGGGACAGCTGTGAACGAAGGAGATCTTAGCCAACTCTTTGATGCGTAGTTTCGAATCATCGCGAACTGATGATGGCATGGTCAAAAATGCTGTGTTTCCGGACGTGGTATCTTAAAAATATATGCATAATATAATTCGTTAGAAATGTAGCTACATAAATAACACACGAACACAGACTTTGGGCTTCAGACCGCATTATCATCTTTTGAAGAAAAGATAGCACCATTCTCTCCTGCTTATGTTTATGAACAAGGAACTCATGAATATAAACCTGAATGCATCTTCACGCATGTTAGTAGTTTATTTTCAAAAGACTTAGTGCTAAAATGTGTGTAAAGAATTCAAAGAGTTGTAGGACTCCACTATTTATTACCATTTATTTATTACCTACTTTTAAAAGCTTAGAATTTTGCGAGTTTTTTTGTTTAGGTAAAATGTAATCATTTTCCGAATACAAAGACTTCCAATCCAGTCTATTATTCGAAAATAATTTTTAAACTAATGAACGATTAAAATTGAATAATCCTTTCTATATTTTTATCGTGCTATTGTCGTTTAAAGGAAAATAATAAATTTTCTTCCGGTGTTTAAAAAATTAAACCTTTTCCATTATCCGGCCATAGTACTGAGGCGTTGATTTCAAATATTTTTTGTACTTTGAAAAGGAAAAACGCAAAATTTTATTGTAATGAATGCTTGCATGATAATGACACCACAAGGACGTAGGTTATTTTACCTGTACAAGCTAACATTTTATAGTTTTCTCAACTTCTTGTTATCTGTACAGGTGTTATTTAATTCAAAAACTGTTCACTGGTATTCGAAAATGAACACTTCCTTGTGCTAGAGGTAAACAGAAAAGTGTAGCCTTCTTTTATTTTCGAAATGGACTGCGCACTTTTCAAAAATCGCTAGGAGTGGAATTATTATCTGAATGCTTTGCGAAAAGTCCTATGTCCTCCTTTCTCAATTTTCTCTTAATAAACAGTAATTATTAACAAAATTGAAGTCTGATGAAGGTGTATTGTAACAGCCTACCAGGACTATACAGAATTTACTTTAAAGCGTCTTAACTTTTGACTTTTATTCATATTGAAATAACAGATACCTCAATATTATTCTGTCATAGATTGCCCTTTATAGCACTGCTTTTCTTATTCCATGTGCTTACGCAGGCGATAACACGCCAAAAAGTGAGGAGCGAGTTAAAGGGGGGAGGAGAAAAATCCTCTACTTACCCATATCGGTGTCTCTGTCTGTAGTCCCCTAAGTTCCCCTCTGAAAGTTCAAGAACCATCCTTGGTTCCTCAGGGTGTTTCTTTCTATATTTTTTATTCTTAATATTATTTTTTACTCTTTCTGTTTTTTTTTTTTTTTTTTTAGCTCTCACTCGCTATGAAAGCTAGCTTTCGTCTTCGTGCTGTGACCCAACTCTGGGCCCCCCAAAATGACGTTCTTCCGGACTTGAAGCTGTAAATTACACTAGCGAGGGCGGTTTCAGAAAACTCTTTTTGTCAAGATAAGAGCTCCGCTTGCTTTTCGCATTTGCAGTTTTTGAAGTTCTTTGGGAGCTATGTTTCGGTTTTTATCCAGAGTATTTTGGCCACCGGGGGTACTTTGTTAGTTACTTACCTTTTTAAAACGGACCTCGATAAGGAGGTGGGTGAGGGGGTGGGGATGGTCTTTACGTCCACTTTTGCGGAAATGTCCCCTAATTTTTAAACCGACTCCGGTAGGAAATTTTGCAGAGTTATACGTTTCGAGAAGTTTTCAGGGTCCCAGCTTATGGTTTCCGTTGTTAATCTTAATCTGCAAAGTTTTTTCCCGGACAACGGTTTTTTGTGGAGACGTTACGATAAAACTCGCCTAATGCATTGAGGCTTTCTCGACGAAATCTTCCCAGTCGTGAATATTTGAAAGACTATTTTTGAATGTGAAGTTGGGATAAATCTTGACATCAGTATTTTGAAAAAAGTCGGTGGTCTCTCGTTCTTCCCAGGGTTTTTCTGTCGCTTTACAATTTGGTCATTAAAGATATAGAGTGGACAAGTTTTACTGTTTTTCAGTTGTTGTATGAAGGATTTGTTGAAGTGTTGTATAGAACGCATGAGAACAATTACTTATAAGTGCTACGTAACACAATGTTCTAATGCTATTTCATGACGGAATTTTAACTTAAAATCAACAATTAAACATATGTGTTTCATAAAAAAAGGAATGTGGGAGAAATATCGAGTATTTAATATTTTATGCGAGACTTAAGTGTGCGCACTCTACACCCAATAAAATTTTCAACAAGAACGTTACAAAAATGGTTTATGTTTCTTGTGTAAAGTTATTATGGTATATGTGTATATTTGTGGCCAGTTTTTAATATTTCATTTATCTCAATGGAATGATTAGACGCAAAATGATTATTTAATTGCTCGTTTATTTTTTGAGATCTTCTCATTGACATCTTATGTTCTATAAATTCCGTAATGAATTTTCACAGTAGTACATTTCATGAATAAGCATAAAAAATAAACATATTAAATCATTGCAAATTTAAGATATTAATTGTACAATTCTTGCTATGCCGTATTATTTGTAATAAATAATGAGTATCAGAATTAAATTTTATATAACTTGAATTTGAACTTTATTTTTCTCTTTTTATCAGGATTTTATTGTGTAAAATAGGCAAACTTAGTAGTCCAATACTTGAAATATGTTAATGATAATTTAATTCTTGATATCTAGATCGAAATTCTTGATATAAAATAAATATATAAAAATATATTGGTGCATTTTTAATAATGTCTTTTCAACAGCCGTATTCTCTGTTTTCTTTGATGAAATAAAGATTTTCATAAATCCTATTTACTTGATATCAAGGAATTGTGCGATTCTTAAACATAACTCCTCTTATTTCATTTTCTAGTAGAACAATGTATCATACACAGATATTGTTCATTGTTGTTATAATTAAAATATTTACTAGCGTTTTCACATTTTGCTGACAGAAACACACTTTTGTCTTCTAACTAAAAGTTGCGTTTCGCAGTCTGTTGAACAATGCTGCTGTTGACCCTTTAAAAAAAACCACTGTTTTGAATCGATTCAATGATTTTGATGGTGGTTTTCAATTATTTTATTTACATTTTTCTCAAAGGTTGAAGGAATTTATTAGTCGCAAAGGTATTCGATGGAAAAAACAGCACAAAGCTTCAAATGAAGAAAAAGCAAGAAAATAACTTCCAATTGTCAAGTGTTATTTATTCGGGAAAAAGATTGCAGCTTTGGATTCTGCAACACTTCTCGGAAGAATTTCAACTTGTTTTGCATGTTAAGTTGATTCTGCGGTATTATTTGTAAATCGTGTGATATATTGTAGTTTTGTGACAATTAGTTCCGTAATTTAAGATGTTTATTTACAATTTGTGTTGGCCGTACGTTTTCATGATCTTCATGTGGTATTTTATGTTTGTCTTCTGTTCTTTTTACCATTCTAATACTAGTATGGCCTTAGGAGTTTAAAAAAAGTCTTATCATTTTTAGTTACAAAAAAAAAAGAAAATTAATGTGATTTTTTTCTGTGATAAAAGGTGCTATAAAAAGAAAAGCAAACTCATATATTTTTTTACGTAAATGATTATTAATTTACATTTAAAAGTACAGTAAAACACCGTTTATACGTTTTTCAAGGGACTGAGAAAAAACGTATAAACGAAATTCACAAAAGTGTGAAAAATTTCGTAATAACCAACAATAAAAAGTCAGAGGTAAATTAAAATATTACATGAAAATTAAATACAAGAAGTATGTAATGCAAACCTTTTTATTGCGGATTTAATGTACAACTAGTACTACTATTCGTATTCATTCAGCAATTACAAAATGTATTTTGTTATTTTAGGTTGTACGGCTTTTTTGGAATGCACACAGAAAAAAGTTCATTGTGCACAGTTAAAAGTGCCATCTTAACTTTATCATTTAAATCACTGCTAATGAGGTATTCTTGCATGGTGTTAAAACCCGCCAAAGCTTGTTGAAAACTTGGCAAAAGCTTTTCAGTGCAATTATCGTCTTCTTCACTGCTAGTTTCCTCATTTGCGATCATTTCATCGATTGTTAGAAGAGAACATGTTGCAAGTTCTGAATTACATTGCACAAATTCTTCAAATGCAGTAACATCACTTAAATTTGACCAGTTTTCTGGTGGAACAAAATGATCAGATTCAGCGTTTTCAATAGGATTGACATCCACTGGAGTTAAAAATCCGCCAAGGGCGAAGCAGTTTTTTTTTATCGTTTCCTGTAAAACATTTTTACAAGACATCATTATGAAATTCATAGCTTGCAAGACGTCAATTTTCATATTTTTGGAGTCTTCGTGGTCTAAACTGGAGATAGCTGTTTTCACCAAAAGTTTTCGATAATGTTGTGTTAGGGATTTTATTACTCCTAAATCCAGTGGCTGCAATTTGCTGGAACAATTTGCAGGGAAGAAATTGACAGTTATGTCTTTTAGAAAGTCCGTATCAGGTGGATGAGCTGGACATTGATCAATGAATCAAATAATTCGCCATTTCTGTTTTCGCATTTTATCATCTATTCTTTTTAACCAATCGGTAAAGAAAGACATGGTCATCCATGATTTTTTATTGCTTAGGTACTTTGTTGGTAATATTTTCACATTTTTGAAGCAGAGGGCCTTTTTGATTTGCCAATAATCAAAGGAGGTAATTTTTCAGATCCATCTGCATTGGCACACAGTGGCACTGTCAATTGCACTTTATTCTTTTTTCCACCATGATTTTTATCCGATTTGATAGTAAGAGTTTTAGATGGCAGAAGATTATAAAACAAACCTGTTTCATCTGCATTGACAATATATTTTTGTTCATATCCTTTTATCAGATCTGGCAATTGGTTTTGAATCCAATCATCCACTGTTTCGAAATCAACATCTCCAGACTCTCCACTTACAATTTTGCCTGTTATGCCGTGTCTTAATTTAAACTTGTGAAGCCATCCCGAGGAAAATGATGCATCGCATTCCAAATTCAGCTTCTTCGAAATTTCTTGTGCTTTCTCCATAAGCAAAGGACCACTGATGGGAATTTTTACACTACGACGTTGATTAAACAACAGTAAAAGCACTTTTCCTACATCAGCGAATTTTCCGCTTCGGACTCGGAAGTTTTTTTGAAGCACTAGATCCACTTTGATGATGGCTTTCCTCGATGATCTTACGCTTATAAATTAGTCTCTTTAAAGTTGAAACTGGTAAACCTAATTCTTTGGCAAGATCCACTCTTTTTAAATGTTGGTTTTCATCCACTTTTTTTAAAATGAAAATTTTTTCCTTCAACGACAGAGATTTTCTATAGCGCGAAGTCATCGTGAACCGCTAGTGAACGATAAAATCTAGACACTGTTGGACGAATCACTCCGGAACGAATCCGAGGGTCGGGATCCTCAAAAGGAACGACCGGATCCGATTCCGAGCAAAAGGAACGACCGGATCCGATTCCGAGCAAAAGGAACGAATCCGCTAAAAGGAACGAATCCGCGGAATCGGATTCATGATGAATCCACGGAATCGGATCCGTGTTGAATCCGCGGAATCGGATCCGTGATGAATCCGCGGAATCGGATTCGTGAATTTGAATTGGGTTCACTCTGATTCCGCGGATTCGGAATTACTGATTCCGATTCAGAATCACTGATTCGGATCCATAATTTTGGAAGATGATTTGTTTCGTTCTGGAATGAACGATACATCATTTGGGGTCATGGATGATGCAGATAAGTTTCTTTGCGAGGAGCAGGAGAGGATGGTAAGATTCGGTTGACGCTGTGCATACAGATAGATTTCTGAGGTTGTTAACGAAGGAACCAGTAGAATAGTTGGTTTGACCAGTGATTCTTTTGATATTGCTTGAGAAGTAAAAGAGTAGCTAGTAAGAAAAAGATGCAAGTAAATAGAATTCATAATAATTATAATTAAAAATAATTATAATTTTTTGTTCTTAACTTAAGATTTCAATATCAAAAATAGTTTCCTTAGTTGATTCTCGGTACATTGAAATTAATAGATTTGATAAATACTATTTAAGAGAAAAATTTGAGTCTGTACTTTTTTCAAACAGTCAAGAATTTTCGGCATAAAAGTTTAAGATAAGTCAACAAACAGGCACGCATTTTAAAAATTATTAAGAAATAATATTTGTCCATTTGAGTAATTTAAAGAATTACTCACATACGTCGAATACATTGCGTCGAATTTTTTTATATACCTTTTGGTTTTGAACACTTCATTTAAGTATGCCATTCACAGCACACGCTTACGTGGCGAGGTCGGTAGAACGCCCAGTTTCGAATCCTGCTGACATGGGTTCGAGTCGTGGGCAGGCGTTGTCTTTACAAGACAAAAAGTTTTGAAAATTTTAATTTCTTATATTTTCTTTATAAAGTTATTTTATAATACATATTCAACATTTTATTTTATTTTACTCTTTATTTCCAAACCTGATTTATTATTAGATAAATTTTAAATAATTCCTTAAACTTATATATAAGTATGGGGAAACTAATAAGTTAGAATAGGAATTATTTAAAATCTATCTAATAATAAATCAGGTTTGGAAATAAAGAGTAAAATAAAATAAAATGTTGAATATGTATTATAAAATAACTTTATAAAGAAAATATCCGAAATTAAAATTTTCAAAACTTTTGTCTTGCAACGACAACGCCTGCCAGCGACTCGAATCCATGTCAGCAGGATTCGAAACTGGGCGTTCTACCAACCAAGCCACGAATGCATGTGGTTTGTCCTGTATATTTAAATGACATCTATAGTTTGCTCAAAATTTAAAAGCAATTAATTCAACTGACAGGAATTTACTAAAAAATTACATTTTCTTAATATAGTTAATAACAGATTTTAACAGCAGTGGATCTTTGATAACTGCAAAGAATTGTTTTATATTCCTTTATGATGATTAAAAGATTTTTTATTGCATGGAGCTCGTTAGAATTGGGTGAGTTTATATTTAATTAGAAAGAAATCTGAGTTGAAATTTCATTATTGAACGCTTTAGCAAATATACTGTTTCCAACAAATTAAATGACATTCATGGGAAATCTTAACCAGATAATAGAAATCAAACGCTTCTCAAAATACTGAAGGTTCTAGCAAAGTTTCGTTAAATTCATTAACGACATTTTAAATAATTAACAGAAATGTTAATTAAAAATAATTAGTAATTAAAACTAATTATTAAAATGATCATCAATATAATTATCAATTTATAATTATTAATCAAAATTATTCATTAAAATTAATATCAATATAATTAATTATCTAATTATAATTATTAATCAAAATTATTCATTAAAATTTATATCAATATAATTAATTATCTAATGAAAATTATAATTTTATTAATTATGATTCATAATTATATTAAAATAAAAGTTCAATAATAAAGATTATTACAGTAATTATCGGCGATAAATCCATTTACGTTCCGAAATAGGAACAAATCCGCGGATCCGAATCCACAACCGTACTCGGATCCGTGAATCCGACTTCTCCAAAGGAACGAATCTGACACATCACTAGCCGCTGACAGGAAAAGACCCTACTGGGCCTGGGGAGAGCACAAAAACAACCCTTATCTGTAGAAAGTGGATGCTCACATTCCTCAGGGGTACGACTTTTGTTCAACTGGGCAGGTTTTGTTGAAGGTTGCGTGGTTTTCTAATACTGGACAATCGGCAGCTGGGAATCCGAGGTTGAAATGCGCATTTTCTCTCTTCTTGAGTTCTTGAAAAAAAAAAATGTATAAATTAAATTTGCGATTTCAGGAAAACATATAAATCAAATTATTTAACGTTAATATGCATTGTATTTTGCCGGGGCCATTAAAAAAACGTATAAATGATGAAAACGTATAAACGGTACTCCACTGTATATGAACTCATTCTCTCAAGCCATGGCCTATTGTTAAGGTTCTTTATTTCAATTTCGATTTTTTTTTGAAAATTAAAATATATTGAATGCCAATAAATCATTGGTCCTAAAAAGAAAATGGGATTGTCACTTTGAAACCTCCTAATTATAAAGTTTCAATTTTGTTATCCGAAGTTTTGGGATGTTCATAGAACCTATAGAACTCTTTTTTTTTTTTTTGCTAGTACTAATGCTTTTTAAGACGATCCGCAGTAGTCGATCAGTTTCTTTGAGGGTTGAATATTTTGGAATTTAATTTAACTCCAACCATTTTCGGAATCTACTCTTAAGTTTTTTCATTCCAGGTATGAGCTGCTCATGTGAAGGAGTAACTTGCTTCTTATGAGCTATTCATATGAACGAAGAGACTAATAATTGATTGTTACTCGTTTTAATTTCTATATCTGTGTCTGTGTTAATAAAATAACGTATATGCTGTAAAATCATTGCCCATCCGAAGATAAATGAGGAGTATAACTTCAGCTTCCTAAATATATTATTTCAGGATTGTTACCTGAAATTTCCTGAAGTGGTTCCGGAGTTTTATGAAAACACATTCATTTTTTTCAAACATTAATGCTTTTCAAAGCGGCCCGTAACAATTTTATTTAGGGTTGAATATTTTTTAATTTAGTTTGTTTCTAATCTTAACATAAAAAAGAGGGCTGTACATGTGAAGGAACGGCTTCATTTTCATTACCTGTTTATTTCAGATGATGACAAATTATTCATTATTTTTTTTTATCTTAATTTAATTTATTTTTTAAAATTAATATACCTCGTATACAATCCAATAAGTGGTCCGCCAAAGAAGTCTCACTGAATCAGTTGAAACAAAGAGTTTTGGAATTGTTATATGAGGCTCCCCGCGGAGTTTTTTTTTTTTTTTTTTTTTTTCACACTCTTAATTTTTTTTCTGGCTCTAATGTCACTTGAAACAACTCTAAACAACAACAGAATATTTCGGAATCCAGTCGAATCTTAAACCCATGATACCTACTCTGTTACTTTTACCTTTTATTCGGTTTATATCAGGTTTGATTACTTTTTGTTATTAAAATAATTGGTAAACAATAATCAGTGTTTTACTAAAAAAAAAAAAATTACCTGTATCACTGCAACCTCTGGGGGAAGTTCTTTCAGGCATGTTATCTGAGGTTTTCGAAGGCGATTCGGAGATTTTTTTCAGACGGCTTCCATTTTTTGCTGGCACTAATACCTTTTAAAAGCATCCTTCGGCAACGGATCATTTTCTTCGAGGGTTGAATATTTTAGAATCTACTTTGAGTCGTTTCTTTTTTGAGTGGGGCCAATTTCGAAACGACCGTACGTCTTCAGGGGGAAGCGGGGGCCTGTTATTTGTTCCACCAGATGGCAGCATGTGTACGCAGTAAGTCTTCTGCCATTCATCATCATCGGTTCCGAAATAATATTTTATTGATTCTTTCCACGTTAAATAAACGCCCGTAAAAGAGAGAGAGGAAGGAAAAACAATAATATGGGTAATGATTTATTTTCTGTCTGATAGGCGCCGCTCATAAATCTCGATCCTATAGGAACAGCCAAACCAGAATCCAATAGTCTTTTCTTCACTTCCCGGTTTTCTTGGATGAGCCTTTCGTGAAGAAGTTAGGCATGCCGAAAAACAAAATAAAGAGTTAGGCACGTAAAAGAAAAACAAAACAGCGGAATGCATTTTATTAAAAACGATCGATGAGCGAGAAGTTAGTTAAAAACGGTGGTGCGATTCAAGATCGCCTTACTTAACCTGGCTGCTTTGTTGAAGTGTTGCTGGGTTGTTGAGCTATACATTTTGATAAGTTGCCTCTGATGTTTCGGTAGTCATGAATCAGTACTGTCTGACCAGGTAATTAATTGATTTTTAACATGCGTTTTTAAATCAGGTTTTTAATAGATGGGTGATAAAAATCTCTCACCTAACTGCTTTCTTCTCTTAGGATTCTTGAAAGTTGAGGTATTGTTTTTTTTCCTATATAGTATGAAATGGATTCAACAACAAAGGACATGTTTCGATTTATTTTTCCCTCACGAATATGTCTTTGTGTATAATAAATCATTTTTTAAAAATAAAATTCAGTACCTATCAATGAAACTGCAATTTCCAAAATACCGTATTCCAAAAATATTCTATGATCTGATTAAACTGTTATTCACAGTATATGAAGTTTCATTACTAATATCAAGACTTGTATTCTAGTTTGTCTTATGTTTGTGTCGAAACTTTATTTAATGTTATCTTTGTCCGCCGTTCCAGCCACAGGTCACAGCTGGGAAAGAAAGTTCTCCTGGTGTCTTCTTAACTTCATATGCCCACATTTAAACCGAAAATCAGCTGTTGTCTTTCAATATAGCGTTCGAGTCCATTTGATACTGTTTTCTCAACACAGAAACTAAATAAGAAAATGGATATTGAAAAAAATCCATTTAAGACTGTGGAGAATCCAGAATTTTGGTTAGGAAGGGGGGGGGGGCTGAAATCATAAAAACTTTGTATCGTCGTGACGTCTTCAAATTTACTTGAGTGAGCGAAGGTGTTTTCTTAGTCTATTATCTTAAATTATATATTATCACAAATTCCTATATCAGGTGTTTAAGTAAACTTTAAAAAATCTAAGTGAAATTTTAAAGACCTGAAAATGATATAGATATGGAAAATAGTATCAAATTTTGTTTATTATTAAATGTTAACAAAATATCATGGATTTTTTTTTAAAAAAAGAAGTATAAAAACAAACAAGCGTAGTGATTTTAAAAATACCAAGAGTTCTGGTTTAGCTCTTGGGAGAGCTGTAACCCCATACCAACACCCCCTACTTGATTCGTCACTGATTTAAGTTAAATTGGATTGTTGTACAATGACTTGCTGAACATTAAAAAATTTCTCACAGAAGCATAATTTTCAAATTTAACATCTAGTGTGAACGAAAGTACGTATTTTTTAGAAATTTCATTGAAAAAGTAAGAGAAAACTTTAATCTGTTGCACCTCAGATCTAATTTTCATTAAATGTATTTAAGATACGCAATATGTCTTTTGAGAACAATGACAAAAAGTCCCATGATCTTTATCTGATTTACTGAAGGTATCTGTTCTCACGTGGGACTAATCTTTTCTCTTTTCAAGTGACTTTTTTTTCAGATCGTAATATTTCTTTCGTTTTTCCCTGGAGAATTATACAAAACAATCCATGTGTGTGAAAATATATTTATTTGTCAGTTTTCTTTGTGTATACCCGTTCTTTTACTGTATATCGCGAAATCCCAAACCAACAAACTGCCTATTAAAATCTTCTCTCTAATCATTAATTGCTGCCTGGATGATTATGTTCTGCATATTTCATATTTTTTCCTCATGACAGTCGTGAAGGAGAATTTTTTTAAACCCGTAAACTGGGTTATTCCTTGTTGTAGTGACATTATTGTGTTTATTTAGTCAAATAAATCCTTGATCACTATTATCTCAACATTATTTTAATTTTTAAACATTTTTATTATCTTCACTTTATAGTGTTGGGAACATAAATGCATAAAAGGTAATGTGGATGGTCGATTTTATAAGAAGTTAAATTATTTATATACTATGAATGATTTTGAAAAGTTGGGGGATTTACTAATTTTTGATAGTTTATTCAAAACTTCTTTTACAGCTTCAAAGTAACTATTTGGACTGAAAAAAATCAGTTATCAATTTTTAAGAACAACTTTCGAATCATGATCTCTTAAGTTTTATTCTAGGTGTCTGTGATTCTAATTATTCTTAAATTTTCGCTTTATTCTTTTATATCTCTATTTTACTTGTCATTTTATTTTTAAAGAAATTACGTGTCGAATTGTCCTGTGTGGTAAAATACATTCATTTTGCTTTATTGGTCCAAAAGCTTTAAAGTAAAATGACGAGATGACACAAAAAACTCTATGTGTTGTCCTTAGTCGTTCATGCTTATATCCGATAAGTGATTATAATCTTAATAAAACAATAAAATTTCAATAAAATTATGTACATATATGTTTGGAATTTTGTATTGCTAATTGCATTTAACAATCAATATTAAAAGTACTTCAAAATTTGATATCAAATATAGTTATAAACAGTTAACAAGCGTATTATTTCTGAATGTACTCGACGTATTCCTAAAAGTGTCGCACTGAAGGATCAGCCCTAAGTTCATAATTTGTGCTTTAAACAAGTTCTTCCACAATTCATCTAGATACTCTAAATCCTTATTTTCTCACGCTTAGTAATAATCACATTTCAGCTCTCTCTTTCAAAATTTAAAATTCGCTTTTCTTTCAAATTATTCTTAACGGTTTGCCTGCGCTTTTTACGATGGTTTCCCAAACATCATGTCTGCCCACTAGCGTAGAGGTGCCACAACCATACAAACTTAAATCTTATTTCATATCCTTCTCATTTTGAATGCACGTCCATCTTTGAAAAGTTTCACTCTTCTCCGAAAGCACGAATCCATAAATTTGTACCCAAAGTAAATGGAATATCTAGAAGAGGCGGCAGCTTTTAACACTCAACACTATCGAACTCTTGGTGTGACAGTTAATGAAGGCAGAAAAACTTGCAAAACGAGAAATTCACGTGGGGGGAGGGGCATAATAGTTGCATAAGCTCTACAAGAAGGCAATTTAAGCTAAGGCGGATAACTGGGAGATTAGCACTCATTCAGATTTCGACCTGTAAGTAGAACTAGAGATAATTCTCAACTTGTACTTTGTCAGTTCATGAGGTTGGGGTCACCTACAGAATGGCTCATAAAGTAGTCTAGTAATCTTTAGTGACGGGGAACGTATATCAGTCCTCCCATGACGTTTATGGTTATGCCATTTGTGTCTGTGCATTGTGGTAAAGGAACTTAATTCCTTGACCAAAAGGTGGCGCCTTTCCTCAGTGTATTGCGTCACCCAAACAAAGCAGTTTCCAAGCCCATTATGGAAATAATTGTGGCACCTTCTTTAGGAATTAAGGTAATTTTGATCTCTTGTTGATGAAATGCCTCATCCATTGATGGGCGAGACGGAACTTTTTAAAAATTATGCCATATTTTGAGGATTCCTTTTGTGCACAAAGAAGTTAACACTTATTCAATCTTTCCTGTACAGATCTCCTGATTTATAGTTAATCGTTAAAGACTGATTGTCGAGTCAGTACTCTGTTTGCTTTGCTTTTCAGAAAAGCAAATTTAAAAATTTTTACATTACAGTGCAAGAATGAATGGATTTTAGGGACTGAAAATAATCATCTAAATTTGAATACCCCCCTGAAGCTACATAGCAACAAAATTTTCAATCTATGAACAAGAAGTATTTTGCTTCCAAATAATGCGCAATTGAAGTTTCGTATAAAAGCAGCTTTAAAAAATGCGATAATATTTTGAATATGTATTGATATGTATGAATAGGCATGAAACTACTCAAAGCTGTTATTTGAAATTTAAATATACTCGATTTTAGGTAATTCAAAGAGAGAGAGAGAGATGTATATTTTTCAATATTAGTTCAAAGAAAAACGACATTCTTAAATTAACCTCTAAAATGTCATACAAAATCAAATTTAAATGTGTCTTATTCCCCGTGCCCCCCCAAATAAGCTATTAAATTCTTTTATTTTTATCTGTTTTCTGAGTTGAATTTTTATCTAACTTTTAATTTGTGTGGTACACACTATTTAACTATATTTACCTCATCTCCCTTTTTATATTCCAGGGAAGAAATTTCGAATTGTGTAAATGTTCTACACCATCCTTTCAATCCAAATAATGAATTGTTCTCCCTTCACGTTCTTTACAAATTACTGCTTTGTGCAGAAGTGGCGTATAGATTTCTAACAATCTTTTTCAATATAAACTTAAGACTTTCTCTAATTTCTTCATCATATATTGTCTAATAAATTCATGTGATACTTGAAACTCTGTTCACTCCTCTCGTTAAGTACATTTAAGCCGTCGTCTTTTGCAAATTCATTATTGATAACGGATTCCTGAATTCAGTTAACGAACGTTATATAATAATCTTTTATGTAACATTTCAAAAATAACTTCAGAGCATTTCATTTGATGAATTAATCGACAGGTGTCTCCTCTTTTTAACCTTATCGTTCATCGCACTTCAGTTTTTCACTGCAAGTGATTGCAGGTACCTTATATGTCTGAGAAATGGTCTACCCAAAAGTGCCATTTGAAGCTCTAAGTTCTCTATTTTAGGGTCTTTTCCATTTCTGTTGGCGTAGCGGTGTAAAAGCCTATTCCCATTATTTGTTCTTATCAGTTCTAATTGAGTATAGCTGTTAAAAGGGCCTTGGTTAAGTGAATTAAATTACCTCCAAACCTTCTTTTACGTACTGCTTCTTTAAGAATGAACAATCCGTCTTAACAAGAAAAGAAAAAAGAATGTTGAAACGGAGATCGCGTTGTGTTGCTGAATGTAGTATTTTTCTTTCAGTTTTAATATGGACCGTGAGTAGCCATTCTATGCATGTTGGTTAAACGTGAATAAGATAAAGGTGAAGATAAAGTCGGGTAAAAATGCTACCATTTTCATTCAATCGGCATTTCCTTGTGCGAATACACTGACGTAAAATCACATTTCGGAACTGCAAATCAATTACTTGATGCATTTTTTGAGCTATAGATGATTATTTCATTTGATGTGCGATTTTTAATTGATATGCATGGCCATTTTAATACTTGGAAAGCTGCCTTGACGAAATCCTTGTCCTATATTTTTCACAAATTTCATTTAGCAATATCTTTGATATTTCTCATGTGATTTGGTACTTCTCGAATGCTTCAGGCATGATGCCATTATATCACTGTCACTACTTGTATAATCGTAAAATAGAAGCTACACTGAATATCTGATTTATCCAATCTCAAAAAGAAGCATTAACCATTGGAGAGAATAAGATGTCTGCTCATCCAAAGTAAACTAGATCGTTTTACTGAGCTACCAGAGCTTAGATACTGAGATATAATTACATCGATGCATCATATCTATCACAATATCTAGGATCGGACTAACTCGAATTTTGGCCACTTGTAACAAGACATCTGTCTAGCTCAAGAACTAGATAGACATGAAATCGATGTAATGACCATCATTGTGGAAACAGTTATATTATTTTTTTAAAAAAAGGGAGAGATTTCGTGTAGTTATTATTTCCATTCGTCAGTTTCTTCACTTTGACCTGTATCTGTTATTACCCCACATAAAATGGTTTCATGTCTATAGTAATTCTCACGACAGATAGAGAGACTGTATGTAAGACTACCAGTGTACGCTAAATTTTCTCATGTCCCTCGCAAACTTTAGAATGTATGTACTTCGCTGATTCTATACTTCTCGATCTTTTGTAATAAGAATGCGTTCCTTTACGAGAATTTGAATCCCATTTGGTTGTAATTGGAATTATTTTGTCTTCAAAATTATTAAAGCTTAACTATGGATTAGTCACAATAACTAGTGTGAATGTAGTTTTTGAATCTACTCTGTGCCACCCGATTCCCATATGGTTTGCACGATCGTATTTAAAAAGACAAGTGAATATAAATTACCATCTGAATTACCTCAGAACTATAAAAATGAAGTTCGGTAGCATTGAAAGTCATATGGTATGAAGCGCTTTATCGAGGATCTCAGGAAATCTCTTTTGTAATGCTGTTAAATTTTGAAGCATTAACTCTGATAGCCATATTACACAGTATGGTATTAGAGACACATGATGAAAATATTATTCACACCCACATTTCATAAGCCTCACATAAACGCCAAAAATATATGTTTTTGCGGGATTCTTGCATTCACAGTTATTATTTAGATGACTTACTTACCGAAGGCGGCATTTAGTGATCTGGTTGCGAAGGATTATGTTTGCTCACGTCATTTGCGGTTTCTGCGTTTGTCTGCCCAATACTGCTGCTGAGAGATCTGGTCGAAAAGGATTATGTTTGCTCACGTCAATTGCGGTTTAGGCGTTTGTCTGTCCAATATCTTTGTCTAATTCACCGATCGCGTAAAGGAGGGGCGTGATCCTACAAGAAAATGCTGATCCCGGATCTCATCAGCATTTTCCTGAAAATTTTTCATTCCCACAGCAATTTAACGCTGTGTTATGAGAGCGTTAATCCTTCAGCCTCGTGTCACAAAGTGTGGATCCCACTTGCAGTTTGAGAAGAGAGAGGGGAGGAAAAAATTATGAAGGTAAATAGAGCGGTTGCAAAATGGCAGGTAGAAGACAATTTTTAGCCCTGAGATATCCTTGTCAGCCGCCCCGGCCTTCCGCCCCTTTTTGAGCCCCTTCCACGACAGCTGCGACTGTCATGCTACCTGACAAGCGGAAGCGCCTATACTGCCGGAGAACAGCCTAATGATGGAATAATGATTTAATCTGCGCTGGTTTTGCTTCACTGCAACGCTTCTTCTTCCCACCAACCGTGTCTTTTTTTTATGTTTGCTTTCCCCCTTCTTTTTTACTAAAAGTTATCCTTTAATTCGCATACTCAAAACAAAATGCGTCTTTTCTGAAAGCCGCTTAAATGTACCTTAAGAAGGGGACCAAATCACACATTTTACTTTGAATATGCTGCAGCTCCTCGTTTCTCACCACTGCTGCTGCAGCAAGGATATTGGGCGTATTGTGAAACTAAAAGCGTGTTTAAATGGAGATAGATAAAAGTATTCTTCCATCAAAGCATGTCCTATGGGGCTGAATATATGATTAGATTAAAAATTAAGCTAAAATAAAGGGTAATACTAAATGAAAAAAATACCATCATTTACATTGCTTGTAGGGTGTACTTTTCATTTTCTTGTCGAAGGAAACTAAGTTTTAAATGTGATATTTTTAAAATTTAAAGTTGAGTTTATATTGAGTTAATTTGTATTTTGTACTTGCCATAAAATTTATCTCAATTAATAGATTTTATTTTTATGTCTCACCCATTTTATGAAATACTCCCGAGTTTCATGAAATGCAAATAATTAATAAAATTAGTCTTCTCCGTTTTCCGTTAATTAAAAATAATAATTATATTAGTTAATTAAATTGGAAAAATGGAAGTACTTTTCGGAGCTTTTCATGTGAAACGTCGTACTAAGTGACAGTGATTAAATTTATTCCTTATTAAACCTTCTGGTATTTCGGTATTAAAATGCTATTATCTTCAAAAATTTTAAAATGCAATACGTAAATTTCATTCTGTTCTATTATTTCAATACTAATAAATAGTCGAAAAACCTTTACTGTAGTTTGTTATAATATTTCAAAAGTTATGAACTCTTAGGGCAAAAGATTGAAAACTGAACTGAAACTGAAAGAAACTATAGGAAAAAGATTGGGGCATTAATTTCAAGTAATTTTTCGGTTTGTTCCATTTTAGGATGTATGCTATAATATGAACTTATAGATATTTAGTGATTTCGTTCTTTTCAGGAGAAATATATGTTGAATTTATTATAATGAAAAAATTGTGAAAGTGGAAAACATTTCTCCCTGTGCCCTTTCCTTACACCTAAGGTGGAAAGCTTAATGTGTTAATGAATAATTTCGAAGTTTTTCGGGTATACATTTTCCAGTTAAGCTTAATTTGATATTCCAAATTGTGTTTTTGTACAGTTTGCCTTCATTAATTTGTATATTTACTTTTCGATCAAATTCCCCAAAATTGTAGTCGCTGGTGTATTACCATGGGTAAATTTTTAAATAATTGATAAAGGTGCAGGGATCAAACTTTCTAATTTTTACTGTTATTAAAAATCATCCCAATTTCTCGTAATTAGATATCTCGCAATATTCTGAGAGCTGATTAATTAATAGAACGTATGGTGATTTCTTTATATAATTTTGGAATCACCATATTTGATGCGCAAATTAAATTAAACAACGTTGGGTTACTGGTTGCTGTATACTTTTTGTATAGAACCACCAGTAACCCGATGTTATTTAATTGACTCAATGAGGTGAATTTGTAAGAAAATTATTAAAGAAATATCGTTCTATTAAACGAATCATCCGGATGCAAGGTCTAATTGCGCAAATTTAGTGAACTTTTGTTATCTTGCTTACAAATGATCGTTTTCAAAACGCTAAGTATTTCAGTTTCAAGGGATCATTTTACTGCTCATTATGATACCTACCAAGAAAACAGATAGATTTCTATTGAGGCAATTTGCTAGTCTTTATGTATACCTGATAACTACAAACATTGCATCATTTTTGAAGGATCCCCTGTTTATTATACACGTTAAATGTGCTTTTGCGAAAAAGAAAAGCGCAGTGTATATAAAAATTCATTCCCGTTTCACTTCTTATTACTGAAATTGGAAGCTGCTCTCAATTTCATTTAATGATCTGCAAAACTGGAGGAAGTTGGAGGTGACTTTCGAAATATGTTTGAGTTGCAACATCTAACCTTGATATTTAGTTGTCTTTATGTATAAAGCTAATGTACCCCATAAGCTGTCTTACCAGCTAACAATTGCATGTTCTTTAGTAATGTCGTCTTCATCTTATTCCCAAGGTGCGAAGAAGCATATGGAAGTAAGTTTAGACTCTCATTAATATGTTTTGATCTCATTCACAATAATATAACCTTGCTTTACTCGTGCATAACAGATTTCTTGTAAATGAGATCAAAATGAAGAATTAATGAGGACCTGAACTCATTTTTAAGTATCAGAATATGGTCTTTAACTTGAAAGCTGTATGTAAACTATCATCCCAAAGAACATGTAGATCTTAGTTCATGCAGAAAGGTGGATGCAATATTTGTAGTTTTTAGTAAAATCCTTTGTTTGATCCATTTCAAATGTGTTATTTTCCATTACAAAGTTTTATAACTAATATGAGATACTTTTATTTTATGGTTAAGTCAGGGTTATCACGAATGAATAGCTAATAGCTAGTGAATAGTTGCGAATAGATGTTGGTAACATGTTCTTGGGATTTGTAATTTACATATTGCTTTCAAGGTTGGTGAGATCTTATTTCTTTTTGTCTTGATATTTAGAAATGAGTTTAAGTTCTTGCTAATTTCTCATTTTGTTGTCATTTACAAGTAAATTTTCATTTTTACCTAAGAAACGAAACCCACGCCCATATCTTTTATAGTTGATTTCGTATGCACAATGATAGAATTATCTAATATGATCCATTATTATTTATTTTATTTTCATTCTAAATTTTTACTCAAGAAGTAAACAAGAGAGTATATTATCTTTTATGTTAACTTTTCTTTCATTTTGGTGTAAAATTAATATAATTAACTAGTAATTTTTGAACTTTTGGATATATTCTGTAGATTAATATTCTTATGGTGTCTATATTTTCTTCACATTTGCAAATAATTTGCCCTGATTAAAATATTTTAATATAAAACGAAAAATCTTCCTTATTGTCTCTCTGTAAGTTACATTTTTGTTTTACTTCCCGATGTGGTGATCAAGCTGAATATATAAGTGTTGTATTCTTTTTTTATCAAAAAATATGCAAATTAGTGTTCTTATGTTGACTATATTCTCGTCACCGTAGATTGAGATATTTATAAATGACTTTTTCCTCATTAAAATATTTGATATTATTTAATATTAAATCAAAGATCCACCTCATTGCATCACTGTGGGGTTCATTTCCGTGTCATTCCATGGTATGATGCACGGGCCGAATCCATTTTTATCATTTTATTTCCAACCAGAAATTGTTGCCTTCAAAACTGACAAGACAGTGGTCTACTTTTGTCTCATTTTCATGTAAGGCTAATCACAAGTTGCTATTGATACCGAAAGCGATTTCACGCTGGATAGTTTCGTGACCAGATCCTTGTGCAACAGGTTAATAATTGTCTTGTCCTCGGCGTCATCGAAGCGTCATATGCTGTATGGACGGGTGGAACTGTTGAGATGTCGCAGACAAGCGTCGTCGGCTACTATTCCTATGGTATTTACAACCCATTTGAACGTAACTAAGTTTTCACTATTGTATATTTCCCATTATTCTTTGGAATCAGAGCGACCAAATATAACAGAATTGATTTTGAAATTATACAGACACAGCAGAATTAATCAAATCGTTATCAGAAAGCAATTATTGGACACGTCCAGAACTCTAGTCAATTTCCACATTACTTTTTTAAAAAATCGCGAAACATTTCGTTTTTGTCCATTCTGTCTCAGTAATATGTAGACTGACTGATACCTGGATGATTTTTTTTCCCTCAATGATTCTGCAGTTTTGGAAACAGCAAATTAAAGAAAAAGTGCCGTTTCCTTGTACATTTTTCGGCTATAATTTCTTCTTATTATTTGTAATGAAACATTTTTCCATTCTGTCTTCTTTCAATCGTGTGGATTAAAATTGCCACGCTACTTGAACTGGGAAAAGGAAATACTCGTATTTATAGGATTCTGTGAAGTTGTTTATGGTCTGGTTGTCATGTTTTTAACTCATTTAAGTCATTAATTCCATGTATTTTCATTTTGTAACAATTCCTCATTTTTCCCCTTTAAAACCACTAATTGGTCAAGAGGATGGTTGTTGTTAAGCATTCAGCAATGTCTTCGTTCGTGAATTTTTATGATTTAGTTAGTGAATGTTTATTATGTGGAATCATACTCCGTGCTTCTGTGTGAAATAATTAGGAATCCTAGCGTCTCTATATTTTCTTTTCGATGCTTTTAATAGTATAAAATGAGTCTTTTTATATTTAAAATTCAATCTGCTCAAGTAGCAAACCCTCTGAAATTTCCTGTCTTTTTTTATCAATTGTGAAAAGCATGTTGTTTTTTCTTTAATAAAATAAGGGCCACCTGTCGTTGATGGCCTTATAGTAAAGCTAAGATTTGTGCTTAAATTTCTGTTTGAGAGGTTTATATATGAATAATTTTCAATATTTTTTATTCCCAAGTGTTTACCGCATTTTGACATTAAAGACTCGTCTCTCTGGAAATAATCCTTGAGTCTTTTTGGTTAAATTCAGATAAAATGTATATAGATGCGAATCCACATACTTCACCGTGGCTGCTTTACAGTGGTTCTTATAAATTTTTTTTTTAAAATTTAGATAGTTTTGAGTAATTTGCGTATTTTAAAATATTCTGGTAGTTTAGTTGTCAATACATGGTATTCAATAATGTGGATAATTACATTTAAATGTTGCTGTCAAAATTGAAATACTTCATTAAATTGTACAAAAATGTGGTGAGAGAAAGTTTGACAGTTGAAACATTGTCCTACAGATTTCCTTGCATTGTCTTCAATTTGACAATAATATAATTAATAGTTTCAACATTAATATTTCTTTAAGATTCTTAATTGGGAGTAAATGTAATTGGAAGACAGGCAGCAGTCTTTCGGCTATAATTGATTCTGTTCAAGCTGATAACGATATAATTTGGTATGACAACCTTTATTTTATTGCAAACTCTGTCTATAGGAAGGCTTTTGATTTCAATTTTTGAACCAAAGTTGAAATTTGCAATAAGTACATATATATTTTACTGTCACTCACTTCTTCGTTTAAATTATATTTTGTGACAAGAAATTTTATTTTAATATCTGGATAAAAGGTAAATTGCCATTTTAAAATTTTTACAAAATTCAGTTTTATTTTACCAATCTACGATTTCAGCTTTTTAGTTATAATTTGTATTATCCTGTATTTTCTTATACAACATTGAAACGGTTGAAATTTCTCGGATAAGTACAAACTGTTTATTTGAGTTCTGAATTTAGAATTGCGTCAGTGTTATGCTACGAAGGAGATTGCAAAAGTTTTTAAAAGCTAGATTCAAATAGAAATGCTTCTGAAACGAATTTAAAAACATCATGATATCAGTCTTTTTCAAAAATTTATAAAATTATAAAACTATTGAAAAATTTCATCAAGTGCAGAGGTATTTTACATACCTTGGTTAAAATACTTTAAAAATCTGGTTAAAGATATCTCCAATTTTAAGGATTAAAAACTCTAAGAAAGTTAAACAGGTTGTTTATGATTCGCTCCTATTTAAATACAGAAACCGGTGAAAAATTTTTATCTTCAAATTCCAGAAAATATTTAAACTTAAAATTTTCAAATATTTTTCATGAAAACATACATTTACTTACATTTTTATGACTAAAGTTCTGTTTTTTCTCCATAAATTTATTTAATATATAAATTTAAAAATTAATCATACTTTTGTATATTTACCATTAATTCATTAGAAATATGTTTACTTTGGTTTTACAAATATCTGGTGAAGTTTCCTTAGATTTGATTGGCGGGTTTATGTAGGTTATGAAGTATATCGAATATATTACATTTGTCACGCTATCTTTTACATCCCTACCGTTGTCCTATTTGAATATCTATCAGAAATCTTCTGATGAATATTCAAATAGGATTCTGATTTATTCTGATTCTCTACCAATATTTACTAACTTCTCTAAAATTCAGTTTGAAAAGTATGAGTGTGTACTCTTCTAAAAACTTTTTCAAGAAAAAAAGATCTTCTGAATTTCATCAGAAGTATTTAGTATCTTATCTGTTTTCCCAAATTTATGCAATCACCTTAGGAATTTTATGTGACTAGCAATATTTTAGAGGTCCCTTAATTTTGAATGTAGGTATAAAGATCCACTCTTATTTACTATTTAAATCTGAAGAAAACAAATAAAACAATTTAAGAATCATTAGTATTTTGTCCTCCGCTTTCTATTTTATTATCTTCAACTTCTTTCAAATAAATTTTTTGCCCTATATAAAATTATTAAGATGATATATCGATGTTTTTGTCTCACGCTTTTATTCCATCGATTCTTATGAAACGTGCGCGAAAAAATGTGCGCTTCTTTTTTTATTTAGCATTCAACTTTTCATTATTTAGCATTCAACACATTATTCGATTTTGAAAACATTTTCGACACTGTAATAAACAACGTACGTCGGGTAATAGTGTTTCACTTCAAGTGTTCTTCAATCGCCAAAATTCTACTATTTCAAAAGCTATAGAAAAATCCGGTCTATTGTCCTCTCTTCCATTCTCTCGCGAATTGCTTCCTTAAAATCTTCCCCTCAGTGCTGCAGCATCTTGAAAAACAGAGGGCCCGAAAAAGAAAAGCAATGTCGAGATTAGGTCATGTTTTTTTTCATCCCCCGGTATTTTACTCCCCATGCAAGTCCCTTGCTGATTCTGTAACATGGCTACTTTAGTCTTAAGTGAAGCCAGCGCCTCGGCCGACGCTCGGCAGCGGGCCTACCCTCCGGAGACATGCCGGAGAAAGTGACTCGATTTCCGTCGATGGACCATCGGCGGGCTCTTTGGCTTTTTTCGGACCCACTTGTCCGCTCCTTTATCGACGATTTAGTCGACTTTTTATCTGATTATTTTTTTCTTCCATCGAGATCCACTTTATTTGTTTGTTGAGAATCGTCTACAGTACTTAAATCGAAGGCGCTTTCAGTTGCGCCCTCGCTATTATTTAGTTCTGTCCCTCGGAAACCTATTTTTGATCTCTCTTTAATTCTTTTGATTTATTTTCTGATTTACGAACGTATCGCCTTTACTCGATTAGGGGCTTGTAGCAACTTTGGTCAGAAAGATTTGCATAGTTTCGTATTTCTTTCGTGTGTGTATATTAAATTTTGGAAAAGATCTATTTGCCTATCATTTAGTTTTGTCTCTTCAATTTACGCATTATAGGCTTATAGAAACATGTATATTAATAAATCTACCCTGCTCTTATTTAGCTCTCTCTCCAAAAATCACATTTGTTATTTTTTTACGTACGTGAAAAGATTATATTTTAGCCTTTTCTCATTTTTGTTTAGAAATATTTTGCTCGGGACACTCCTGTATTAATTTTTTTATTTTAATACAGTCGTGAAGATATCATTTTTTTTCTTTTGTCGGGTGATTTTATTAGTTGTAAAATGAGACAGATAAATTATAAAATTTTTGTACCTTAAAATAAATGTAAGTAAACTTAAAAGAAGGAAAGAGAAAACTTGTTTATGATTAGAGCTTTTCTATATGAAATTAATTAAAATAGTTTTGCACCCTATAAATCTGTAGGTACAGCACAGATGTCTCTAAAATGATGAATTGCATGAATGACTTTCGTATTAATTAAATCGTTTGATTACAGGTAGATTACTCTTCTCAAAATATATGGCAGATACAATATTTTTACAAGCCCTTTTTTATTACTAATTTATTATCACTGAAAAAAATTATTGAAATACTCAGCATGTAAGAAACTATTTCAAAGATTGTATAAAATATTAAATTTCGCTGTAATAAATGAATTCTCTACCTCCGAAATAAAGTGTATGGTTTATATTTGTCTTAGTGAACAATTTAGCACATCATCTTTGTCCTGGTCGCATTACAAGTCAATAACTTTGCATACAACTCATTCATTGACAATCCTCATAAAAGTTAGAATTCACACACACATCTACAGTATTTGCACAATATTTGAGCTGAACGCATTTCTAGTGGCTGAAGTTATATTCATCTTGGCCATTTAAAGTCCTTATGGAAATTAGAATTCACACTCTGAAGAAGTTGCTAATAACACTGTCATGTAGAAAAGTATGATTATGCGATATAAAAATGGTATAAATATTGATCGTTTTTTATGTGTTTTATAAATATTATTTTCTAACTTTAATATGGTCTTAAATTGAAATTCCCTTGACTAGGAACTTGGATTTTTGAAAGGTGGTAATGAATCGAAATGTGTTTAGAAATACCTTAGCTTGAAAAAATATAAGCTATGTGACAGCTCAAGTTGATAACACTTGGAAAGCTCCTAGCAATGGCTTCATTGGGGAATACCGTAACATATATTTCTACGCGTGTTAGACCTATAGAAAAAGTTACCTAAATTTAACACTTTCTTTGGCCGTGGGAAGCATACTTCCCACCAAATTCATCAATTTTTAAGGTTGGCGTAAGTTCTCTTCAAATATTTCTATGAAACAAAAGCCTACATGTTCCAAATTGTGATCTCAAACCATAACGGAGTGTTCTCACTTGGTAGTTCATTATTAATTAAGAAAAAATGTCATTCAAGAAGCTAAATGAATTTCTTTTCTTAAATTAATTTGAATCTCAAAGTGATTTTATTCTACCACTACTGGAAAAAAAGTAACCTTCAAAGAGTTAAACAAATTTCGTTTGAAATATAGAGTCAGAATATCGATTAGTGATATTTAAGTAAAATTAAGATATATCAATTACATTACTTTAATATTCGTTAGGATCATGCTCAGAACTATTTTTTGAGCGTAATAATAATGCCGGGTAGTTTACTCCATATAGCCAATTTGAATTGCCATTAACTATAGTTACTGATGAAAGAGAATATAATTTACTTTTTTTATTTTTATTTAAATATTTTTTATGCGACATTTTCTCACTGAATTAAGGTTTACTTTATTTTATAGAAGTCAAAATAGAAATAATATAAATAATGTTAACATAGCAATGAAAAAAAAATGCAAAGAATCGACTTACCAATTGCTTACCTAGCCTACCATAGGTCGAATTAAGATCCTTTTGAAAGAAAACGAATGCGATTGATTTAATTTCGAGTATACATTTTTGAAGTCTTTCAAGTTGATAAAACAAATGTACATATGCTTCAAGACACCACATTTATTTTCAAACTGAGCCATGAAACAAACATAACTCAAAATGTATCAAGAACAGGTGTGGTCAAATTACCTTGAATGTAAAAGCGTAAAAAAGTTTTATACAAAACATAAATTTCCCACAACCATCATTTTACATGGAAAATTGAAAATATTTTTATATCTTTGTCAACTACAAAAAAATAAACCTAATTCGTAAAGTGTTCGAGTCAAGATCTTCCGAAAAATATTTCTCCTCAAAATGTCAAATTATTTTCTATGAAACCTACTATTTGCCTTGCTTGTATTGTTTGTTTTGGCCGCACACAGTATCAACATGTAAACCCGAAAAATAAAACATGTTTCTGTTGTTTTGTTTAATCCAGTCAGTGCATTATTTTGGATATAACAATCATTATTATTATTTTCCGGGATATTTTTTCGGTATACGAGCGTGACCAGTTCGATGCACTGGCAAAAGTAAAATGCGCGCTTTTAGTTAAGTGTGACATTTTTATGTTTAGTGAATAGCTGGATGAAATGTGACGTCGCAGGAAAAAAAGGCGTAAAAAAAGTCAGAAAGATGAGACATTTTTGTTGGTAGTCGGCTCCAGTTACACTTCGTCGCGCGTATCGTTCCACCTTCCAGCAATATCTTCTTTGAAACAAAGTCACCACCGTCGCTTTAGATTTCGACTTTTTTATATAGTTCCTTAACCTCTTCAGGTATAATTTGTGACTATGAGAGAGCAGGGTTTAGGCGCCTTTTCTCCAAGTTTCGAGTTTAATTTTTTTTCTCACTATTGTTTCGGTGGCATGTTAAGTTAATCTGTACCTAGGAAATGTCCTATACAAAAAAAATGTTTGAGTCGTGGTTTATAATATCCATTATCAGTTTATTGATCTGTATCTTATATTTATAGATTGTGGCTTCCCTGAATCGCGGGTTTTTCTTTTTGTAAAAATAAACCACGTTCAGCTTCGTTTCTGTTGTTAATGATAATGTTTAAAAGCTGAGCGGGGAATTTCATGTGGTAAACAAGTCACTGGGATTCATATAATATTTATATAAATGAATGAGACTTTGGATAATAATAAGGTCAGTTGCCATCCATTGTTTCCTTGAAATGCAGGTTTTCTTATTATAAAAGTAAGAAATATTTAGTTTCCTTTCTTTGCCTAATAATTAACTTTGAAAGTTAATTACATTATTTTATAATATGAAACAATCAATCTGATTTATAAGTATAAATAAGTAAATGGGATGTGGGGCAATAAATTAGTCAGCTTATTTAGTTTTTTGTGTTCTTGCTTCAATAAATCTTACAAAATATCTTATACCTGCTTGTATGAAAAAAATTGTAAAGGAACAGTTTTCAAAGTTCAGAAAGATTTCTATTAAACAGAGATATGAAGTAAAAAAAAATATTTCGCTTGAATGTGACATGCGTAATCATTTGATTTCGTCCTGTTTAATTACTCACTTTAAATGAAGTCTTGGGAAAAAATGTACTGTAGCAGATACATGTTTGGCTCATGTATCAAGAAAAATAAATGCGATGGAAATATTAATCATGTCCATCAATATAACAATAATTTTTATTTATAGCGACAAAGTTAAATATATCAGATTAAAATTTTTAGCTTCAAAATCTGTGGAATAATTCAACCTATGAAACATATTTTATTGACTCGCCTGACGATTAAATAGTTCAGATTAAAATATTTAGCTGTGAAATATATTAAATAATTTGAGGTATGAAAAATATTTCATTTCTAATGAACTGGCACCATTTGTATTCCATTGCCAAAATTTCAATAAGGAATGAAATCAAATGTACACGTGTTTTTCTAAATATCTCGAGTATAAAAATTTTTAAATTCAGAAATGTTTTTCTTTTTGCAAATGATCGCATTGCCGCCGACTTTGAAAATTTGTGTTTTATCATGGTATTTTTGAAATATAAAATTTATTTGAATTACTGCATGGGAAAAAAAAGTTAGTCATTTTTTCGTTACGCTGGAAGTGTATCGTTAGTGAATTTCTACAACAAGAAAAAAAAGGCAGACGAAATTTGACATTTGGTTTGATCTGTAAGCCTATTAATTTACTGTAAGAGAATGTTAATGTTGTTCAGATTTTGTTATCTTTCGAAATCATTTTATGTGAATTCCTATTCTATTGTATTCTTTCATGAATTTTTATTTGTTGGGAGGAATTTTTTTGTCCTAATGATTCGCACCATTGAAGGCTATATGATAAGGTAGATATTTTTTATGCATTTTGTTATTCATTTTATTAAAGTAATTCGTGTGATACCTTATTTCTTAATAAATAGAACAGGATAAAATAATTTAGAGACAGTATCACGAGTCATATTTTATTATGTTTAAGAAATTTGATATTATCAGATTTAGCATGTATTTGACACTACTCGAACGTAATCCACCACTTATACTTAAAATTATGTTGTTGCTCAAAGAAATCGCTTCATTTAGAACTTGTAATCTCTTTCCTTATGCTGTACAGAATTGATAGATTAGATCAGATAGGTAAATGTAAATTTACTTCAAATAATCAGGTATGTATCAAATATTTATCCATTATTTGAATATGGGTCATTTTTTTTTTATTTATTTCCCATTGTTTCTTCAAAAATAAAATCACCCCCCCCCCTTCAAAGTGTATAGCCGATTTGAGAAACATTGGATTATGGTTAAAATATTTTTACAAATTCTTTGAAAGAAAACTAGATAAAATTTCTTTCCACATCAATTAATTTCTTGCATCTGTGAATTCAGTAGTCAATTTTTAGATGTCCAAAACAATCTATACATGAATTATAAAGGTTATGAACTCCATGAAGAAGTTTTGATTTCGACTGTTATTTTAAACGATAAAGGAACCCACATATTCAAATTATGTTGACGAGAAAATTTTTGAAAACTTTGCTTTTTCTTTCAGTAAGCTTGTATTTCTTCTTATCTCAAATTCAAGCAATTAAGAATATACAACGCACACCAAAGGCAAAGTAAAAGATGTTGTTTTAAATTTAATTCCCTATAGAAACTTTTGATGCAGTTTTTAAATACTGCAAATTAAAATATCGAATTATATCCTATTCTATAATAACATATTGATTCGAAATGTGTCATTCCCTGTTTTCCACTTCTCTAAGTGTCAGGAATGATGAATTATTTTTTTAAAAAATACATCTTTGCAGTATCCCATTCCTTGGCAATCAAGTTAAGGTTCGATTATGAGAAACAAAAATCGCTTTGGATTTCCAACGGCTAAAAGATTGGCTTGAAAGCGGTTCAAAGGCCGTACCGAAACTTTTTAATCGTAAAGAGAAACACGATTTTTTTTATCGATTTATAATCATTTGCATAAATGGATACCACCAATTACTTTGCATAATAACATTTTTATTTCGTGAAATACCAGATGGATGAAACGACACAAAGTAACTTTTCATCCATCTTAAGCAGCTGAAAAGTTCCGTCTTTCTTATTCAGAAAAAATCACCAGATCTAACAATTCGCCCTCTCCCCGATCTCCTCGCCATACATTTGTTGTTTCGAATCGGTGTACAATACGAAAGAAATTGCGATAAATATTTCTCCCAAAGATCTTTCGAAGCACAAGAAGAGAAGGGGTGTAGTTTTCTTATAAAAGTCTGCTCACGTTAAAGTTGCAATCGTGATGCGACTAATAAAAGTGTTTTGGGGGACACAAGATTTTAACGTGAGCGCGCGGCCTAGTAATAAAGAGAGTCATAACTCTGTTATAATGATCAATAAAACGATTAGCCAAGTGCCATCTATTCAGATTTCTCCTTTCAGCAATGAACTGTTTCTCAGTTGCCTTCTCTGTAGGTGCGCCTCCATTTTTACTTTTTCCAAGAGAAGAACAATGAATAAAAAGTAATACGAAATCAATACTCACTCCCCAATACTGTTCTTTGCTCCATTTGGGATCTGCCAAGGAGGAAAATAAGGCAAACGAAGAAAAATCTGGGAATTTTCTCGATGGAAAATAATAAGAAATATTCAATGAAACAACAGCTCTTTTTATAGAGCAATAAATCTGCTTTTCGCCATTCATATTTATGGGTAGAAAGGGGGAGGATCAAAGAATATCTCGTTTTACAACTCTGGATTTAAATGGTGATTTTTTGAGTGAAAAAGTTGAAAGAGATGGGCGATTCCGGTTTGACAATCTCAGATTTCCTCAGACGAGAATTAAAAGCAAGGGGGACTTTAGGATTCGGGTATTTTTTAAAAAACTTTGGACTTGTACGGTCTATGCATTGCCATTCAATTCGGATATTTGCTTTCCTGGTTCTTAAGTGTTTTTGAGTGAGGATTTCCACTGTATATCGCTTTGAGTGACTCGTCATCTTTGATATAACAGTGATACCTTGCAGTTTTGGAAATGAAATTTACACAAAGTAATTTAAAATAAATTTACTTTGCCGAACATTTCTGACTGTCAATATTCCGTTTTGTCCTGGCGCTGGAACGAGTAACTTCGAAATTCTGTCTACATAACTTTTTTCTTTAAAATTTTATTGAATATGCGGGCAACGTCACAAATGAAAATTTAAATGAAGTATACTTTTTGACTGTAAAGACACGACAGAGTAACTTCCGTAAACTATTAATTAATTAATAATAAATTAAAATGTTAATAGTTTGGAGTGAGTATGCAATAATATGGCTATTTTAAAGCTATGCGCTGTCTCTGAATAATAATGAATAATTAATAATAATGCTGATTATATAATAATTAATTATAATGCTGAATAATTATTCAACTTCTGTAGAAATATAGCTTGATAATTTATTTTCTTACTGTTACTAAATGAGTAAATTTAACTTCTGAAGGAATGTAGCTTGCTGATTTAGAATTCTGATTGTTACTAAATGAATAAATTCAACTTCTGTAGAAATGTAAGTTCGCTGGTGTATAATTTCGTCCCTGTCGTTTTGCTTTTCTAGTGATTGCTATAAGTTTCTGATATAGCAATTAGTTAAGTATCGTACATAATATTATAATTGCTGCCTAAAAGTAAAAATATTTTAAAATTTAAAGATTACAAAATTATTCCCTTTTTAGCAATATTGGAAAAAAATTTCTCCTGTAAGTCAAGATTTTAAATGAAGGCGAAGATTCTTGATGTATCACCTTTTTTCATCTAATGTCATTAGAATAACTGCTACAGAAAAAAATGCTCTTTATCTCATTTATAAATTGATTCTTACTGTATTTTATGCATATAATATTTAATATCTCCAATGTGCAGAATATTACTGAAAAGTCGAAAAGCTCTCGATTTTTCTAGGTTTTCAGGTGTTCTGAATTATTTTTTAAATAAAAAAGGGGTTTTTTAAATAAAACTTCAGAAAACTTATTGCTTTCCTTTCTTAAATTTCTTATCAAATGTTCGAAATGTCAAAAGCAAATGGTTAATTTAAAAATATAAAGCGAATATCAAAAAATATTCGTGTGACATGGTAAAAGTTTTCGAAACTAAAGTATCTCCAAATATATTATTTGACTGGATTTGTTGACTTAATACCTCAATTAAACTTTTTGTACGGTCTCTTAAGCATTTCAGAAATTATATGACAAAATGCTTGTGAGGAAATTCGTTTGGCTCATTATTTTCAACAAAGTTTCCATTTTTAATATCGGTGATTATTTCTTATTATTCTTACCATCATTTCTGGTTATAACACATTTTATAATACTTTTTCTATCAATCTTTTAATTTGAATTCATCATATAATATCAACACAATAACGATAACATCTTGATGGTCTGCATATTGTACACTCAGTTTCTATTATGAAGAGTTTTGGAAATACCATTTAATCTTTTGGAAATCTCAAACAACCCTGAACCTTTGTGAGGTGTTCTCGAACAAAACACGTAAGTCAATATCGCGTGTGAATAGGTTTCATATGCATTGAGGAGCTTACGAAATCGAAAGTATTAAAAGCGTGGAACCGGATTAATGTTCATCCCTGATGTACGTATTAGTTACAGGGCCGAAAACATTCCAACTTGAAGCGAGATGCTTGTCAGAGATTGATAGTTGCCTGATTAAAGAAGATACACCTTTCGCATCTCAGCCTTCCTTGTAAATAATTCCGATTCACCAAAACAACTCGTCATCATAACTATGTTTCAAAGAAAATGTATTGGATATCAATCTTGTTCTTTAACCTTATTTGTTATGCTATGTTCAATCTGAAGAAAATTTTTATGCCAGAAACTAACTTGTTTGTATTCCGTTTTGGATACAAAGTAATGAATATCTGTCGAAATAAGTACAAAATAATTTTTTTTGAATTGTAAGGAAATGTGACAGTTTTCCAAAGTAGTCCTGTCCTGTCCTGTCTCGTACTTTCAAAATTTCTTCTTAGCCACCGACCATTTCTTCATCGATTTGGATCCTTTACTTCAAATTTTTACACCACTTTTTTGAGTGTGAAAAAAAAAAATGCTTCCCTCGTTTTTTTACCCACTCTCCGTTTTTTTAAATAATTCTTTATTCATGAGGTAATTTTTCCCCCTCCGTGCTCTCAATTCATGAGATCAGAACGCGGATTAAAAACCCCGACGAGAAACTATTTACGCAGAACTTTAGAAGGAGACTAGCGCCATCTATTTGTCATCTGGTAAATTAAAATTCCGCCTGTGATTCTCTTCTTCCGTCTCGGGCACTTTTCGATTAACTAACTTATTTTACTATGAATTTTAGAGCATCTGATACAAAACACTGTTTTGTTAAAAACCTATGCGTCGACAAATAGTCTTTAACAGTCTTTTTAAGGGTAGTTAGTAATCAGGTGTTTCTGTTAATACTTAGTTTATTTATTTGCATGTTACTGGACTTGTCATAACTTACAATAACGAAACACATCTACTATGCTCTACGCTTTATTTGTTGTCCTCATAAATAGAATTAAGAAATTTTTTGATAAGCAATGATTAAATGTTTCTAACTAAACATGTACTAGAATTAATTTATATTTGTGGAAACCGTCGATTAGACTTATAAATCTTACATCGAGAAGATAACATTTTGATCTCGATAACTTTTCAGAATTATTTGAATATCCATTATTAAAAAAATGATTAATCTAATTTATAAACCAGAAACTGTAAATTGTTTAAAATGATACATGCAATGCTGCAAAATTAAAGTCAATAGGCACAAACGTGAAAACAAATTCGTAAAAGTATATCTAGCAACTGAAATTCATAGCAGTTTTATCGATATTTTAAAATTTGTGGACTTCTAAAGTACATTCTTTTGAGACTAGAATGAAGTTTGCAAATATAATATTTCAACAAACTTGTTACTAATTTAAGGGAATGAAACTCTCACAGACAGAGAAATTTAGTTTACAAGTTCTTCTTACATTACAGCCTTATCCATTGCCCGATGAATTAATAGCACCGAACAGTCACAAGCATTAAAAAATAAAATTATTCATTATCAGCATAATTATATGAACATGCTATTTTGGAAAAATCAGATTGTAAATTGATATGATTAAGGGAAGTGAAATTGGCATTTAACTTGCCATTGAAATTCAAGAGCAAAAGAGAATAGGATGTATAAGTAGTGAAAGAATAAAGTACTATACATTGATTTTAAAAAAGGAACTCTTAATACACCGTCTGGATATGGTAGATTGTTTATAAGCGCTAATTTTAAATACAGATAAAATTTGATTATTAATGAAAAAAATATTTTCAGAATCTTCTATAGCTAAAGATCGGGGCTTTATGAATAGTTGGGTTCTAAAAGCTTTCGATGTTATCCATATTGGTTATTGCAGCTGGTTTGAAGTAGTTTTTAAAATGCAATGGTATGGAAATTTCTCTTTTGATTCAGTTAAGAGAGTGAAATTAGTGAACTAAGACTGATTCAAACAAAGGAGTAAAATTGGACCGAATTATCTGTGCAATTTCTTTATCTAAATTACATCTTTTTCTATCTTAGAATACCAAACGAAGAACACGCAGAAATATTATGTTTGGAATCATATTCAGCTTAAATATATAATTAAGGAAAAATTCTTAACTGACTCGATTTTTCTCCCTTGCGAATTAGTTTTGCTGAATTTCATCTTCATATCTGATAAAGCTGCAACTAAAACATAAATCAGTATGCAATTTACAAACACTGGTAAGTAAAAGAATATGGTATGAAATGCAAAACTCTTCTTGGTTTAAAATCTTGAAATTATCTCTGAAAAATCAAATGGAATTCTTATTTTTATGTCATTTAACGATTATAATAAACGCATGCCTCGTCTAATTTTCCATCCATAAATCTCCTCCGAGAATTCGGCTTTTATTCCTCCTAAAAGAGAAAGTAAATTATTAAGGAATCATCTGTTAAAGAAACTCGACCCAAATTTTTATAATTAAAACGTGAATGATCAATAAACGATCTGCAGAAAAGATAATTGGTGTAAAAAATAAGTTCCCATCGCGATACATTTAACGAATATGTTACGAAACAAATACGCTCAAAACGTTCTTTTCTATCCAAGATAAATCTAAAGCCCCCTTTTTATTTTTTCATTGCACTTTTTCTACCATGCCATTCAAATGTCTCCGTATTTGTTTCACTTTCATTAAGTTGTGCGTTTCAACAGTGTAGTCCTCAGGTAGATATTGAAAAATTGAGCTTCTTTTATGCAGCCCCTTTTCATCCTTTAAACAGGTTGTTTCTCGATGTAGCGCTTTGAACTACGAGAGTAATTAAGCACTGTGAATATGCCCCTTCTTTTCCTTTATTAGAACAAGGAGAAGAAAGTTCAAGTCCAGAAAACTGAAGAAAATTTCGCCGCCAGTGATGTTAGAATTTTACTGTCTTTTGTGCTTTGAAGGCAAGTCTTAATGAGCGGTTTTAGACGTGGGAGCTGTCTTTTACTCATTTAGTTTGGCCTTATTTTTTTATTTGATTTTCCTCATTCACTAAATTATTTTGCATTTTTTCCCCTCCTCCTTTTTTTCGCCTCCTTTTCTCTTTCGGTTTTTATTCCCTCGTTTTCCAATTTTGATTGTGAGTCCTAACAGAGTAATTAAAGCCAAGTCTTTGAAGTCCGGAGACGTTGAAAAACAACCATCGTCGTAGGCCTCTTCGAGCAGAAAGCTAAAGCTGGACACCCGCACCTCGGTAAAATCTCTTCGCCGATATTAAAGAATCCTGGTTTTATTAGCCTCCAGAACCATAAGATTGCCTCCCAAAGTTTTAAAAGATGCTGTCGGAGCTGATGCGAAACCCGTTTTCCTTTTAAAACTTCGTTTCAGAACCATCGGAAAAACGCTTCTTTCATTTAATTGGATTGAAGACTGTCCAATAGGGGCTGTAAAGCGTAAACAATTTCTGCCATCTTTCCCTTCAGCCGCTAATGAAATAAGGCAATATTTTTCATTTAGTTATAAATGACGTCTTATTGACATTCGCTCTTCGCCGAAGTTTGTTTTTCCCAAATTGATGGAGCTCGATTGAGTTTTGCCGGAAAACCAATAAAAATTTTCCCTTAACTCGGTTCAGCCGCTGAGGAGGCACTAATTTTTGCCTCTCGTACAAATTGACTTTCTTGCTATAGGGATTGCTTTTCTTAAAAGCCGCCTAAATACTTGCTTTGATCGTGTGAAATTTATTCGCTTTGATTTCGTCTGCATTTAATCAAATCCAAACATTATCTTTTAACAGTCTTTTTTAAATTGATTTGAGTATGCTAACGGGTTTTAAAAGGATTTGAATATATTTTTTTACTCTTTTTCTCTGAGATGTCCACAGGATTTTCTTTACTTAGTTCAGACCATTTAAGTTTGCAGTTGTTTCATTTTGTCAAATATCTGAATTCCTTGGAATTTTCCTGTCCTTTGAATATTTTTGACGAAAAGCTCGCGATTGGTTTTCTTTTTATTTCGATTGAAAAAGTTGGGAAATTTCTTTACTTCAGAACTGTATATTCAAAAGCGCAACATAATATCTTGCAAATATTAAACTTTTAACTAAAGATTCTTCTGGTGTTTATTTATTTTTTTATAAACGCCCAGTAAAATATATTTAATTTCTTATTGGAATCTTGTAAATTTTCTCTTCTATGATTTCATGATTCCCTCTAATCGTATTGATAAATAATTGTATTTTAATAACTTATAAAAGATTTTCTTCGTTGAAACGCCTTTGATTTTCGGAGAATTTTAACTGGAATCTCTTTTAATTTCAAATCTAAAATTTCCAATTAATGACAACATTAATGTCAGACTTCTGAAAATGTCCATAGAAATATCCTCTTCAGTAATTTCTCCGTTTTAATCCATATTTCACGCATGTTCTAATTCCATCCTTTCTTTTAATGATTTTCTTGCCAAAATAAAAAAAAACAACTTATTAAGTTTATTAAATACGCAAAGTTCCAAACTTTTGTGCGTTATGTGTATGTCGAATAAATCCTTATGAATGGATTTCGAAAAACTGTTACATAATTTCTGGGCCGTAACTTATAAATTTCCTATAGCGAGCTCCACAGTTTACCTCCCAGTTAGTATATAACTCACTATTCGGTTTAAAAAAAGCAGTAGTTTTAACTGTCGGAATGCTTTAGATGTCTTTCAGATTCACTGTGTTGCTTATTTTTGCACTTCATCGCCAAGATGACATAATTCTCAACTTGCACATATGCAAGTTTCTGAAACTTCTATTGCTTTCACTACAGTAAAAAGTACGCATGAAGATGACGTTGATGAGCACTAAACATTTTTGATTACCAGTTCATTTACTTATTAATCTTGAACAACTTCTCATTATCTAAGCATACACTGATTCAAGACTTTGGAAAAACTGATTTATACTCATTTGCGTATACTTATCGAAGAATGGACGATACCTCACCCTTACGATATAAGAGACCCATGACAATCCTTTTACTTTATATCATTCATTAGTACTGTCATTACATGATTTACTGCCCTTCTGTCTGAGTACAAACTGATTCATGACTGCCTTAGTGTAAACCGATACCGAACGCCTTTCAACTTAAGAAACATTTGAAATTAATTAATGCTGTCCTAGTTATTGAGCTGGTATATAAACTTAGAAGGACTTGATATGGAAAGACACAGTTCGAACATAAGAATCAAGCGAGTCGAATTTAGCCAGTATTTGTAAAAATTATTTAAATATTTGATTCATTGCTCTTAAAACACTAAAAGAGTGATGATTATCTTCATGTATGAAGTGTGATTAATTTTGGTGACACCAGAAAGTATAATATGTCCATAATAATAGCTGTAGATAGACGTGATTAAGGCTTTTAAGTGTAAGAAAAGCATAGTAGAATCTTACTAGTTCAGCCAATATCCGTACCACTGCGTAGTTCTTAATTCGTCACCCTTCAATGTGAACGCCAAGTGAATGATGACTATCTTTATGTCAGCAGCGTCCGTTTATTGCTGAATTTTGAAATACTTCAAGTACGTAGCAGCAATTGAAAAGAAGGTCTGTCTTTCTCTTTGTGTTGCCATCGACTGCAACTGATCCCTGTGCTTAATTATTTACCCTTTTCTTAGTTTTAAGTGAATAGAGGTCTTTGGGGAGAGGGCGGGTAAAAAAGGCGGCCATTCGAAGGATCCGGCAGGCACCCGTGCGAAATATCGACAACCACTGGAGGGCCAATGTCTCTGGAGCCAGATATTGGAGAAAGTGCCAGATCTGGGAGCAAAATGAGGCGGTAATTTCTTTTCTTATTTCCAGAGGGGGAACTTCAAAACAAAGCAGCAGAGAGGAGGAAACTACAATTAGTAGCGAAAGTAACGCTCCAAGATTTCTGGAAAACGGACTTCGGGTCTAGTCATTTATCATCATTAGGTTTTATTTAACTGAGAACCTGTCACCGGTTTACATCAGTCCAGATTTTAGTTTTGCCAGATATCTCTTTCAACCTCGCTCTGTGTCTCATGTTTTTTGCTTCCTGCGAGTTGACTTGAAAGTTGCGTCTGGGAAGTTTCATACATATATTTTCGGACTAAGAAATTATGGGTCTGATTTTGCTGGAGACGGGATGTAGTGTTTCGTGATGAAGAAGATGAAATAAACATACTGGAGTTGGAATTTTATAAGAGATTAAAATGTTTTTATAATATAAAATGTAAAATTAATTCGATGACAAAATGTTCTTTAGTTTGGGAATTTCCATACTTTATTTTTCTGTAAGATACTGGTCTGATTTAGTTTCAGATGAGATAAAGCTTGTGCTTGGTGATAGAATGATAAAAACTAGAACTCTGCAGTTTGAGGTTTTATAAGAGATTAAAAATAGTGTTTTTGGTGTTGGTCAACACCAAAAGTGGAAGGCAAAAGGTTAGGTGGAAGGCAAAAATTACTTTTAATTTTGTAACATAATTTTTATACCAAGAGGAGATCGTTTACGGTAAATGTTTGCTAGTGACATTGAAAGTTGACTCAAGGAATTTTTATGCATAAATTTTTGCTCTAAAAAGTTGTGATTGCAACGTTTCTGGAAATGGGATTATTGCTTGATGGCGGGTATATATAAGTTAGAATCTTGAAATATGAAACGTTTTGAGGGATCTGTTTGTAATATTGGTTTTAAATATAATTTTAAGAACTAAAACTTAAAAATGTTTGTTCAAACCTTTTTTTATATTTTTAAAATTTTTTTAGAATCTTACCAACATTTTAGGCATAAATTTTATACAAAGTAAGAACGAAAAATTGTAAATACAACACTGAATTTTAGAAAAGTAAAGAGTAAAACAAAATGTTGTTTTTATTTGATGTTTAAATGTAATTGAAAATTTTATCATTTAAATTCGCACAATATTGTTTTGAAAATTATAAATCTTTCTTATACATTTTTGAAAATTAAAATTTAGTATATTATGTTAATTTTAAAGCATATATTTAGATATGTATAGGTTGTTATTTATTACGGTTGTTTTAATACCTCACAATTCGCCATAAATCCAGTTATCCTTTTTTTAAAAAAATGTTTTTAACGGGAGTCAATACCCTAAATAATAATACCCTTTGATTATCTCCAATCCAAGCCCTTTCCATTAATTAATTATTAGGATTTCGATCAAATAAACTTTAAATAACGTAAACAAACCATCAAAATGCCACACCCGCTTTGTCAGAAGAAAACTTAGTTGGGCCTTTAACCAGCTACATCTGCAAAACCTCAATTTATTTACCATGTTATTACCTCAATATTTTTACTTCTTTTCACATTGTTTCATTGCACATTTCTCGCTGCTTCATTTTCTTGTCGAACGTAGATTTTCGTCCTTTTTTGCGTTTTTTGATATGTGTTGGGCCTTATAAAGCTTTAAATTGAAAAAAAAAATTGGAATATGTTGCGCACGCTATGAATCACATGGGATCAAGTGGATTGAGTCGACTGATGGCAAAGATGAAGGGGCATGTCTTGATTAATGATTAGCGGATTCCTGGATAGAAACCATTTGACTGAGAACCAAGGTAACAAGGTTCAGTGATATAGTTTAGCCATACGCAGAAATTTGCATCTGGGCAATCTTCCTGCTCAAATGGTCTACGGAGGAATTTCCACAAATGGATTTTGTTCTACTGGTGAGGAATTATGGTGTGTGTTTAAAAACAGCTGAATTGTTTATAAACATAAAAATAATTTACCTGTAGTTGTAGTTGAAGCCATGAATCCTAAATTCGGAGATTTGCCACTTATTGATTTGCTGAAAAAGTGTTTACATGGAAACTTGCAGGATTCAAACGAAAGCGTCAATCATGTTATAAGCGTTCCCAAATTAACATTTGTCTAAACTGAAGCACTTTTACTGAGTGTTTGATGCTATAAGCTCCTTCAATGATAGAAATGCAGCAAAGGTGCAAATTCTAGAAAAATTTCGCATAGAACTCGGGACTATGCTTTTAATGCTATGAAGTGCCTTGATAAGGAGAGACTTTGTTGGAGGGAGAATATGCATTTTGTCAGCAATAAAAGGAAAGGAGGACAGAAAAAGATATAAACAGGAACGAGAAAAAAAGAGAGACATACCCCAAAAAAATGCACTGATTGTAGGCTATGGTCCAAGAATGTTTTAATGAGGTAAGATGAATTCCGTTAAATTTAAATTTCTCAAAATGAGATATTTTTAAGCTGCATGTACCTTATTCTCAAAAACTTCATTAAATACTTGAAATTTTTACCACGTATTCCCTACATAATTAATGTATATACTAAATTTTTGTGATATTTTCAAAATAATTCTTAATAGAGTTGATATTGTAACAGAAAACGATACTTTTTAAAAATTCATAGTGAAGTAAAATTTTTTTGAAAAAAAAAGCCGAGCAACATATTATATAATTTCACTTCAGTAGAGAGAAAAATGTCCATTAAATCTCTGGAAAAAATTTGAAACTTGTATCTCTAATACATTTTTTGAAAAATATACTCGCTTTTACACAATTTAACATTTTTGGTAATGGGGATACCGATTCTCCTTAAAAGATCTCGACAAATTAAAATCTATTCATCAGTATGTAAAATTCAGAGATAGATAGTATCAACTACCTATAATTCACTTTATTCAAATGTTTCGCATTAAAACATGGCTTATCTTGTACTTGCATCCGCTCTCGTATTTTGACTATCACAAAAACATTTCAGTATTCATTCTGTGGATAGTTCCAAGTCTATGACTTTACCTCAAAAGTAATACTTTCTTAATCTGTTTCCAAAGCCTTGCGGTAATGCGCGTTGCAAAAGGAAGGATGTAGGAAAAAAAGGCCCCTCCATCTTGATCATAAATCACACGTTCGAAAGTTTAAATGTTGTATTTATTGATATTTTATGTAAGATCAATGCGTAAAAGAATGACCTTCTGGTAGCAGCTGGGGGGGGGGGCGATTCTATAGGCTGCAAAAGCAGACTGCCAAAGCTTTCAACTTTTCACGTATGACTTTTCAAGAAAGTTCTTCCTCGGAAGTTTCCCGAAAAGTCGAAGGCGGGAGCGGCTAAAGGAAAAGAAAATAGGCTTCCAAATTGATGTTCTTTTGATTGCCCAAAACATAGACGTCTGCGCTTAGATTAATTCCACGCTTTTGGCCGAAAGCCAAAAATCCCGGGGCCTGCAATTTGTTTTCCATTGTTGGAGGTATCTTAAGGTAATCTGGAGAACTTTAAAAATTCATGTTAATTTCTTTTTGTCGACACTCGCTGTCATCTGACTTACAGGCGCGATCAAATACTGTCTCGTTACTGCGGATCTGTACGTCCCGTTCCGAGTTTAAATACTCGCAGATTTTGTTATGTGCTCATTGAATTCAAATTATATAATTATATGTTAACTCGTGTGTTAATTGAATTCAAATCATATCTATTAGCAAATGTGTTGGTTGATTGAATTCAAATTATTATATTGTTAAAATCATCCAATATTCTTATTCCGATAAATATGTCATTCTGTGTAAATATCATATATCAGACATCCCATATTTTCTATACCAATATCAGCATAATAAAACTTGATAAACGAAAAACAAGTTTAAATTTACTTCTATTTTGCTCTGTGGCAATCAGACATTAACGAAGATTTTCGAAAAGTGAAATATGAGTAGATATACTATTGTAGTTTCTCTTCATTCGTTAGATAGAACACCGACAAATCGATTTGTGATAACTTGATACTTGCATAATTGCTTGGCTTTTAGGTGATTCCATTTCTTCAACTTCGGTGTACTGATTGTTCAAGGTTGGAGGATGGGGGTTGTATTAATAATAATTCATTGTCTTTTTTCTTCCTCTTTCTCCCGTGAAAATCTCCCGATTTCCTTCTAAGTTAATTTTGTTTCATTTTTTGTAGTAAACACAGTATTAATTGCACTTACCATAAAAAAATGTTTGTTTGCTGTCTTAAAGATACAAATCCAATGGACTTATAAAACATTTTATGAAGAATTTTCAAGATAATTTATCTAATTTTGATTTCTTTCAGATAAATCTTTTTCCAGGATAATCGAATTCCCTTTCCAGAATTTTTATCGGTTGTAAAAAGCAATTAACAAGTTATTCAATCATTATATGCCTTGTATATCTCTTTGGTTGTTCAGTTATTCAAGATAGGTCCACGTTATTAAATATTTATTTGCCCAATGAAATCCAAAGTTTTCTTTTATTAGTCCAGAAGAAAAATGTATCTTCGTTTTCCTAATTTTTCTCTCATTGAAAAAATATTAGAAGGCAGGAGAAAAAAAAACTACAAAGATATTTCCTGTTTGTGTTTATTCTTTAAGTAAATTCATGCTTGTTAATGTAAACAGTAATGTTCTACAGTATTGATTGACGTCTAAAGTCCAGCAATTATCTGTCTGTACGATTGAAAAAATTCGCTTTATTTCTTTAAACGTGATTTTCTTGTACCGCTTTTGTCGTTTTTAATCACAAACGAAAACCAGAAAATCGCAAATTAAATTGTTATTCTGCATTTATAGAATCTCATGATTATACTTGCTTTTCTATTTTTTTTAAATCAGTGTAAAATGTATCGTATTTTATCAAATTAACGTAGTTGAATATCATGTCAAGCAACCGGCTTTCCAATTTATAATGCACCGCTTTATTTATTGTATATTACCGCCATCTAGTGGTTAAAATGGCAGATAGCAAATTTTATAATAATATTTATAGCGCTCTACAGGTAGATGCGTACGAAAGATGTAATTTAGTAGTTCACTCGGAATATTATTTTAAAGAACAATAAAAAAATAATTGCATGACATATAAACATAATTCCCTTTAGAAAATCCTTATGCTTAGTTTAACACCAATTCGGTAAGTTAAATATTTTTATAAGGTTCTGTAATTTTAAAAATGACTTTTTATTCCAAATATATTTTATGAATATTATAAGGTTAAAAAGTAATTGAAATTATACTAAAATCATTTTTTAAACATTTCTTTGAAAATAAAATTCAAAGTGAAACAAAGCCTTGCCTATTTTTATGTTTCAAATAGTTTTAAAAGTCTATTTAACGCAAAGAAAATCTCCACTTGCCTCTGATGGCACTCTGATTTAGTTTAGTGAAACTTATTTATTTTATCATGTGATAAGAAATTGTTCTTTCTTTTGCAGAATAAATTGAACACTTCCGATCAGCACAATGCATCCACGATGCACAAAGGTAAGGAACTTCATTTGTTGTATTTTATTTTATAATTTATTGGTTGTAAGAGTGGCGGGGCAATGAACCTTTGGCAATGTTTGACTGTTTTCTTTTCCTGTAAATTGCCTGATAGCAAGCGTTGTTTCTGCTGTACTTTTATTTCGGCCGATTGTGCTATTGATAATCATAAAACCGATGTTTTAAAATAAAAATTTTTGTTGACCAGTCACTCAGTGACATCTAAATTTTCGTTGGCTCTTATACATAAATTGAAATTGGCAAATGGAAAATTAAGAAGAATATTTTTTTTGTTTTTGTTGCATTAATAGATATATAATTTTATTTATAATCATTTTTGTATTTTGGTTTCAGACTACCTAAAAAATTTAATGTTACATAGAAAGTCTAGTAGTTAAAAAATTTGACTGATAATTGAATTAATAAAGTACAGAAAGAGTTAAAGGAGTTTGCAATAGTCCAGTTTTTCTATTTTGAAATTTTTCTATTTCTGTCACAGTTTCAAATGACGTGTTGTGAATTGGAAAAATATTTGTTAAGCACAATATTAATCCTCCACACTTCACAACCAATAAATGATGTATTTGAAGTCAGACTGGCCAATATCAGCAAAAGGTATAGTTCTGCAATTTCATCGGCAGGTGTTGAATGTGATCTTACAATTATAATTTTACCCCTTTCTATTCATCAAAGCATTTTTTATCATACATGACTATGGTTGCTGTGTTGAAAGCCTTGGGTCTATTGCTACGCCACTTTTAAACATATTGTTACTGTACTATTATCTTCTTTCTGTGTTGCTCGTACTTAAGGGCTTGAAAAAAAACTTTGCATTTAGTGTTTTATTAAAAATCGTGTAAAGTATCGATAGAGAAACTTCATGTTACATTTTACTTTACATGATCTAATTTTCTTTTTAAATTTTGACCTATAGATTCCAAGGCCCATCCAGCAGCAACCTAGACAACATGTAAACAATTATAAATTAAAACACTTTTAGTATTCGTGTATTTACTTTTTATTTCATTAATTTAATAATCTCTAAAGCACTTAATTACTTACCGTTTGTAAAATAATGCATTTAATATCTAGTACATTTGAAAACCTTTTCAAAATTTATAAGTATCTCATTTTTATAAAAAATAAAAACTAAACTAATTTTCAAGCCTTTAGGAATTGCTTCTATTGTATTCCATAATTAATAAATTCTTTTAAATATATTTCGCTATTTCCGTTATTTTTTAAACATTGATTCAACGTTTATATCTCTTGAGCTATACTTCTTAAGAATCAAGAAACGGCTTCAATATAGTTCCGATTTTTTTAAAAAAATATTCTGTTGTAAATCTTCCGTTTTTCATAACGATGTACGAAAAAGGTAAGTTAAACCTTTTTACTAGTTAATTGGACCTGATACACAAAGTAAGTGAAAGGTAAGTACTGAACATACAAGCTCATTTGTGTCTCTCACGAGTTATTTTAGTTACACTCACTGAAGCCCTAATTTTTATAGTGAACTTCATGAAATAGTTGTTCTCATGAAAATAAAACTTTTCCTTTCAGGACTAAATCTTTTTTTCAGGACTTAAAAAGAGCAAAGAAGTGTTCTCAGCGAAGATCCCACAAGGAAAACAAATCATTTCATTTGTTTTTAGGGGTGCTATTTCAAGAGCAATTTTTTCTTAAGCTTCGCAGTCTTTTAAACAATTCTCATTCAGTTACACTGATTTCATATTTTGTTTCATATTGAAGTAATGGCGTTTATAAATGCTATTTTTCAATGGCATCCGTTATAAGCGTAATATAATAAGGCCTTTCTTCTTGTTTTGGTTCCTGAGTGAAAATCAAGATTAGTTATTTTTCACAAAAACTTTCTCTTACTCTCAGTATTTTCTCGAGTCTTTTTTATATACTTTCCATCCCCTCAACTGTATATTTTCAACAGTGACAAAGATCTCGTAAATCGTTCACCATAAAGGCTTTCCAAAATTAATAAGTTTTCTTTTTTCCACTAAAAGAAGTTCTCTATATGTAACGCTTAACACATCAACCTCAACAACTCCATCTGATCGACAGAACTTTAAAATTAATCTTATTAGATGAAAATCAATTACCAAATTACCAAGAAAAATCTGAAATGTATGTAATAATTTGCTTTTTCTTACATTCAAACTATATTCATTTATATCTCACTTATATTGAAATTCGAAACCATTATATTCTTTTTATACGTTTATGTATCTTTTTTGTTTAATTTGTCTTCTATTATGATTAGTTTTATTTAAATATATAATATGCCAGCGGTTCTTTCCTCGAAGTACAATTATCTAATTAAAACAGTTTTATTAACATTTATCTTTTAATCAGTTCAAATTACTTAATAAAATTTAAAACTTTCTTACAAAACAAAATAAACCTAAGCAGCTTGAAATTTCATCTCTCAGTGTTATAGTCTGTGTTTCGGGTAATTATTTCTCATGTTAAACTAATCAAAAACATTTTTCTTATGTGAACTAAGCGACAAAAAGGCTCTTAAATACGAAATTCAGCAACTTCGAGTTAATTGTATTCAGAATTTGAATTTCTTTTCGCATTTTCTTGAGAATAAACAGCGAAATCGAAACTCGACAATTTCAAGCATTTTACGTTAAAACTGTTAATTTAAGAAATAAAATTTCTGAATCAACTGCACAAGTTCAATTAAAATTAACATTCGCCGAGTAATTATGCTACGGAATGTGTCAGAAAGAATGTTTGGCGAGGAAGAAAAAAACCCGAAAAGAAGCAGAAAGTACAAAAACAGGCAGCAAAAATAAATCCGGAATCAAAATCTAAAGAGAAACTTCTCCAAAAATCTGTCAAGAAGCATTTAACCACCGGAGCCATTTCGAGTGATATCCAGTGACGTACCGCACATTTCCACATATCTAAAAAGCCAGTAAAAACTTCACAGGCTTCGAAGTATTTTTAAGGCTTCAAAACTTTAATTTTTCTTGTAATGAGTTTAAATGCAAGAGAAGAAAAAATATATACACGTCGAATATAATACCAAGAGCTGAACTTCTTCCTATTTTAAAGACCGGGACAAATAGGTCGCAGTCAAGTGTTTATTTTAGCTGCGGCGATGTTCAAATCTCCCTTTTCTGTAATATATTTTCTTCTGCTGCTGCATCTTTTATTGGATGCTAACTGCCGTTTTATTGGAGAGTAAAGGATCTCTTATCCTTTTCCTCTTATTCACTTAATCAAGCAACAAAATGAGACGCTAAAACGGTAGACACTTTGAGAAATGGACACTCGCTCTTGCAAAAAAAGGAAAAAAAAATACAAGGAAGGGTACAAAAAAAAAGAAAGCATAAGGACGCTGGCAAAGAAAAAGAAAGAAGACTCAGTCATTGAATCGGAACGAAATGTGGGGTGGAGCAGCCAGGGGAAAAAAAGAAGGGGGAGCGGGATAAATAATAAAATAATAATAAAAGAACTAAAATATCTCCGCAATCGTAAAACGATTTGTTCCCCCTCCCCCCACCTTCCCAATCGATGGGACACCGCATTCCTTGAAGAGGAACGTCACCATCTTCTTCTTGCTCTTCATCTTCCTTTCGCTCCTCCCCGCCAAAAAGCAAAAATCATCTCTTGTTTGCAAACACAGCGTTTCGTCATCTGAACCACGTGACCCTCGAGCAATTTATTGGAGAGCTCTGTGACGTCACGCAGAATGTGTAGAGACTAGTGTTGAGGAACCCATAGACTTGTTCCATTTATTTTCGATTTGCCGTTTTGATCTTTGGAATTTTTTGGTTCATTTTTGTTGTATTTTTTTAGGAAATTCATTGCTTTTGTCTCTGGCTGGAACCGTGTTAATTTTTGGTACAAGTCGAATGTTTTGATGAAATTTCCCTGCCGTTATTCTGTCTGTGCCAAATGTTTTCGTGACAGATATAATATTCGGGTTGTTTTATTTTTAAAATATCGGCCAATATTTCTAATTGAATTTACGTAGCAATTAGATGTTCGAACAGAAGCGAAATTTAACTAATTGTTTTTCTGTTCTGTTGTTTTACAAAGATGTTGCTAAAATTGCATTCGCACATTTTATAAGTCAGATATTTGTATAGAAAATGATTATTTGACAAAAATAATTTTAAAAGGAGCAGTTAAATTTATTAAAATGATTTATTTACTGGGAAATATGAGTGCTTACTCGCCGTCTAACACACAAGATTGGATCTCATGGGAACTAAAAGAACTGGAAAAAGTTTGTGTTAGGCTTCCCTATCTGTTATCTTTCAATAGATACGAGAATCATTAGTTTTCATCCGTAAAATTACAAGTCTTGTCTCAAAGACAAATGCAAGTCTTTTCTATCATTGTTTTAATAGTTGCGTTTATTTTGTTTTCTGATTTTAATCATTAGTAGACTTGTTATAATTTTTATTTCAGTTCTGTATTTAAAATATTTCACATTTGTTTTCTTCAAGCATTCTTTTGTCCTTAATGAATACAATATTTTTTTATGAATATGTAAATCTAATTTACATTACGTGAAGTGTATTTTACAGAAAACACTAATATTTTTTTTATCTATAGTGGTTTTAAATAAATTCTACGGATAAGGAAACCTTTTTTAATTTTTTATTTATTTTTAAGAGACAAAATTTCCGTATAAAATTTTTAATTCAATAAGTTTAATTCAAGTAAAAAATTAAAGGAGTGTATTTCGAATTGTGTGGATTCTGGTATTAAATACGAAGCCTCGAATGTGGCGCCATCTTTCGATCACTTCAGTGGGTTAATAAGTGACCAAAGGGTTAAGTTCGAAATTCGGCTTTCAACACCGCATTTCTTCGATTCTGTTCTAAATTTCTTTTTAGATATTTCGTAATTTTAGTTTTCATTTGTTATATTTTATTTAGAAAGGCCATTTAGGCAAAATTAATTGAAAATTATACCAAAACTATGCATTAATTTAATAATGAAATTTGAATTAACTTCTGTGATACGAGATAATTATTTTAAGGTATAACCAGTAAATGAGTGCATTTGCTTAAGTTATTATTTTTTAAATAATTTAATTGACTTTCACAACACTTCTCTAATCTAATATTAATTTTCCACCCCATTTTTCGATGACATTTTCCAAAAAAATAAATCCTATTTTTCATGACTAAGTATTTTCTTAATATATATATTTTTTTAACTTAATTCATTTATTTTTCAAACCTTTTGTCTGAATTCCGTGCATTGATTGGTCTAATTTCCGATCTTTAACACTTATTTTTGAAGCATTTCTATACATATATATACTAGACATAAGTGACAGAATCAACTAATGTAAAAACCATTATAATCTGAAAATTAGTTTTTCATAATTTTCAAGAACACCACACAAAACAACTTCAAAAATTTTAAAGAGTAAGCTTCAAGATATATTTCTACTTCTGTTTACTACATTTTCCACCAATTCAGTTGTTTTTTATTCTACATTTTATTTAACTTCTTTGTCTTCAATTTTATATCTCCATTTTTGGAGACAACGATTTTTGAAACCTCATTCAACTGTGCAGAGCGGAAGAAAGGCCATCTGCCCCTCATGTCTACAATGAAAATATTTTAATTGTGCTTTTCTAGATATTTTTGCGTGGTTTATTACACCATTTATGGAGTTACTTTTTAACAACCCACCCTTGTTGGCAAGGTCCTGTCGCAAGCTTCCTTGTATTAAAATTGCAATTGTTGTCTATGCAAATAGAATAACAATGCACGTGTGTTTGGTTTCAACACCATTTCCCTGCAGTCTGTTTTTACAGTTCCTAGTTGATGAAAAGCATTTTATTTTAAAGAAATTAGACACAATTTATTGAAAACCTAGCACTGTCATATAAGAAGTGAAGACCGTTTAGAAAACTTCACTTTAAAAGATAGTTACTATACAATCAAGTTAACATTCTTGATCTAAAATTATTTTTCTTAATCATTCCATAGTTTATAGAGAAATAAAATTGATTTTTCCAAAATGAAATTTTAATTGATTTGAATTTTTCCCCCGTTTTTTCTCTCTCTCTCCTTATGTTACAATATACAACAACTATCCAAAACTGAGTATATCGATGTGCCGAACTCGGAACAAACTTCTGATTTATATCTTTGTTATATTTTCTTTAAAAACGAAGTTTTCTCCTGTTAAATATACTACAGTGCAATTTAAATTAAATGTATCTTTGCTGCTTATAAACAACGAAACAAAATTGTATTTCGATTGGCATTTCGTTTTCATTTCAAACGTATGTGAAAGACCTCTCTCCCTTAATTCCTATTCCATTCATCAAGGCATTCCTTATTCCGTCTTTATCAGTTCGTTATAGCATTCCATTTATTGAATACACAAAACTAAAAATATATTATTTTCAATATATAACAGCTGAGTTGAAATTTAAATTTTAACTGTTCATGCTATAACACCTCATTTCAAATACACTAACATTTCTAAATAATTATATGTCTTCGTTTGAAGGTTCTACAAAAAATTTTGATTTTACTGGCTTCAATACTGTGCATGCTTGCTGTTTGTTATAAGCTTGAACATTTGATTTTGTTAACAGTGCCATACATGGCATTGATAAAAGAACATTCATGCAACGTTGGACAAATTCCTGAGGCGAAATTATTATTTGCATTCATTTCACAATTGTTTAATTCGAAATTGAATTCGTGTTGCACTAAAAACATTACCCGACCTTCGAATAAATATTTATTTCGGTTTTCTAGCATCGGCAGCAGTTCTTCAAACATCAACCTCTCTATAAGTCGAGCTAGTTTAATTACGGATGTTCACATTGCTTTTATCATCCGGAGCTCTTTCTAAACAAACCATTCGCATCCATTGAGTGCGGCGTTTTCTATGCGAATAATAATCTAGATCCCCCACTGGAGCATGAAATCATTTAGTCCCTATCCTTTACTTCGACGACCCGAAAACTTGAGTTTATTTCTCTTGCCTTCTTAAAATTAAAAATTAATTATTTGAAAAGAAGAATAAAATCCCCCTCCTTACTCGTCGTCCTCCCCCACCTAAAACACTCCTGGTATCAGTGGAGGAAATCTTCATCCGCAATTATATCTATTTGCTTTGATTTCTTCGTTTTAATTACAAATATAAAAGAACGTTTCCTTGAGAAACGCACTAAAGAACGTACTGATGATTATAAGCTTCAATGCGAAAGCAAACAGAACCGATAAATAGGAAGCGTGCAATTAAAAGAAATAAGCACTAGGTATACATGCTGGTACGTATTCATAAATGAACATATTAAAAAAAATTAAAATAAGAAGTAAAAAAACAGAATGCCTAGGTTGTTTTCATTCGACTATTGAATACGACAAGTACACACACACGAAGGAAAATTAAAATCCTACGAAGTAGGCTGTATACCCGCCATATTTACTCTTAATTCGCTAGAAAAATTTCTTCGCTGTTCTGCAGAAGTTAGGACAGCAGTAATTGGGGAGTTAATTAAAATTGTCGAATATTTTCCCTCCGTTGCAAGAAGCTACTGGCACACTATCGCGATCATCAGAAGGGGCTGCTTACTAATTGCGTTAGATAGGCAAGACAAATATTTCTTTCGGCAGCCGCAATGAAAAAAATTGTCTTATGAAATAATGGCAGTGATTAAATGGTCCAAAATTTCCATCTGCCAATCGATTAGTGAAGAAGTCGTTGGTTCCGTAATTTGGTATTAGTTGCATTCGGAAACGAATTTGGTGTTGGTTGCTGTATAGTTGTCCTAGAATACATTAATTATCATTGGCTAGTGTGTATTATACGCACCAAAGCTCAATACATTTTTTAAACATTCTGATGTATAGTTTATAGCGTCTCGTAATGCGGCATCCTATATTTCATGGTAAACCTTTTATTAATACTGCTTTTGTTAGACTAGCTTTGAAGTTTTCATAGTAAATTTCAGATTTTAGATTTTGAAATAACTTTATGTTGTCTTCGTATTTCCCAGTCTTCTAAGATTGTCTTCTTCCTGAAGAAGATTTTTAAGTGGGCTCTTCTTCATTTTTTCAGCATCTTATTTTTTGATGTACTATACGACTTCTTTTTAAAATTTCGTCACCTATCGCGAGTTAGGTTTGATTTTTTTGAAAATATTCGGAGTTATTAGCGGGTTTTCTTTTTCTGAAATTCATTTGAAAAGCGCGAATTATTCTCTCTGCTTTTTCTTATTTGGATTTTGTCTTTACTTTCATTTGTATCAGTTTTTTTTTTCTTTACATTATGGGAGAGTATTGCACAGAAGAGCTTTAAATCAACTGTCGGCACTTCAATATGATTTTCATACTTACGGCTCAAATTTAACCTTATTATTTCATCTTCATTATTAAGGTTATATAAGAACTTCAAATATAATCGAAGGTTTTGATGTGCAAAATACTCTTCGAGAGCAAAATATTTGTAGGATGAAAAAATTACTGTCATATCTTGATAGTAGCTTGATTAATGCAGAGAAAATAATTATTTCATTTACGGATGCCACAGAATATCGGCGAAGAATCTCCTGTTTCCAGTCGACAAATTAAGTTTAGTAATTAATATCTGATCGTGCTCCAGCCTTTCTCCTTCTATCCTGCATAGAGTTTTTATCCACAAATCCCGATTATTTCATCTATTCTTTAGGCGAGGAATTACCTTCGTTAATTCCGACTGCATATTTTATTATAAAATGCCTCTTTCCCACAAATAAATATGCGTTGCCGCTAAAGCAATTTTTACTCGGTTCATCAAATCTGCTACAAGCTATCCTATCCAAAGAAAGAAGTGTTGGCAATTCTTAATTCCCTGCAATGGACGCCATCTCATCAGTGGCTCGTTTTCATTCGTTTGTGGGCTAATGAAAGAGAAGGAGGAGACAATGAAGTGTCACCTACGCGAAGGAAAGCGTAGTTAAATAATTAATATCTGATTATCCGTACTGCTTCGTTCCCCCGTGACTTCGATCCTGAAGAGAGTGGTTTGTAAACAAAAGGAGGCTTTTATCGACTGCGTATTCAAATAGTAAGATGCCGCCGATGGATTTCTGAATAATTAAAATCAATGTCGGAATGGACCCCTGATGACGGACATGGAGGTTCTTTCCCCCCCTCCCCTTTGAAGCGGGGGAGAGGAGGTGTGCCCGCGGTTGCCTAGGCAACTGCATGACCCTTGTTTAAGGTTGGGAGGCTGCTGTTCTAGGGTCCAGTAGTAGGGGGGCTGCGGACTTGGGTCCTGGCTCCATCTATATTTCCACAAATCAGACGGCCGCTTGAAGATAGAGGCTGAGTAGATGAGGTCACTGCAATGTTGCGGAAAATGAGTTGGGTAGAGGCTTTGAAATCTACGAATGAATTGCGTGGCTAGTTCACCTTTTCCCATTTTTAAATGTCTTTCGAAGGATTAGCAGTTTAATTGGGAAAGGAAAATGTTTTTCCCAGTCTTTTGATTTGAATCTAAATCGGTTGTTTGCTTTTATTTGTTAACGATTTCTCAGTAGTTTCAAATTAGGTTGTCTTGCTAGTTGATGTCATTGAAGGATGTTTTTAATCCTTCTAATTTTGTTTCCATTATTTTGTTTACTGGTAGTTTTTCATCTCTGTTGTCCAAGTTTATTTTAAATCGCCGGGCTTTTAGAACAAGGTAATAAAAACTGCAATACATTCTTACATTTTTTTTTCTTTTTACTTTCTGATTAGATTTACGTAACTGAGTTGTGTTCAAATAAATGAATTCAGTCCTTTTAATCAATGAGTATTCTTTCAAAGTTTAAATAAATTATTTACTCAAATTATTGTCCCACTTTTGCTAGAATGTTTGTTTAATCTTTGTCCATCCATGGTTTTAATTGAACATTCGATTACCATTTTGCTACCCTTCAGTTTTTCCGATCCTTTTTCTATAATTTTCGAAATTTCAATTTACTTATTTTCTGATTAAAATTAAAGACAATAAAAAATCCTAACACAATTTTATTCACTTTTAAGACAACTGAAAAAAATCTTCATTTTAAATGAATCTCCCTTTATTTAAACATATCCTTTGAACATCTCACTCTTTAAAGAATGTCAAATATTCGCCCTTAATTGTTAAGCCAAATCTTTTTCTTTCACAACTTTCAGTTGAACAGATTTCATCCTTTCAAGTTATTTATCCTTTAAAATGATTTCAGAAAAAAATCTTAGTTTGGACAAATCAGCTTTTGCTTAACCGTATCAGTTGTCAGTCTCATGCCGTACAGAATCAACAAACCAATCATTTTCTCTTCCAGTTTGCAATTGAATGCATTTTATCCTTTAAATATATTTATCGTATACGGTAACTTGAGAAAAAAAATTCATCGTTTGAGAAATCATTTTTTTTTTTAAGCCTATCAGTGAAACCTCTCATATTTTAAAGTATTCTTCCGTAAAAACAAAACTTTTTTCCTGCAATTTTCAATTCAAAACGTTTTATCCTTTAAAATTATTTGTCCTTTCAGGTAATTTCTGAAAAATCTTAACATTGATCTAATCATCTTTTGTTTAAACATATCCAGTTGACGGTCTCATGCTCTAACGAATCATCAAACCAAACATTTTCTCTCGAAATTTTCAATTGAACACATTTCATCCTTTAAATTCGTCTATCCTCTCCAGGACAACTTTTGTTAGCTTCCGAAAAAGACGCAACCCACATTTATAACCCTTTATTTCCTCACCGACGCGAATAAATTCCTACAGCATTGCTTTTACTGGCGACCGCAAGCAAGGAGAGAGCCAGAGAAAAAGCTAAATGTGCACAGTGGCTGCTGTGTATAATAAAAATGAACTTAACACATTTGGGGATTCTATGCAGTAATAGACGAACAAGAAGATAAAAAAATAAAGTTAGGAAGTGAATGATTACTCTATTCTCGATAAAAAAGAAAGGAATAAAAATTCAAATTTGCATCGGTTCACTTGGGACGAAGAAAAAGTTGTATTTTTCCTTTTCGGTTTCACTAAACGGCTTCTCTCTCTTTCTTAGAGCTACTAAAGATTTATTTGTTTATTAAAAGAGAAGATAAAGAGCTAAGGTGATTCTGATCGTTTTGCTTTTAAAGGAACATAGGAGAGGTAATCGCATGGTAACCAAATCGCTTGTTGATGTTTTAAAAAAGTTTAACATTCTGGCAGCTATTCGCTCTGTTTAAATAATCTCTAGTCTCTTATGCTTTTAATTCCTTAATGCAGCTTTGTTATTATTTTATACTGAACTAGGGAGTATTCATTTGGTTTTTTTTTTAATCATACATTGACAGATTAAGTTTATTTTTACTTAAATGGTCTGATCGAGTTGCTCCTAAAGAATGGAGTTATTAAAGTTTTGAATTTATTGACTGTGTAGTAAGTTACTGGAAAGCCTGCAGCTAATTCGTATTTAAAATCATTGCATTATCATCTTTATTTCTTTTTTAAAAATTTTGCATTGCTCGTTAACACTTTTTTTTCCTTTAATAAATATTTCGTTTGCTCCTTAAAGTTTTCATTTAATTTTAAAGTGTCCAATTTGTAATCGTATTAAAATATAAAATTTTGTAAGTCATAGAACAAATTAAATCTTATGTTTTATAGCCAAATCAATTCAATCTATGTTCTCTAATATTGTAGGTTGCCGCAGCGTATTAAAATTCTGTGCTGGAAATAATTTCCGTTCAAGGGAAAAATAAAAAAAATCATCCAAATTATTGTATTGTTTGAAAATCCAAATTATTGTATTGTTTGAAAATCCAAATTATTGTATTATTGTCAGTTTTGAAACTTAATAATTATATCTATTTCGAAGTTATGTTTTCTTTTCTTTTTTCCCCCCAAGTTCCCAAGTTGAGCTTGAAATTTGTTGTACTCTAAGACATTTAAAATAAAGCGAACAGCATTTAAGAACTATATAATCGATGAATTCTTCCCTCAAATTGAAGTTTAGATTATTTTTATAAAATACTGGTAAATGCTGTCCGATTATTATATTCTTGTTATATTATGTAGCGATCTTTCCTATGATATATAACAAAATCATTTTTTAAATTTTTAGTCGTATTTTCTTACAAAATTTTTAGTATTATTTTCCGAATAAAATTCTAATAGCACGTATAATTCTAATTAGATAAAAACTAATGTGATGAAATGAAAAAAAATTAAAGATAACTGATGTTTAATCTGATACCAGTGAATATCGAAAAACGTGTTGAAATTCGACCCCCACCAAAAAAAGCAATTAAAAATATTTGTATTTTAATTCCTTGAATATTGTGCTAAAAAATTTATTTATTCTGATAAATATAATTTAATCAGTATCTAATTTTTAAATAAGTTATTTGATCCCAGCAAAAGGAAAAGACAAACGCCTCAGCAAATTATAAAAATTATTTTGCCCACCGTTCTGTTAAAAATAATAAAACACTTGATTCTCATACTTTTAATATGGTAGATCCTCAAATACATAGATTTTCTCGGAATGTTGAAATGAAAGCTTACCTTCTGATATCGATCTTATCTGTTTATAAAGGAAAATCCGTACTTAATTTCTGTTTTTGTCAGATTTTACATTTTAAGTAAAATAATATTTAATGTTGTTGATAATGAAAAATTAGGGAGCTGTCGAAATTGTAGATTTTGATTTTCAAACCTATTATCTTAATAATTTAAATAAAAAAATAAGAAAAAAATGGTAAGGCAATCGGCTTAAATTGCAGGTATTTAACAAATTAATTAAAAATTAATTTTAACGTAAAACATCTTATTATTTTTACAATAAGTACGACAAATTAATGTTGCGAAAGTAAGATGAACGAAGGTTTCTTAAACGTCATTCACCCGTTCGAAAATTTCGCGAAAATTCGAACAGCGAATTTCGCTGTCAGAAAAATAATGTCACACTTCTGAAGTTTCAAAAAAATAATATAATGTTGCATTAATTAATCATAAGGAAATTCGTTTTAAAAAGCAAATTTATCAAAATTAATAGAAATTTTTTATGCCGAAATAATTTTCTTTACCAACAAAAGTTTTAAATAGTCCTTTTGAAGAAGAGCGACTCAGAGTTTTCGAGCCTCAATATTGAGGTAGCGGCACAATTTAATAGCGCCTAATAAACTATCAATAAATTTTAGTTTAATAAATTGTTTTATAAACCGAGATTTACAGCTCCATTTTAAACTATCAATCGGGATTGAATTTGAATAAAAAAAATTCGTAACAGTTGTTTAAAATTTTAATTCATTCAATTTAGCGGCGTACCCCTTTTAGTATGAAATTGAAATATTTGTGTTCCAAGTGCATTTACACATTACGCATCACACCAAAATCTTTTCACCTGCTGATATTTACATTCCTATTCATTCACCCTAACCCAATAACTCTGAAAACTTTTATAACTAACTTTTCCTTTATCCTTCATTTTTTAAATTACCGACTCAATCTCTACACAATTGAATGGCTTCCTTGTAATGAAATATTTGATGTAATGATTTAAGCGAACCCACAACGCATGTTAATCTCCACAACCGCCCCGAACACTCGAATTATTTCATCCCGAATTTTATTGTTAGCCGCAAATCACTTTATTTGCGAAAGCAACTAACGTTGCGAAAAGGTGATCGGGCGATCGCCGTACTTAAGCGTCCATTATGCGAATATTAAACACCACGGAGAGATAAAAAAAAATGTCACGATTATTGAGCATCGCTATTTCTTTACTCTTTAAATTCGATCATCGTAGGGTGAAGGGGAGTGCACATAAAAAAAATGAAAGAGCGACGGGAGAAAGAAAAAAAATGTTGTATGAAAAAAAGTAACTTTATAAAAGAATAAATGCTACTCACGCAGAGAATAATAATATAAAAAATAGGATGGGAGGGAATCGCTTGCAACGTACCGGTTATTTATTAATATTTTTGGCTCCTTTTTTATATTCTTTATTGTGTTTTTTTTTTTATTCTGTGGAGTAGCGTGCGAGATCTTAGCTATTGGGTTGCCGTTTTTGCGTGACAGATCGCCGCTGAAGTAACCTGAGATGTCTACTTCGGTCCTCTTGTCAGTTTGATACCTATTTCGTAACAGAAAAGAACAAAGTACGTTGAACAACGACAAGCTGCTGACATGTTGTTGAATTAAGTGTTTTATATAGAATGAGATGCAGTTACAGCGTGTTTCGCCTGTATTTATCATTGTTCAAATACTGATACAGGCTTGTGATTTTAGGCAATATGATTGCCCATTGTCGATGTAAATGGGTGTTTTGAAATTCATGTTACCCGTCAAAATATGTTAATTTAAAATAAAGGGTTTACTTAATTGTGGTTGGAAGCTTAAATTCTTGGTTTTAGGGAAATAGATAAACTGTTTGGATAGAGTTTTTCCAATTTGTTTTAAAATTCAAACTTCAAATATTTGTTGTGCAATTTCTAAAGTTCAGAACAAATTTTATTTAATCATATCCAAATAAAAAAAATCTGACGAATCTGAATACAAAACTGTTTTAATTTAAATCTCTGTTTTTAAATATTATTCTGTTGCTCTGTTAACTGTTATTTTAACGCTATACTTATTGCTGCTATAGATCATAAGCAATCAAACAAATAAAAACAACCACACACACATATCGAAGTACAGGAACAAAAAGGGAAGAAATTATGCCTTAAATTTAAAACAGAAATAAGCTTTTTCCATTTTTTACACTTTTTATTTTGTGCTCATCTTATTGTAGTTTTTCTATTTATATATTATATACTTTTTCTTAGTATATTAGTTCTGGATCATGGCTTTGTAAATTCTTTAGAAATGACTTGTAACTTTTAATCCTTAGTTTCTTGCTTTTCCATAGGGGACAATTGTCTATACTGAGAGACTACTATTTAGTAATTTTTCAATAAAGTTGACTTCGTGAACTTCCTTTGCAGCGATGAGGTTGGAACGAAGGCTACAAATGTTTATAGAATTTCTTTTCTTCCCCTTTGTCCATTTGGATAGTGGAGTGTGGGCATCTTTCAAAAACCGTGGACGAGGAGAACTAATCAATGCTGGTTTGACTCGTCGTTCGCTCCTCTGGGGAAGGGGGTGTTTTCAGTTTCCTCATCGGATTGGCGCGTGGTGTCCGAAAACGAACTGGTCAAGATTTTCCAGCACTCGTTTTGCGCAGGTTCTGCAATCCTTTTGCGTATACTTGCCTCTTTCCTCCTCGAAGCTTCATAATTTATTCTAGTCCAACTGTCATGGCGGAAAAGACGGGCCTAACCCTTTGATCACCCCCGGTATGGTCCATTTCCCATAGGAGGGTGCGGTACCGCCTAGTTAGGCTTAGCGAACCCCCTGCCCTCCACCCCTCCCATCCTTTTTCCCCTTAGGCGTAGATTTTAGACCTCCCCCCTTCTCAACTGATCGATATTTGAAAATTGGCAGCGGAGTTTAGAATAGCCAGCGTGCGTGCTGGAAAACGGGGCAGCCCCGTCTCTCCCCTAGTTGCACGCGCAGCTGCCCAGTGGGCTAGCTCCTCTCTTTTGCCCCCTCTTTCCTCCCCCAACCTCTCTGGACTATCCCTGCGCGTGCTATGAATAGGCCGATGGTCAATGCATGTTTTCAGAGGGACTCGCGTCCAATGGCGGCGGTTAAGAATTTCAGCCAGAGCCATTTTCAGTTAACTCGTTTGCAAATTTTAAGAATCAAGTTTCGTGAGCATTTGGGTTCACGAGATGTCCAGTTCGATCCAAAATTCCTAATTAGTCTTGTTCTGGAAGAAAGCATCCAATTTTATTCCTATTTTAAAGCTGCAGTTAGAATTTCACTCATAGATTAAGATTTAAGAATGAATAAAACTTTAAAAAAATCATTTAATAGAAGATTTCTATGTGAGTAAATCCGTAACGAGAACGGCAACTTTGTGTGTGTTTTCAGTAATTGATGGGACACATTTTTCAGTGAATGAGTTGCTAAATTTTTAACCCATCCTTTTATTTAGTATAATTTTTGTTTCGGTTTCCAGTATCATTGTGATATCTCCAATTTTGAATCTACTAAAATTACCATATTAAAACTATATGTGAAAAGAGTATTTGAATTTTAAAGTGTTTGAAGTTCCAGAGCTGAAATTTTGAAATAAACAATGGTTTCGTTTCTAAAGTTTCTGACAGGTTTCTTTATTTAGTTTCGGTTTCGTTTCACTCCCTTTCGATGTGCTTTTCGTATTTATCAAAAAAACTTGGTTAAAAATCATAAAGTCTACATAAAGATTGTCTATGTCGAAAGTTCGAAAACTCTGTGAAAGATTGAAAATTTAAAATTTTTAGAACATTTTATTAATGCTTTAATTCTGTATTATGCTCTGAAATCAAGGTTTCGATATCGCCAGTCCGTCATTATATATGAACAAAATAAACAATAATAACATATAATTAATGTTTCACGAGAAAAAAGAATGTTTAGTCAATTCCTTAATAATTTTTCTCAGCCATTTTTTTTTTCAATACCTGAATTTAATTTCCTTTTTTAAAAAACATAACAAAGAAGAAATAATAAAATAACAAAAATTATTAAAAAATGCTTTTTTTAGTTTGGAAAAAATATTTTTTTATGGAAAGATCTTTTATTTAACGGAAAAAAAAGATTGTTTTCCCACATAAAAGTTTGGCGAAGTTTAGTCATTTTTTATACTTATCAAAGCAACTATATTTTTTTGTGATACAACCTATTCGGGGTTTTAAATTTTTGCTTATGATCTATTGATAAAAAATATCTATTCTTTTATAGTTTTTATAAAAAAAAATGTTTGATTTCCCTCCTTGCTTTAGCGCTAGAGTTTGAACGTTATTTCTTCTTTTTTTTATACATGTGTTTGAAAGGTTTTACAGATATTCAAGGGAAAAAATTCCTGCATTATTTACTTTCTCTGTTTTTATTTTTCCATATACATTGAATGTTAAAAGTAGAAAAAAATTAAACAAATCTTAGTTTTTCCATCTATTTATCTTTAGTTCTAAATCTTAATCAATGTGGTTTTCATACGGAACCCAAAATGTTAACAGATTTCTGAAAACTTTTCCTGCCTAATTCTCGAACGCTGCCGAATTTACGGGTGAATTAATGCACGTGTTTTAAAACTTATAATCATTCCTTTCTATTAAATAGCCCCATTCCTAGCTACATTCCATAGCTTTTTCTTTCATTTTCACTTTTACGTTTTGCCAATGTATCGATTGATTTTTTAAGGTGATTTATTCATTTCTTTAATTTGATTGAACGGCAAAATATTCGTCTTAATTCTTCCAACAAAACTTATTTGCCCGTCTCTCTCTATATACTTGATAAAAAAAAATTATCTCCTGCCATCAGAAAAAGTTTTTTTATCAGCAATTATTTGTTTAATAAATAAAAAAAATATTCATCATTGGAGCGAAAAAAACTGTATTTCTCATTAAAGCCATTATGGGCTCTACTTAGCCATACTTTCTGTTAATGACTTATTTGTTAATTTTTGGAAAGAAACATTTGCTTTTGCTTAATTTGGTATTAAGTTTTACAGCACGATGCATTAGTCCGTCGCTTTATTCCTATTTCATCCGGAACAATGCATTAAATATTCTTACTGGGAAAGCCGCAAAGGCTGGCGGATTTTAGTAAAAGTGGGTTGTTGCTTTTCGGTATATCTTATTTCCTACAACTTTAATTGTGTATTTAAGAAATGCTTTCTAGCAATTGAAAAGTAAAGTTTCTTTTTAAAAAGAAAAAAGGAAAGTTAATGATAATTAATTATTTACTTTTACTATAACGTAAATTTCTTAAATCTTTAGTTTTAAGTAAAGAGAAAGTGGAAAGTTTGTTTTTTAAAACGCCCTCCATAAAAGTTCTTAATTGGTCGAAAGACTTCTTTTTTCGTCGGTAAATTTCAGATCTAAAGGATTAGATGTATTGAACCTACTTAGTAAAAATGTAGTTCTGTATTGTATATTTTTATCTAGAAACATTTGTAACACACTTATAAACTATTGACTATCACTATGTACCACAATGCTTACTGCTCCGGAAAAGCAGAAAATCTTGTTAAGTAGACAAAAGAAAGTATTTAATGTTTTTATAAATTATTTGAATTGTTAATTTCCTTCAAACTTTTAAAATTAAAAATGAGAGTTACCAAATTAAAGATTTTGTTACGTAATTTGTCGTTCTGTAGTTTAAAAAAGGGACTTTAATTCAACAGAGCAAATCAAATAGCTTCTGAGTAGTTTTCAGCGATCATGTGAGACTGTATTTCAAGAACTAAAACTTTTTTGATTAAAAAATAATGACAGCGCATTAAAAAGGTTCTAATTTACCTTAAACTATTATTTATAGAAGATTCTGAGCGTAGAAAATTTCGTGTTTAGCAAGTCGCACTTTTTCCTCGAAAGTTCCTTCAAAGAATATTAAAACGCTTTTAGGGAAAAAAATTATCCTTAAGAATATGTTTTCCTACATACAGCGAAGCATGAATGATTATGATAAAAGCAAATGAAAATTACGGGCATTTACAGAGTTTCAAAATTTATACTGTTTCTGCCCTACGCTCTGTTATAGTTTCATCCCTATTCAACAAATTTTTAAACGGAAAAAATATATCAACAGCCTTTAAAAGGTGATTTCAATTTTATTATTCTTTTTAAAAAACCATTTTCCCATTTCATAATATAACTGAAATCAAAGGTGAAAGCAAAATACTTCTCTGGGTCAAGATCAGCTTTGGAAAAATCTTTTCCTTTTTTTCTGCCCTGTGAGTCATCAATAGATCAAAGACACCCACCCCAACCAATCGATGTGACCGCGAGCACTGGCAGCGACTTGTGAATGTAACACGGAGCGAGAAGCAAAAATAGCGTTACTATGGCAGTGGTAGTAGTTGTGCCACGTGGGTTATGGCGAGTAAGGGTGGGAGGAGGTGAACACACACCGGCACTGGGATAGAGCGCGAGTAACTGGAGGAAAAGCGTAGTACGCGCGCACAAGAGAGAACCGGGTAGAAAAAATCCATCATATTGGCTCAACCCTTTAACACCAGCAGGCAGTAGCGTCGGACAAAAGGCCCTGCCTTTCCTCCCCCCTGTCCTCCCCTCCCGGCGCGGTGGCTAGCTTCCAGTAAATTCATCCTCTGCATCCACTCACACTCACAGCTCTCTCTCCCTTGTATGCACCGCGGCCGCCGATCAGCAGCAGACGGATGCTGAATTCATCCTTTCGCCATGACAGCACAACTCCCACTCTTCCAAGTCATCTTGCCTTTCTCAGTTCATCTTCGGCCATGGAACGGACGAGCATTGCATGCGCCACACCTGTCATCTCCCTCCAGAAACTGAAGAACTTTTTGACACAGCCACGATTCAGGTTTCCTCATCATGGTAAGTACCCGCGCGGCACGAAAGGGTTAAGACCCACCGCTCTCTCCACCTGTACTTTTACTTCTCCCGCAAAAACACTGAAATCGGCAGGGAAAAAAAATACTAGTATCTGTCTGACCGCATGCTTTTTTAAGTTTTACTTTCCCGCCCTTTCGAAATGATGAGAATCGGCTCTTCCTCACCCATGCCGTGCACTCCACTCTTGTTTGGGAAGTTTTGTTTTCGTTTCCTGAGAGAGACTGACGTCATGCGCTCGTCGAAAACTTATTCTTTTTCTGTGGTTGTCTTGTTTACATGCGCCGTTTTCGGTTCCCGGTGCCGTGTTTAGTAGGGTGGGGGGCCGGTTAAGGACCGGGATGACTACCGGTCGATTTGGAATGGTTTCGGTTTTCTGTGGAGTGCTTTTTTGCGGTCACTTCTCTTTACAATGCTTTTTTAACCGGATGACAAAATCAATGCATCTAATGTTTTGATCTTTCATCAGCCGCCACGTGCATAGTTTTTTTTCGCTCACAACTTTGTATTTACATTGTGTAATGTTAGAGGTGTGTGAATTGAATTTTGTATGATGCTTGAAGTTAATTTCCTTTTAAAATTGATTTATAAAAATTTAAATTTTATTTCTGGTTCATTCAGTGTGCGATTTTCTTAAAGAAATTGTGGCATATTGAAGTTGTAGAGTGAATTCTTGTGCTAGAGATACAGTTCTTATACGAGTCGGCAACTTGAAGTGGAACAACTTTTTTATGTGGTTGTGTGTTTGCTTTGTTGTAGATAAGTAGGATGTCATTATAAAGCACTATGAGCTGTTTTAGTGGCACTTTCAAAGCTTTTTAAACATCTTTCACAGAAGAACGTTGTATTATATTAAATGACATTAGTTTTGATTCGATCATTTGATGGAGTTTCGGAATACGGTTTTTTATGAGAAGCTATTACAGAAAAAGTGCTTTTCTGTTTGAAAAAGGTCGACCTCGAGAATGATACATTTTGTTGCTCATCGTCATGCGTTTCAAACGCTTCTAAAAACGCCTCGTCTCCTTTCATTGTTGACATATCACCAGCTGTTAAGTCAACTATGCTTTATCTCTATCTTTGGCTGAGGTGGTTAATCTGTAGTCACGTAATTTTACTGCAGAACATTTAAACGGATCCTCATAAAAAAAGAATCGTTTCGAGTTCTACAAAAAAAATGTTCAAAGTTCTCCACTTAAGCTTCTACTTTTAACGAATGTGTATTAGGATGTCAAGTGTTGAAACTGCTTTTTAAGCATTTGTCGTTAGTTTTGCTGACTTTTTTTTGCGGTTGCATCTGAATTGGAGTAGATATGAATTTTTAAATTTCATTTCGATCTTATCTTCAAGATGCTATATTTCATGCTTAGAATCCAGTGAAAAGTTGCCAGTGCAGAAAAAAAGTTGGTGTGAATAATTGGTGGGGATTGAAGATCTTCAATAGCTACACTAACCAAAGATGTTGTTAAAACCAAAAGAAGGTGACTACAGTTTTTTCCAACGGATCTTCTGGATTTTGTCTTTCACAGTGCTTGGAGTTCTGAGTGATAAATATGCCTATCTCAGCTCATCAGAGAAGTTTTTGTCCAGTAATTCTGCTTTGACATGGAGACATTATGAAAGAAATTTCTCATTTGCTCAACATGAAGATAGAAGAATGTGTTCAACATTATTATTCCCTTTCTTATCAATTTCAAATGAGCCTTTTTTACAACTTGAAGAAATCCTTTTAAAAACTCAGCTGTGACGACTGACATTCCTCTTGACGGATCAAGTATGGGAAGAAATTTACAAATTAATTAAGAGACAAAAAAGAATTTTTGGTGAATATTTTGTTTTGGATTGGAATTAATAAATTTAGATATGTATCTAAAGTTTAAACACTTCCTTCTGGAAGCATATGCAGTCTTCGTGCTTTGTTTGGAAGGTATTTGATTATTCATACTTTCTTTTTAAAGCATTTGAGTTTCAATTTATTCAAATAATTTGATAAAAAGTTTTGAAGATTAGAAAATATGCTTTCATGGGAGTTCTGCTTGGTTTGCTTGTAGTTGGCTTCTGAAAAGTATTTGTGAATGTTTATGAATTTTAATAAATTAATCTTAATATCGAAGGCCATGAATTGAGGATGAAAAACACTTCGGATGATTTTGGATTATTTTATAATTTGTGTCTGAGTGCTTAGAAATTGGTATGAGTTTTTAGTGATTTAGTCATTATGGAAAAGGGCAAGATTTATGCAGAATTTTTCTAAACTTGCATTTGAAAATTTGGGAGATTTTGGAAGTTTCATTTTGGACAAGGCATGTGAAAAAGCATATATTCTCTTAAAATTTAGTTGATATAGGTCTGGATTACTATAGATAAGAGTGTTTGAAAGAAATTTCTTTCATGCGATATAACCATGTTTTAGTAGAACTTTCTTTTCGAATCTTGACTGATATATCATGGTTGTTTTATGCTTGGTCGACAAGTTTTGATGGCTAGGTTTCTACAACTTCTATTGTAATATTTGGTTCTGTGTGTAGCTTTAATTAAAAATGTTGTAAGAGTTTAAGCCTATTAAATAATATAAAGACTGGAAGTTTTAATTTCATTAAAGACTTCTTCACTAATATCAAATTGTTATTTCATAAAATCATTCATTCAATTCTTGAAAAATATGCCTTTTCTTATATTTCAGCAAAGATGAAGATTATATTTTATAAAATAGTTAATCGTCACATATATTTATCAAGCAATTTTATCATAATTATCATTAAATATGCATTCGCTGCATCATTTCAAACAAAGAATAAGATTTTAACATTAAATCAACAGAAACTAAGGCGACTTCCTTTAAGTATAGATAGAAACAGGTTTCTTTTATGTTTATTTACATTATTTGAATTATTCCGTTCATACATAAGCCGTATTACGACTATAAAATTGTTGCATTAGATAAAATGTTCCCCAGCTAACTCATTGTTTAATTCCCAATATAGCAATGGCTTTCCGTAAAATTATTCCATCATTTCTGACTTTCTCCAAAATGAAATTAACCCAAGGTCGGAATAAAAAAGAATCTTAGTTTTCTCTTGATCGAATCTCAGAAATGTTTGTCTCTGTAGAAGTTGGTTTTCATAACCAAAGTAAAAAAAGAATTCTAAAATGTTATTCCTTCGTTTTTCTTTATTTCATGCATGTCTTGGACGTTTTCTATTTTCTTAATAACGACATTCGTTTTAAAATGATAGGCATCAATAATTTTTAACCTCGTATATTTTGTTTTAATGCTTACACAAATAAAAGTTTTGATTTTAATTGTGTGTATGACTGGATTAATTCTGTTATATTTTTATACGATTCGTGCAGCTATACGAGAACCATTTTTTCTGCTAGAGAAAACTGAGTTGCATTATTGGACTTTAATTAAATTAAACGCATTACATCATTTTAAGCAAGAGCTTAAGTTATCTTGAAGAGAATGATTTTTGCCGATTGTAATCAATCCCAAGCAATAAACAGTACTTTATCTAGAGTCAAGAATATTTTTATATATTAAGTTGATTTGGATCACTGAACTCTGTCTAAACCTTTGTAATTGGGATAAAAATAACTGTAGTCATCCTAGATGCTAAAGCCAAATTACTTGAAATTATACAAGTTACTTCATAAATAATTCTAGTCTTTTTCCAAAGCTGATTGTTATATACTCAAGAATAGTGTTTGATACTTTAAATTGGATGATTTTGGATTTTGAAAAAAATCCCTCTTAAGATTCTACATTCAATGGGAAAGAAATAAGTATTCACTGAAGTTATTAAAGTCAGAACTAGCTGTAATATTGAACATACTGCATCATTTTTCACATTTTATTTTTCCTAGAAAGTGGGGATTGGAAATAATCTTATAACTTTGACTATTAAAATCTTGAAAAATGTAAACATCTTAACACACAAAATGCATTTTCAATCTTTATTCATCAATTCAATTTTTCTTCTGTTACAAAATGGACTTTTTGTTTTTACATTTAATTATACTAAATGGAATATATATCATGTTTTAAAACAGCTTTAGGAAATAGGTAGAAAGTTGCATTTAATAAGTGAATGCAATATCCTGAATATTATAATCATGTTTCGATGTATGCGTCTGAAATAGCAAAATTTAGCTATTTATTGAGAATGATATTAAAGTAGTTAGTTTCTGTTAATTTTTAACTGCAAATTGTCTGGGTATTCAGTTAGAATGAATTCTGATAACTGTTGCTTATGTTTATGAAATAACTTTATGTCAGGAAAAACATTCCCAGTAATTGTGTTTGCTCCTAATGTTTTCATATTGAGTATTTGATAGAATTAGGAAAGAACGACGCTCTCTTTATAAATCAAAGAGAAAATTTTTGCAACTAAGTCATTTTTTTTACACGCGATGAATAGGATGATATTTTTATCGAACAGAAGTTGCGACAACTATGAATTTTCCAATAAAATTGTCCTGAAAATGGTTTTCGACTATAATTATGGGTTGGAAATTATCATTTCTGTTCTATTTATATTCTGCATTTACGAATACCTGATTCTAGTTTTGGTCAAAAAGATTTTAAGTTTGGTATATTTTTTAGAGAATTTTTTTAAAAATAATTTCTTTTTGTCACCATTTCACTGAAAATTTTTTTAAATTTTATTTATTCAAGCTGTATAAAACTCCATTTCAACATTTTACGAAGACTAAGGATTTTCCATATGTTTTCATGAAAAATGTTTTTACACTAATTGTAAGTCATAAATTTATATTTATATACTGCAGTTCTGTATGCAAATGCTTGATTTTGCTTTAAACCAATAAAAGTTATTTTGTAATCTTTCCATAGAGCAATCATTTGATAGTTGCAATGCATTTGAAGTTAACTTTTGAGTGTTTTTTTTTACATATCTGAGTGCACATTTCACAATCTGTTAAAACTTACATTTTGATTATATAACACTGCAGATTTATATGCAATATATAACCATGGCAATTCTGTAGTTGGAGAAGAAAATAGTATTAGAAATACAAAAAAGGATTTTGCTATTACTGTTTCCAGAGATCTCATACGTATTTAATAAATTATCCTGTAATTTCTTCTGTTGTTTCATCTTTTTTAACAACAAAACAATATTTATATTATTAGATGCCGATGAATTTAAATATTTAATATTATTATTGTCACTTGTGCATAAAGCATGTTAGTCTCATAATTATTAATTTTAGAATAGCACATTTGTTCTCATTTCTTTGAGATCGGAATAGAATATATATTACTTTTTTCCGTTACTTTGATTTTTTTTCTTTGCAATTATAACGCAACCGTCTGAATGCCAATCTCTAAAAGTTACTGAATTTATATACTTCTTAAGAGTTGTCAGTTCCCAAGTTGCATAATTTACTATAAACCCAATTTTATGGTACGAAATGTTTTGGGGATTTTTATTTAAAATATGAATAGATCAGTAGGCGCTTAAAAATTAGGAGCTGTTATAATTGTGATAAGTTTTTTTTAAATTTATAGATGTTTAATTCATATGTATGTTTAATTCTATGCTATCAGTCCTTTAAACTTTTCGAACTGTTCTATAGCCACTTTCTTCTTAAGAAATAGCCGCAACTTTAATTTTTTTTGAAAACTTATCCATCTTTATATTTTTTAATTCATTTCTTATACCGCATTGCAACATTCTTTACGCTGAATTGAACTTTTTATAAGCTTAAATAAGCTTGTGAAAACTGTTAAGATAATGTTTGAAACATTTTCGTTTTGCTATCTTGTCTAGATTTGAAATGTTATCACGATGATTTTCAAACAACCTACAATGGTGAGGCAATTTTTAAGCAAATTTTTAGTTTAGTTTATGTCGTTTTTCTATTCTGTTGGAAAAGATTGAGCGACTAAACAAAGAATATATTTTGACTGAAGCCAGATTTTTTATCATCTGGCATGACAGATATCTAAACCTATGAATTAAATAAAAATCGAAAGAATTAAATACAGAAACGAAACAATGTTTTGATGTATATGAGACACGCACAGATGAAACTTGATTTTGTTATTGTTGTTAGTGCTTTGTATGTTATTTAGATTACGTCTATTAAGCTTGGATAGATGAAATATATTTAAAATTATACGAAAAACCATCATTTGTATATTTTGCTATGGTTAAAACTTAAGACAGAACTCAATGAAAATTGAAAAAGAGGTATCATAATGAATAATTGCAATATCTTTGGCTTTGGAAAGCTCTCTTCTGTTCATATGCATCTATGTGCTTTGCGGTGATATTTTATTCAACCCCTAAAGTTTTCGGCGAATGATTATGTTTTGATTATTTAAAATTTATCAGCTTTGAAAGATATTTTTTTTCCAATTTTATTTTCAAAATTTGTATTTATTTATTGAACATTCCTCTCAGATATTTTGGTGATGGTGATTTGGTGAACTTTTTTTTCATGATATATGAAGTATCTACTCGTTTTCATCAGTACCACTTGGTGCAGATGGGTAGAATTGCAGTATTTGAGTGCAGAAAATTTTGAAGAACTAAATTCGAAGTATGCTATTGAAATTCTCGTTCCAAATAGTTGATCATTAAAATTAAATGTTACCTCAATAATATTGTAAATTTCTCAAGAAACGATTGATTTTGTTATATGAAATTTAAATTGGATATTTCTCAATTTTGTGGCAGAATACCAAATTTTCTGACTTGGGTTCAAAATTTAAGTTTTCTGATTAAATATTTTCCATCAAAAAAAGATGTGCTTTCGTGGGATATTGAAAGAGAATTATTCTTTCCGATCGCATAAATTTGTCTATGAAAAGCATCATGTTTCTTCAATACTTTGAAACATCACAAGATTAGCGTGTTATAGGTTCCTTTTCTCTGATAAAACCAATAACTTAACAGGAATGCTTTGACATCTCACTTCTGGTCATTCATTTGCTTTATGAAAATAAAGAAACTTGTGAAGACTGACGATGAAAATTATATTTACATCTCCATAGAGGAAATCTCCATGTAGAAATGAAATGTACTATTTTTTAAAGCTAGGAACTACTACATTTTTTAAAGCTAGGAAAGAAGAAGTATCTAAAAATTTGAGAGCGTTATAAATGATATTAACATTATTTGAGATCTTACATTTTTTGAATAAAATCTAGCATATTTTTTGTTGGTTTATACTTTTCAGTTCATTTGGGATCAATATCCTACTTTCTCTGACACTCCTGTGGTAATTTTTTACTAGGGCAATACAAAGCTTTTATTCATCTTTACCCTGACGTAACATCGATACAAAACATCGGCGTTAAACCGAATCATTTTTCTCTAGTTCTCTTTTTCTTTCATTCCCCAGTGCTACCCTCTCAAAAAGTTCTGAAAACTCTCAAATATCTGACCTATATGATTCCTATCGTAAATCAATGCATCTGACAGCCTTCCAAGCAGCATGTTGTCTGACTCAGGTGCAGTAATGAAGCGGAAGCATGGAGGGGAAAATTCTCGTGAATCGCACCCTTTCTTTACCCTTATCCGTGGTTTATATCATACCGATGACGTGACAAAGGATGGATTGGGAGGATGCGAGGGGGTCGTATCTCAAATATGTTGCAGTTTTTCTTGTTGAATCATCGCACTGTTTGCTGCAGATCATTTTTCTGACAGACAGAAAATCAGCTGGGAGAAAGTATTGAAGAATTTGACTGGAGTGCAAAGAAAGTAGGCTTTCAAAGCTTTTTGGTTAATGCTAACATTCAGATATCGGTAATGTCAGTTGGTGCTCTATTAATTACTGGTTTGCCTTTTTAAAATATTATGTAATTTGTTTTGCATAGATATCGGGATGTGATGGAAATTCGGGTCCTTAAAGTTGGTCGAAAACCAAATTGGGATTGGTTTTCAGGTAAAAATAGGTTGAAGTTGCCTACAAGCTACGGATTTCGGCACTAAATTCATGAGAAAATCTTTAAAAATTCATTTTACAGATTTTCAAGAGATGGGTGTGCTTTTCTTCGGCATTTTCTGTTCGTGAATGTAGTCAAAGCAGAAATTAGGTTTAAATGTTAGAAAATTTGGAGGATCTTTCTATATTGTCTACGAATCATTGTCTACTATTTCTGTGATATGTTTTTAAGAAGGCATCATTCTGTGTTTCATAAACCTGATGACAGCCCAGTACCCTTCAGGAGCATCAGGCTGCCATGTGGTCCATTAATTTAGAAGATATAAAAACTTAAAACCTATAGAAAATCTGTGAATAAAAGCGAGATGTACATGGGATTTTTCTGACAGCAGAATTTTCTGTCAATTTGATCACTAACACTAAAACTTAACATGGTCAGTGGAGAGAATTCCTGCATTCATAGAACGCAAGAGACATGCAGATCGAAAAGTCTTCGGGAAATCTGAAAATCTTACGCATATGGAAAAGAAATTATAGAACAAATTTTCTATGACCAATGAGATGCTTGATAACGCTTATTGGATTTGTGAACGAACCTCCCAGTCGGAACGCAAACGAGGATAAGTGTTTCTACTTATTCCAGGGTTTCTCTGATGAATCACAGCTCTGGTAGAGATGGATTTTTTCCCCTTTCCATGCCGCTAGTGAAAGGGTTGAACAGGAAAGGGGTGCCAAAGGAAAGGGGGAAGCTGCATGCCTCGTCAAATCTCGGCCATTATCCATCGCTGGGAGACAGAAAAGATGATACCCAGCATTACACAATAGAAGCAGCCATGTACGCCAGGCTGTGTATTGTTTGTATGGAACAACACTCCGCTATAATCAGGGGGATCGCCTTGTGTAATGAGCAATGAGTAGACAGACTCTTGGCAAAGGATACGCATCTTCGGTTTTGGCTATGAGATAAATTACTTTAGACTATGACGTTTAGAATTTGGAAGAAGACTTGGCCATAATCCATTCTCTCTTTTTCTGCATGCACTCTGTCTTTTTTCCCGCTCTTGCCTTCCACCTCTTTCGCGAGTGAATGCTTAATTGTTTTTGATTTAGGAGCTTTCGACTGATTAATAACAAACAATCAGAAAAGATCCTAATTACAATGGGTTGTTGAATATTGCTCTTGCTTATAAGAAAAGGGTTGGATGAAAAATTGTTCCTTTCCTTTTTTTTTATCTCACTTATTTGCTCGCGCCCTTTTCATAAAGTTGTGACGTAAATAATACGTTGTCTTACAAGTCAGTTGAAAGTTGGTGTCGGAAGAAAAAGAAGCTTCTTGTTTTAAGACAGAGTGCTGAGAGGAAGAAGTAAGGATAACTGCACGCGAAATTTGTTTTAAAAACCAAATAAGCAGTGTTTGAAGGCTTATAACTAATGAAAAATAACAGAAAATGTATATTAATTCATTCGTTTATTGCTGCTTTCTCTGTAGATTGGTCTTGTGTTTCAAATATCAATTATTACTTACAGATTTTTATATTTATTTAACTAATCAAAGCTGAATTTCAATTTTAAATTTTGATATGTAGACCTCTGAATTATTCAGGGAATGCAACAATTGAATTAAATGTATCATATCCTTTCCCGGTGTATTTATAAGTGCTTTGTAAAAACAGTGAAGATGAAGAGATTTCAGATATTTATTTTACAATCATTATTTGAAAACCGTTCTACACAGTGGCTTTAAATTCTGTTTCTAAAGATCCTACTTTAGATTTTAAAGATTACAACTTTTTATGAATAATGTAATACTATAATACCTGAATTCTAAGATAATATAAACGTTGTAACTTTCTTTGAAGATTTATATTGAAGTTTTCATTAAGAATTGCATTCATCTCATATAAAAGAACTTAATATTGTTTACTACCTGTAGTAACATTATGTTGAAGTTCAGAACATTGTTTTTGCTTATATCGAAGTTATCTAAGAGACATTTCACTTCTTTTTCTTGTTAACCCTTTAAATGGTCGTTTTTACCTAGTAGCGGTGTAATAAAATAACTTTGTGGCAAGATTAATTTATGAAAAGAAATTCATTTAGCTTATTGGATGTCATTAATTTTTAGTTAATTAATTTTATTAATTAATAATTAATTACCAAGTTAAGACATTTCATTATGGTTTGAAATAAGAATTTGGAACATCTGGTCATTGTTTCATCGAAACATTTGGCAAGAAATTACGCAAACCTTAAAAATTAATGAATTAGGTGGGAAGTATACTTCCCATGGCCTTAGAAAGGGTTTAAATGTGAGTAATTTTAAAACCTCTAAAAGCCCATATATTAATTTGAAATTTGTACTTGTAAACTATCCCTATCTCCCAGTCATAAGCTTCGAAACTTTAATAAATTTCAGATTAACTGGCTGTGCTCTTTTTTTCACTAAAATTTGATTGTGAGCAGAGCCAGTTAAAGCGATTAATGTACAGGAATCATTCTGTATTTAGGGAAAAAAGTATACAGCAGAAATAAACTTAAAAATAATCCAAAATGAAATAATTTTAAAATATGAGAAACAACTGTAAGAAAAAACATTTTGTAAAGAAAATAATGATTTTCTGTACTGAAAAAGACTTAGTTATATATATTTAAAAAGTTATCTTACTGTTCAGTTATCATTTTAGAAAGAAATTAAACAAGTAGCTGCTAAATTATTAGAAATGAATTATTTGGTTGAAAAAATCTGTTTTTTTTTCTGGAAATCTGTGTTTTGTTCAGTTTTGATTCGGTATTAGAAGATATTATACTCACAAGTAGGGAAAAGTTTGATTTAAGGAAATTCAGATTGGTGCATGGGCAATTCGATCACATGATTCTGAGCGAACACAGAGTGATAGAAACTTCGAAAGACCCTATTTGGATGAATACCTTATCAATAGTATAAGATTTGTAATGCCTGGTTTTGTTATTAGAGGCATAGAATTTTTCTTAATAGCATGTAGATGCCTTGAAATTCATTTTTGCTTCGTCGATTTAGGTTATAAAATTTGAACGAGACATGAAATGATGAGATGTCATCTCTGGAAAAAGTTTGGAGATTTATTATGCATAGTTTACTAATATTTTGATGACAGAAATCATAAAATTTTACCGTTTCTTGTAAGCATGTGGATACTCTAAAATCTGTTTGGGTTCCATTGTTCAAAGGCCATTAAATTTGAACATAATTTTTAAAAATTGAAACCAAATAGTTTTGAGATTTGCAATGGATAGTTTTGCAATGTTACAGGCATTCTAGTTATAAAATTTCGCTTTTTCTTAAAAGCATGTAGATGTTTTTAAATACTTTTATGTTCGAAAATTATAAGATTTAAACAAAACTTGAAATCCTCTTATGGCAAAAAGTTTCGGGCATTTTCTTTTTCTAACAGTACCATGTCTAACGGTAATGCTCCTTCAAAGGCTTGCATTTAAGGGGAGGTAGGTGTAAAAATTATAATGAGACGCTTCAACCACTTCTTTCACTGCTTCACACTTTGCTTCCCTTGACTCATTGTTATACTCAATTCAGTTTGAATATTATGTGGCTAATTTATTAGTTGACTAACCTCTGCTTGAATAACGCCTCGGTGTAAAATAAATGATTTGGAGGTGCAGTCTAAATAATCAGTTGCTTAGAATCAACCTCTGAAAAGCATTGTGAGGCTTGTCGTTTCCTATAGGCGCTGCCTATTGTTAACCCCTATACACTCATTGTAACTAGACTCTGCTTTACAGCCGCCTAAGGATAATAGACTCCAGTTCAAAAGACTGACAGCTAGTTGGTAAAGAAGCCAGTTGCAAAACTTCTAAAGCATATCTGAAATCTTAACGATCGGAAACTGTGGTCGTAATTTTTTTGCATATGCATTCTTTCTTTGGGTGCTTTAAGAAATATTAAGAATTTTATTGGTACTTTCACTTTGCTGCCCCTAGTTTCCTTCCTGGTGAAGTTGTATATTTGATATTGAGTGTTATATAGAAGTTTCCCCCTCGTATTAATGGTTGAGAGTTGTAGGTTTCCTGAACTTCAAGATATTTCTTTTGCTGTGACTCGTGGTCATACAATCCTTTTTATCACATTTTTTCTGCACTCCCTACTTCAAAATAAAGTTGGAGAAGGTGTTCAGCAATTCTTATACAGATCTTTAATTTTATTTCTGTTGTTTTAATGAAATCAAGCTACTTGTGTCCAAAGCAAACTTGTGTCTAATAAAAAATAAAGTCGTGGAAAGTGTTCAGCATCATTTAGATAAGTACTTCTAAATGATGCATTCATTTTATTTCCTGCCGTTTATTTTAACCGAATCAAACTACTTGTGTTTGCTGTGTACGAATATCGCTGAAGTTGTTCTGTAGAAATAGTTTCAGCTGCTACTCTGAGACATTTTTAACATTTTGGTGTATTACAAGAAGAAAAAAAAATATTTTTCAAAAATATCCATATAAAATATTCCTGCAATCTTGATGAAAGGAAAGACAATTGTTATGATTGCAACATTGTATAGTTTCTTGGCTTTACGTTTGTTTTATAAACATGTTTAATAAGTCAATTCCATTTATATTTTAAAAACCAAGTTTTTATTTAGGTCTTTGTTTCATCTCTTATTAAACAGTTTTAGTTGAATAATTTCTCGTGCTATATAAAACATGTTCAGTTATTTCTTAAATGCTTATTACATTTTCCCTCTGTTCAGTTTTGAAAATAAACATCAGGTTACAATTTGTTGCTCTTCTTTAATAGTTACTTGTGTTACAAAAAGTAATAATTAGTACCAGAAGTTCATTTCGACGCTTAACAAGTAACACCACCTATCTCAATTTTTTGAAATTTCAAAGTGGAAGAAAATCCTCAATTTTTCGCAAGCAATAACGAATATTTCTGAATTTTTTTAATGTCTGATATAAACATGAGAGCGTATATTCCTACTAGAAGTTTCAAAAAATTCAGAAATATCCGTTATTGGTTGCGAAAAAGTGAGGATTTTCTTCGTCTTTGAAATTTAAAAAATTGAAATAGGTGGTGTTACTTGTTAAGGGACCATTGAATTCATAAAAAACTATTCCATTATAAAGCATTTCGCAATATTCAGGAATAGCTCATTTTTTTCAGAAATGCGTCAAATTGTATCAGTTGTAGTATGCAAAGTGAATGATTTGATTAATTCTACTGTAACAGAAGCAAGGCGTGGATACTCAATTCAGTTATGAGAATTATAAAATTGGAGTTTCATTGAAATGCCGGTAAAATAGTATCCCGTTATGATGTATAGTTATGAAAGTCATAAAATTTCTTTAATTTTTTAAACATATGCAATGCCTTGAAAGTGCCATTCTGTAGTTAGATAACAATTTCCTTGTTCTACTTTTTCTAAGCCGTGAAACACTTCATCTTCTTCAACAGAGAGTATTAGGAGCTATTTTTAAATAAGAAATGTTTGTTGTTCGTGACTCCAGGCTGACTTGTAGATTTTGAGCAGGTATTCTGGAGCGCTTTAAATATTAATTATTCTCAAGGTAACCGTTTGCAGTTGAAGCCACTTCAGCTGTATCTGATAAAAACTTACACCTGTATTTCTATCCGTAAAGAAAAAGAGTAGCAGAACATCGGGAATGAATCATGATTTCGGCAAAATGGAGTCTTTCGATAGATACATGATAACTGATTTAAGCTGTGTTTTTTGTATGAGCACCTGGCATTTTTTATGACGTCAGGCAACTGTGCTAATGTTTAACCGTATTTTGAGTGTGCAGCCAGCTCGATTTCTGGGCATAATGTCGCCGATTTTTATTACTAATAAAAAATGTTACTTATACGGGTTTTTCTTATTCGTATTCATTTTTTAGGATGATGTCTATCTTTTTTTTAATCTGAAAGTTATAGGGCGCATAAAACAAATTAGTATTTACTCAATATTAAAATTATGGGAAAAAAAGTAATTTTATGTGTCGTCTTGTTTTCAAACCTTCCTTTAAAATACTGTAATCAAATGAGGATCTTATTTATCCTCTAATTGTAAGTAGTTTTCGAATTCATTTTTTAGGATGATACCTATCTTTTTTTCATCTGAAAGGTATAAAGCACATAAAGCAAATTAGTATTTATCAACATTAAAATTGTGGGAAGAAAAGTAATTTTATATATCTTATTTTTAAACCCCCTTTAAAATATTCTAATCAAATGAGGAACTTATTAAATCCTCTAATTGTAAGTAGTTTGTTTTGTAAGTTACTTATCCCCTTAACTGTTTAGTTTCCTATACTGTCTAAATCAGATGGCACTTTCTGTTTTCGGAATGTTTCACCTTATTGATTCAATTAAGAGTCTGTTAAACACTTGAGATGTTTATGGATTCCGCGTGACTTTTATCAAATTATCACCTCTATGAATGACTTAATTATAACTTATAGATTTGAAAATAGGATGTTTCGATGCATGTATGCAGAACGGGTAGGTCAGTTAAACATTATATTTGTAAGGTATTAAAGTATAACTGGTGTGTTTGATTGGTTTACAGTAGTGGTAATCTGTGACAAATATTTAACCGTTTTAAGCCGTTTATAACAAAATTTGATGGTATTGTCTAATTTTCCTGAAAACCAATATTTTAACAATACTCCGTTGCACTTTCGCTGTTTCAACATCAATTATATTCGTTGATTTTATTTCATACTAAGAGTCCCATTTATGATTTATGCATAGGTAATTGTTTTTTTATGACGATCATTTCACTGTCTACCTCAAAAGTTGTTTTTTAATTACGATTTCCGAATACCGTGTCAGACAACGCTAATGACCTTGTTTAATTTTACCTTTTCAAATAAAAACATTTTTTTTTGTTTTTTTCCTTTTATCTCCTTCCATCGAACATTTTTTGAATGACCATTGGAGCACTTTATTAATGTTTTTCAAGTAGAACTCGGTTGCTAATCACAAAGTTATGCTTAGTATTTAAAAAAAATATTGTTTCCGTAAAGAGATAACAAAATTGCGATAAAGTGATGAAGCAAATTAGATTGTTTTTTTTTCTTTCTCCCTCTCTTTTAATCTTTTGAGTCATTACTATCAGAACAAAAACCTGTTAGTGAATGAAAAAACTATTGTTCTTGCGAAGAATTGCAGCGGTTGTTAGTCATATTTAAAGTTAATACGTTTTGTGCTCGGTTCTTATGGCTTGAGGCGTTTGCTTTTGTATCTCCCTTCTTTGGTCGTATAGAAAATTGTCGTCGCTTCTTTAATGAAATAAATACTAATTTAGCTAATTTTTGTCGCTAGCTAAGCAATCAGGCAAAGCGACTAAATATTTGTTTTCCTTGATTAAAATATTACGCAAACAAGCTGAATGTATTTATATATGCTTTAGGGTATGAACGCAAATAAAAAGAACCGCTTGAATTTTTTATACCGTCCTATGCGAAACATGGTTTTTATAATCACCCTCTCTCCGTTCTTTTTCTTATTTCCAACCTCTCCACTTTTCAACTCCTCCTATTCGTCCACGGGCAGAAAGGTAGATTCACTGCTGACTATTTTCCTAAGCCTGGTAAGAAAATTGATGCCGACTAGCATACATAATTAACAGCTAATTAATTCTCTTTATGAGGAAGAAAAAACTCCAGAAATAAGCGGTCGATCTGGAAAAAATAATATACTCGCCGCCTTAATTTTACTTTCACAGATAAAATCGAACCAGACATCTTTTAATTTTGCTAATGTGGATAATTTGAGAATTCAATGCGTTTTGGCGGGGCGTGAAATTCAGTTATGTCTGATTGCTCTGACACTTTATTATTTCTAGAGGACTTTTTTTTGCACTTCTTCTACTTCGCTTTATTTTTTTCTCACATTCTATTCGTAATCAAAAACCTGAGAGGCTTCGGATTTACTTTCCGAATTAATTCTTCAAATGAGATTCCGATTCGAAACAACGTCGTGAAGTATAGCGAAAAACATTGATTGCGTTGAGATCTTTTCTATCGTTTTCATTTATCGTCTAACTAATGATTTTTTCACATTATTCAATGAAATGCTAACATGTATTTCGCACTTTAGTGCTTTTGCTATTACGGCTAAATAAGTTTCAATGGAATTTTTGTCACTATGTTTCAATTTTTTTTCTAGTATGATTATACTTTATGTGAATGTCAAAATACATACAGTGTTACAGATTTTCTTCGCTGTGTGAAACATTATTTAAAAAATAATAATTGAAATGAATATACTGCTAGTTTCATGTATGCATTTTTCGTTTAAATTTTGGGTTGACTATTTAGTTGAGTTTTCGTATGAGCAAACGTCACATTTATTATGCTGAAAGTGTAACATTTTGTTAAAATACAAATAAATAATGTTTCTATTTGTTTTAATATAAAAAAAGTTACTTTTATCATTTTGCGGTAAAATAATAAACGCCCTCTCATAAGAGAATCTCCTAAAATCTCTGTTCACCTAGAAAATTGGGAAATATACTTTTTAAAATCAAATAAATCCTTACTCAGACGTAAATATATATGCTTTTCTGAGCTTCCAGGCTGAGTTAAACGTCTTTATGAATTCGAAAGATGCCATTAGCGTATTTTAGAATAGGGTAGGAGGAAAGTAAGCGAGACTCCTTTCATTGTGATTTACAGAACTCACAATAAAAACTCTCTCAAGTGACATCTAAGCTGAAAGTCAGTACATATGATTGGAAACCCGTAAGGTAAATAGTATTAAGAAACTTCGTAAATTGTCATATATTTTATACCTGTGCAAAATGTTGTATGTAACATTTTGTCATCAAATGTTAAAGTTGAAACAGAACAAATATGAAAATCTGCATTCGTATATGTAAGAAATATCATCTCATATGCTTTAAAAATCCGAGTCGTCTTTCTCACTGTTAAAAACGTTACCTCCCCCACCTGACCGAACTGAAGGAACGAGAAAAAAAGAAAAAATTAGGATGTTAATTATCATTTTATCATTACACCAGTGTTCCTATTCCAATAATTATATAACGATATTAGCTCAGTGGGTGAGAATGGATATCGTTAAAATACAGCTTTGTAATATTGATTTGGGTCTCGGTCATTGATTAAACATTAGCTTTTCTTCAAAGATAGAAGAAAAAATGAGATTTTGCTATCGAAGACTTAGTATTTATGGACGCACTTTTTGGGTTATTAGGAGGGCGAAAAGTAAATTCATTATTGACTTCTGTAAAAGTGAGGATGATTTTTGATATCATCTAGTTCAATAATTATTTTTCTTGACATGAAAGACTATTTGGGAATCAGCTACTTTGATATATTTTTGAATTAAGTAGTCGATTTTATGTGCAAATTTGACCTTATCTATCGTTTTCGCTGAGAACATTCATCAATTTCATTTCCATTTGATCGATTCCCTAAGACAAGTATGGCCCTACTTTTATTAAGGAATTCAAAGTTATTGCTCTAATTCTTTATAACACTTATCTGTCATCCGCTTTAAGGAGTATTCTGCTTTTGTGTACGTATAAAGACTTAGGTACGTAGGCTTTGGTATATTGATAGTGTTGAACACTTTCAGTTCATACCAGTTTGTGTTCTTTAGATGTTTTAAGATTAAAAAATGCAATAAAGCACCATTTTAAGATTTAGTATCTTGCTAACATTTCATCTGTGATACTGACTTTTAAAATAAAGGTTTTATCATTGAAAATGAATTGGAGAGTGTATTGAGATTATAGTAAAATAATGCTTATAATGTTAAAATCACATTACATTATACAAATTTGAAATTGTTTATTTGTAAAATCGATTAATAACTGACTTCAATTTAAATAACTGCTGCTGAGAATAACCTCTTAATTTTAACACAAATTAGTCTTTAATTTTAATGCAAATACTTTTATTACACCGTTTTTTTGCATAAAAAGATGCCCCATAAAAATGTCCTAAATATGTCCCAGAGAAAATGTTTAATGCCCAAAATTATATAAAATGACTGCAGTTTTACACTTTCTTTCATTCATTCAAACTTATTAATTATTATAAACTTATTCAAAAACTTAATAACTTAAACATATTCTAAAACTTAAGTAATTTAATTTCCGTAAATTTTAAAGAAACATCTCTCGAAACATTTCTGCCTTAAGAAAATTATAGAATAATCCTCATCTGATATTAATAAAGCATTCTTTAAAAAGCATTGTATCATTAAATGGGTGCTATGATTGCGTAGCGCATAATAAACCCTTTCCTTTTGAAAGGCGAAATCGATAATACATTTTTCTGGTTGTCATAAAAATCCGTTCTTTACAAATTCCATGATAATGGCTTAAAGTGCATATCTTCCTACGAAATCGGGCCGGGATAAATTAACTGTAAGCGAGTACAACATGTTAACAATCTGTGTCTCATTCATTTACCATATTATGTTAAAAATGAATTGCACTATTCGCCTACTTATACCGTATTAAAAATGCCTTTCTAATGAACGAAATCAATATTCATACAACATAAAATGTTAAGAAAAGTTTATGGCTACCACGGTGGAGCGAAGCAATTCATCTCTGCATCTTTCTGTAGTTGTGTTCTATAAATTATTCAAATCGCGAGAATAGATGGAGAAATAGTCCATAAACACATTACATCGTTTCTGTCTACCTCATTCTAGAATTTGGAAAGGGCATAGAATATTGGTTTATCATACATTCTCCTGCCGAGAAATTTCTACAGCGACAACTACTGAATAGTGAGGCGGTCTGAATTTGAGGACCTTCTTCCTTCCCCCAGTAACGGTCAGTTTTGGCGAGGATTACTGGACCTCACCTTGAGTTGCACTATTGACTGAAGTGCCTCCATCTTTTCTCAATGCTACATACGATTAAAATTCTGAAACTGGCATCCATCCGAAAGATTTTTTTTTCTTTGCTTCTTAGCTCATCTCCTCCAGGCTAGATTCCTTGCCTAGTTGCAAAGTTTTCTCGCTTTAGTTGCCTTTATTCCATAAAATGTTGAGTTTTGCAGAAAAATATCTGCATTTCAATTTGAAGAGATTGAAGACAAGTATATGTATTTACTTGATTCTTTGTAATTTCTTGTGCATTCTTGCATCACCCAAAATGGTCTTTTGTCATATCTAAACTGATATTTTTTCTCTTGGCGCCTGTAAATTTTAAATGGGTATTCTTAGTTGTCAGACGTCTCTAAGGATTTTTATTGTGACTAATTAGCTATGTTGAACACCATGACTGTACGGTAAGGGCATATATTAAATAGGTAAATAATTATATTGTTATTCCTTCACATTTTTATGGTATTTTTTCGTTGTTATAATAGGTTTTGATTGTTAACTCGATGCCTTAAATCGTTCTTTAAGAGGAAAATAACATAATATAACATTATGACTATCAGTAAAAGAACGTGCCAATTAGTTACTTGATATGACCTCTTTTCATATTTGTTTCTTTGTCCATTCTTTTGCATTTGTTACTTTAATTTCATTCATATTTAAATTTCAATTGATCCGTATTTGCTTCTTTATGCAAATCATTCACATTCGTTTTAATTCATAAAAGAGTTGCTGCCATCATTCATTTTAAAACACTTTGTATATTTGCTCCTTCCTGCGTTCCCTTCGACAGGTTTTTGTAAACATCTCCCTTTCTTTCAAGGTCATTGTTTATAAAATCGTATTTTACCAGTACAGTGAAAATGTTAAATACTATTATTATTACCAGCCATTTCATACATCTCAATAGCTGAAATTCCTATTAAAATAAATGAGGACTTTTAATCATATTAATACAGATGCCAGTTTTGAAAAATGTGTATATCCGAACTTGTTTGATAAACAGTCACTAAAATGCTATCAAACAAACGCGTGTATTATTAAAACAAATAAAAAAAAAATTTCTTTAAAGTCAAGTTGGTAGTCGAGTATGTCTGCAAAAAATATAACTGAGTCTGTTCTTTTTCTTATTTCTTAAATCCAAGCGTTGAACACGTTCTCTGGAACAGGAGGACATCGGATTCTTTGTAGAAATATATCACAACCCTTTTTTCCTTCGTCTCCTTAACACAGGGCCCTGTCTTTTCCCTCCTCTTAGCGTATATCTTTGTGATATCTTCCGTTTAGTAAATTTTTTTTCCTTTTCGGGGCATTAGCGTAACATTGTTCCTACTTCGATATTTTTTTTCTCTCTGCCAAGATACCATATAACAAATTGTTATTAAGGTCAAATCATCCTTATTTGCATATTTGTTTTCCAGCAAGCAGAAGTGAAAAAAAACTTTAAAAAAAGAAAGAAAAAAATTCTCTTCGTCGGAAAATTTTTTCGCCGTCTATCAAACTCCCCCTTTTTATCCACGCCAGAATCCCAGGGTATGACGATGGTGAAAAATTAAATCACTGTTAAAAGTTACCTCCTACCTGTATTCCCTTCGTTCAGGCCTTTAAAAAGCGGGCGAGTAGGAGGATAGGAGGAAAAAAAGCAAAAGAAGAAAACATCCGAGCAAGAAAACGGAATTCGCCATAAAAAGAGACTTCAATTGAAAAAGTTGGGACAAGGCATTTGTTCATTAATACGGAGTCGAGGGCAAATAGGAAGAGTTCAAAGCAAATTAAATGATTTGGTGATAGAGTTAAAGAAGAGAAAGGCGTGTTATTTTTCCATGTCTAATCGTGACAGCAAGGATATATAGAGACAGTTACAATTCAGAGTTCTCCAAAAAATATATATTTTGTCGTAGAGTTTTTGGGAACGGCCTACTTTTCTCATGATTTATGCTCTGGCAGGATGGCTCTGTTTTCTGTCATTAATCGTTTCAGTCATTACGAATATTCAAAACCTTCCTCTCCTTTGGTCTCTTTGTATAACCTAGACGGAAGACTATTTTCCAATTTATCTATATACACTTCTGCGTCTCTCACAATGTGATTGTACTTGGAAAATCTGATGTGTTTAATTATAATTTATTAGTTGAAGAGTGTGCTTTTAACGCACTATGGTATTTAAATTATCTAACTGCAATTTAATTTAGTAGATGAAGATTTCGGTACATGGATAAATTTTTTATATACTCGTCAAAATTTAGAACTTTTTAGTGCAATCTGGCATGTATTTAAGTTACGTATGTAATTATATTACTTTGCTTTCCTTATTTCCATATATTTTAATTATGCTTACTTTACATAAATTTAAATGACTTATAGCATATTTAATACTAGTGGTTATGTCATGAACGTCAGATTTCTGAAAATAAAAATTTATTTTGTTTTTGCGTAAATCGACAATGTATTAGTTCGGTTAAAAATTTTATCTCCTGCATAGTCAATATTTTTGATAATCTCATATGTGCATAAACTTGAGTCTAGTTAATTAAGCTTATCTCCTGTTCTTCCTTAATAAGCATCCTTGACATAATATCATAAATGAAATTGTAAAATGTTTCAATAATTATGCGTCAAAAGACAGTTTTCTCAAAAAATGAAATAGCAAAACTTGATAAATTTATGTTGGATTTCACTGTTCTTGCAGCGTACTCTTTTTCGAATGTCTGCTGACCGTAGCAGATGTTAGTATTTTCACTTTAGCAAACAATAAACTCCCTCTACTTTGAATATTCATGTTTCTTTGATGGCTTGACGCACATGTATAAGAACTTAACTATAATGCATATGATATTTACTTTAATACATGCTTGCTTTTGTTTCTGTACCTACTAAAAATAGGATTTTAGTATATTTCAAAATAGGACTTCGGCAAGTTTTTTTTCAATACTTCTTCAACTCCCATTTTTCATTTATTGTGGAAAGACAAATTGTAAAAAAATTAATTATCCAAACTTGATTTTAGCTGTAAAAGTCCTTGTAGCTTGGACTTTTCCCGTCCCACGGCTGATTTTTCGGTTTTCCACTGCAAACAAACATTACACTTCCTCAGTCTTAATTATACCTGTCTTCTTGTGTGCGTCCAAAATTGTCCTCGCAAGTACAGCTATGAACCTTTTCTACTAATTGTCGTCGCGTACTCAAATGTGTCTCCATCCCTCCCCATCTTCTTTCTTTTAGACATTTATTTCCGTTTTCTCCTTCGCATTCCCCCCTCGAAATCATGAAAAGCTTTTAATTTATTTCTCGAATATTTGTTTTATTTATTAAAACTCGCTGTCCTTGGGGCCAATTACCTACTCTGTAGGAAGCTTTATATTATGGCTTTTACGCGCATGCAGTTCAGGAAAAATTAAAGAATACCGGAGAAAACCCCCAAGTTTTCTGGAAAGTACACTCATTCGCAATTCAAGCTTGCAAAAGATGGAATGGGGGTGGGGATAAGGGAGTTTGGCTAGAACTTCTTCCATTATTACATCTGCAGGGCAAGCTTTAATTAGACGACAAATTCACAGCCCGTTTGCCTTCTTTTTTTCATTTTTTGGTGTATGTGTGGATTTTTTTCTTTTTTTTTTATCTATCCATCTATCGCTTGTTCCTATTTCTTTCTCTGATTTTTTTTCTTGCAGATCTACTTCTCTTTCAGGACTCCATTGTTTTCGTTTAGTGCTTGTTAAAAGGAGGAAAACTTTCAAACTTTAATATTTTCTCAAGTTATACGTCCGACTGTGGTTTTGCCGGAGCATGGGAAAAAAATTGCAAATGAATAAAGCAAGCTTGCTTTGAATTACTAATACGAGAAAGAAGTTTTCCCCAAAAATGACTTGTCGAATTCAAATAGTTGGTGCGTCTCAATGAACAGGTTTTTTTTTCATCAGGAATGAGATTTTTTTTTCAGTGTACCCTTTCCATTTTTTCTTTAAATACAGCAGCGATTGAAATTATTTAGCAAACAGAGTTTTTTGCCCTCTCTTGTTTTCTGTAAGGATTGGCTTGTTTTCAAAAATGTGCGAAACTCCAAATAACGCTTCCTTTCTTTCATTGAATAAAGTATAAATTGAATTACCTCTTTTTTCTTATTTCTCAATTCCTTTTCTTGGTGGAAGGAGAAAATAAATTCACCTGCAGTAGAACTTCTCAGATTTCAATGCCATACAATTAAATCAACTAAAACTGTTGCTCTTTTTTTATAACCCTTTATTTACATATATTAACTTAGGAATCTCACTTGTGTTTGGTGTTGACGTTTTATATCTGTCGTAAAACCGAGTTTCCAATGAAAATCACTTCTGTGGAATCGCCTGAAGCACGGAAGCCGCTTCAAACAAATGACTTTTGTGTTCTTATCATGCTTTAATATTTTCTTTTCACAGTGTTTTAAAGACATTTATATATATATCTTAATGTGGAAACGACATGCAATGCCATGAAACCCCGGACTCTAGAAGTATCATTTATTCCTTTAATTATTAAAAATTCTTTCATGGCTTCTAAATTTTTCATTTTCCGGTACGTCTTTCTTTATCACATCGTCTGCATTTCAAGGGTAAAGCATAAATCTAATATTATTTGAAGATTAGCAGCAAATGCTTTTATTTAATTGAACCCTTGTCTGAAAAAACTTCAACTTTTTTAACAAGATTGAAAACTTGTCTATGGTAGCAGCAGTTTTAACATAGTTTTGCGGCACCGTAAAACTTTATTCATAATGAAATAGTCAGTGACTAATGGTTGATAAGTTAATTGTTAATTGCTACTGTTTATGTTTCTATGCATATTTAGAATGAGTGATAATTATAATAACACAGCTCTAACTTGTGAAAAAAATCTTTTTTTTTCACAAATTGGTATTTTGGGGTTTGAAAAAATATCCTTTTGACAGCTGGGAGGCGAAGGTAGATTCATTTTATCGAGAGATATAAGGAAAAGAAAATTTCATTTCCCTTCTCTCAAAGCCATTTTCGCCTCTAATTTATAAGAGTTGGAGCTATGAGGATGGAAGAGAATGCAACTGATAACTGCTTTCAAACGAGATGTCACAGGCTTAGGTTAAAAACAAATCAGAGTTGTTCTTTTTAACCCCTAACATCTAAAGTATTGTAGCTATCGAAAACTTTTAACACTAAAGTTGTTCGTTATGATGAGGCGATAATTCGCACAACTTTAATTATCTCTCTATCTTCAAGACTAAAGGAGTTATAGGGAAATGAAAGTTTCAGCCCCCCCCTCCACCATTTCCACTCCCTTTGAGCTGGTTGGCCCATCTAAGAACTAGGCCAAGACTTTCACTCTCCCTACAACGTATCCCTCGCCGATTCAAAGAATTATTCATACAAATAACAGTATATTAAATGTAAAACACTTGTCTGATTTGAAGTAATTCTATGACTGATTTTATCAAAGAAGTATTCATCTGGTGCCAGAACTATGCGGCAATCGTTTTTAACGGTGGTGAACAAAAGCTGTTACCTGGTATTAAACTAGAGTTCATCTATTTGAGCAAATTTATGTCAGGCCTAAATTACATTTGAGGTTTTCTTTTATATATCCTAAAACAGCCTTTAAACTTTTTTTTATCTTTCAGTAGAAAACTCTTAATTGATGGCTGTTATGTTGCATAATCTTTTTCAGTACTTATATACCCAACTACTAAATTAAGTGCCCATTTATTTAACAACAACAGCTTCCAGTTGATTCCGAATCTGGTGAAGATTAACGATTTATTTACCTTTCTTCTATCCATCTCGACTCTATATGAGCCCACTTTTTGAACGACCTATAAAAAAGTGTCTAAAGTGTTTTCATACATTGAAAAATAAATTGATTTAAGTTGCTACTCGCCTACTGGTGGCATGCCTCAGGAAGCATGCTTATTGGCTTACCCTATCTCGCTCACAAAAATACTTTGCATCCCAAAACAAAGGATTAAAAGACGTTGTTAGTTTAAATGTGATATTAATTACAATGGAAATACGAACGGCATATAGCCGAAGGATTTGTCCCAGGCTTACGCAGTTTCTTTTTCTGATTACGCGGCCATCTGTTGGAGCAGAATTCTTTATTTTTTTCTATTTTCTTCTCCCGAGGCCCTCCACTCTCCTTGTTCTTTTATTATTCCGTCGCTTCTTTTTCATTCTGTTTTCCAAGGCGTCGTGTTGTCCTCATGTCCGATTTTCTAAGCCCAGCGTTGGACTTAATTCCTCAGATTTTGTCTAATTAGTGAATATTTGAAGGGATTCGGCGAAGGATTAGAGCCCCGAATATCTCGGTGCCTCTTCGTAATTAAGAACTATGGCGTGCATTCAAATGCGAGTTAATGATAAATAAAATAACGACATCCACACCAAGTGTGGCTTGGGAGGAAGATCACCACTGTGTATTATCCACCAAGTCTGGCAAGGAGTATGCTGGGATCCCCAGTGGTTCTGTCCTTTTCTTTGCTGGGGAAGATCTCAAGAGAGAAGTAGAAAATGAAGAAAAATGCCTGCTTTCTCGTGCCACAAGCTTAATTTAGCTCTCGGATAATCTAATGAGATGTTTGGGAGAAAAAAATACCCCCCTCTGGTTTTCGTTTATTTAAAACCTAATTTCATATGAAAAGAATCCTCCTTCGGATAAGTTTTGAATGCTGCTGGATCTTTTTATGTTATTTTTTTTCAAGCATCGTCTCGCACACTTGTTTAGAAGCATAAAAATGTTAAGAAAGAGGAGATTTGTGAAAGAAGCAAACACATCGACAGGAAAAAATAAAGGAAAGAAAATTCTCTTTCGCCCATCCTACTGTTTCTCTTTTCCTCGTTTTACATTAGAAAGTTCTTAAAAGTTAAGACTGTTTTTATGAAAGGGCTCAATAACGACTCTCTTGTGTTTGCAATTTAGGTTTCTTTTTTACCCTACGGAGCTTTTAATCTGCTCCATTCCTCTTCATTTTATTGATTATTGTATAGTTTTTATTCTGATTGAACATTTTTTTTTTAATATTTGAAATTTAGTTCTATATTCTGTTAGGACAGCTCTTGATCTATTCATCAAAAGTGGAAAGTATTATACATTGTTTAAAAATCACAATAAGAATTTATTCTATATATGTTCAGTAGGTTATAAACTTTTTATCTACTTTAGAATTAGACTCTATAAGACTTATACTAGTAGATTGATTAAGTCTAGACATGTTTATCTTAAGCATAGTACTTCGGTAAAACATGAAACTGCACCTGAAACCATTTATCACTTCCTTAATTGAAATCCTCATCCTTACGTTTATTCTAGATCTCGGCATAACTACTTATAAAACAGATAAATATTTTATTTAGAGGTGGAAAAAGTTGCGAAACAAAATTGAAACCTCTGTGTTTTTGCACACTGATTTTAAAACCAAAACATTTGCACTTTAAGATATTCGTTTTAACTCTGAATTTATTAAACGTATGTGACAAAAACTATTTTATTCTCCTAACTTTATGTAAAACAACAATAAAAGTAACTCGATTCCTTTTTCCTCAAAATAAGTTTTTACGAAATATACAATTTTTTTTCTCGTTAAAAAGAATACAAGAAAAGTCTACTCTTTCGAAGTTATAATCGAACTCGATGAATACCACTTTGAGAATTTTTTTTAAAATATCACTTCATCTCCTCATATAAAAAGGTATATACTTCATTTTTTAATCCAGTTCCCAAGTTTAATAATTTTCCATACCTCCCCCCTCCATCTATATGTTTCTGATCGTTATTGCGCACCTCCCTATCAAGTACAGCAGCCTGTTTTCTGTTTTAATACAAAGTAATAAACGATCTTTCATCCTGACGGTCTTGTCAACACAAGAGGACCTGAGAAAGAGTGGGAAAAAAATGACTGAGTACTTGGAGGAGCGAGAAGACTGTTTTATTCGAGAAAGAGTAGGGCGAAAAGAAACAAACGTATTTGTTGGGGAGGCAAGTGGCGATATTTTGTGCTCGTGTCAACTGAAGGAGATGCCCCGAAGACATTGTGTTGGCTGTCGAGGAGGATGCCTCGAGTGGCCTTGTCTGCTTTCTTCATCTAGAAGATGCTCCTTTGTCTCTTGGCTTTGAGGAGGGATGTCGACGTCATCTTCCTTCAGGGGAGATGTCACTCTGAATAGGACAGTGCGGCCATAAATGCTTTCTAATGACGCTACTTTGAAGCCGAAGAAGAGATCGTCGCTTCTTGGACGTTTTTTGGCTGTCGCAAAAACGGAGACTCTCGAGGGAAAAATTAAGGAAGGATGCTTCCAGATTTCTTCATCGCTCCCCTGTGTGTTGTCTCATCACAAGGGGGGGGGGGGACAGAAAAATTGGGCTGGCGTTTCGTCCTTCCGCGCTACAAAGTGCATTTCCGAATTAACCTCTTTTTTGTTTCATATTAATTTTTGGGGGTATCTGTGCCGGTATTGAGTAGGTGTTTGTTTGATGTATTTCTTAAAATTATTATTTATAAGAACACGAAAATGCTTGAGAAAATTTTATTTAAAGAACTGTTTGACAAGGTTCCCGGCGAGCCTTTAGAGGAATTATTGGCTCAAAAGTTTCGCGAGGAAAAGTCTATGCGTCTCTTGTAGTAAATGTATTTTTTTAAATTAGGGATGATTATTTCCTTCTGATTTCTGTGTGCAACAGGTGCTCAAATTAGGGAGTTTAATTTGATGTATTATTATAAATTAACCTTCGAAACGCATTTACCTGCCATTCTCACCATTCAGCAACAATTGCGTAGCATTTTAAAGACTTTTGTTTAAGTAAGACATCCTTCGGCTAAAAATTTTCTAATTTCTGACTTCACAATACAGACTCCAAAGTACTGCATTCAGAATAAGAAGCATTTAAAAATACACATGAGTTATTTTCCTTTCATTTCGCATATTTTGTTTCTGCCAAAGAACTGGAGAAATCCTCCGATCTGTGTGCGTTCTGACTTCCACGATTTTGATGAGAGAAAATCTGTATCGAAAATTCTCCGTTAAAATAAAGTTGCCGTTCCCTTTTCCTCCTTTGCATTCCTTTAACACATGTATCAGATGCGAAAGAAAAACAGGCTTGAAAGGTTTTTGAATTGCATCCATTGACCAGACATCGGAAAGAAAAGTAATAAAACCCCCGAGAAGATCTTCTAGAAAGAAGGAGGCCAGCTTCGAGTAGCAAGCACTAAGGTGGAATTCTGTCGGTGACAATTATCAAGAAACTTAAAATAACAGAAGTAGGAGATAAAGAGGAGGGAGTGAAAAAAAGCGGACAACCTGATTAGCGAAGAAGCGGAGAGAGTCTGTGATAGTGTTTTCACAAGCAGCCATCCAAAGGCAAGGCAAACGAAACGAGTCCGTCCGTTCTCGCTGCATGGGTGTGTGTATGTGTACGAGCAGGCAAATGAAATTAGATTCTGGTCATAACACGGGCTTGTAAAAACACTGCAGGCGTTCCCCTCTGTCACTGAGATGCAAAACCTTAATTTGTAAGCTTCATCCCTCCGCCGTTTTCGAGACAAAGAATTCTTTTTCCTTGAGAAGGCCGGCTACTTCTTCTGCAGATTTAGACTTAATTATTCCTTTGGAGAAGCTCAGGAATGGGTGGCTTGAAGGGAAGATCTTTGTTGTATCTTCCTCCGAGAGTCCTCTTGGTTTGATTGCAGCCTAATTAGAATGAATTGTTTGCTAGTTTTTGAAGGATTTCTCCCGAAGAACTTCAAATTTCTGTGAGACAATTAAATGCTCAATCCGGCTTGACTGAGCCATCCGGGGTTTTTTTCTTCTTTTTCTTTTAGCTTTTTTTTTCTTTCACCCACCACTCGACGGGTCTGATTTTACAAGGAAGAGCTTTTTGTTAACAGTTAAATGAAATTAATAGGAGTTAATTCGGCTTTCAGTGAAGTAAATATGCAGCATTATAAACATTATTCCAGAATGTTTTCATTAAATCTCCGAGATAATTGGTATTCCCTGTGTGATACATAGTATGTATGCTTCAATGCATCTACGGATAACTTAAATAAGATTTCAATGTAAAAGAGAAAAAAATGAATCTTACAGTCCTTTTCGTCGCATTAAAAGTTCGTTGTAAGATTTTTCTCATAAAAGATACAAATGCAGTTTTTCTAAAATACTTTTTTTGGAATCTGCGTTGTATTAATGACACTATACATATATGTGTGTGTTTTACATTTAATCTCTTTTATTCGTGTGCTCCTGAATGGTATTTGATGTAAAACTAATAGTTTCTCTTGAAAAATAGAAACTGGCGTATTCATAAGTTGTTAAGTAAGGATAAAGCTTACCTCAAATATGCTCTAGTCTTGCGAAAAAAGACAATTCGTTGTGACGGTAAGCTTTCTTCAGCTGCAAAAATCATGTGAACAAGAAGTAGATTTGAACTGATTACCGTCGTCTGCAACGTGTTACAAAGAAAGTAGAATGAATTTCGTGATCTACCTATGATTATCATAGAAACAGTCCTCGAAAGCTGTATCTATGAATGTTCTGATTTTCAGATCAAAGTTGAAAAATGTTAAGAAGATTATAATAATATATTTGATTTCCTTTATGAAAACATTTTCTTCTGATTCGCTGACACGTCCCTTTCTTTTCATAGTTTTCACTTTATCCTTGTATTCTACCAATGTTCCGAACATTTAACGTCAATCGTTTTTAAACTTCGTTGATTGCTTTTACATTTCCCGATATATTTTATGTAATTCTGTCTTATTCCTTACCATTTCCTTGAATTCAACATTCGAAGGAGGAATCCATCATGAAATAATGGTTGATTTTTATGTATTATTTTAATCAATAATTTCGCTATAATTTATCGTCAATCATTCTTGAACAAATTTCATTTCAAAATAATCGTCAAAATGTGTGTTCAAAATTTCTGGAATTTCAAGCCAAGATTCTATCAAATATTATTTATTTATTCTGTAATTTATCAATATAATATCATATAAAATCATGTTATTCATTTTTGTGTTTGTAAATGTGGTAACATTTTGATCTGTTGATCGTGTATCAAAAATAAATATTCCAGAAATTTTACAGTTTTTTCGTTTATATTTTTGTGTAGTCTTCCAGAAAGGTTTAAAATATCTATTGAAAATCAAAATTAAACATAATAGTATTTTGTTCTGCTATTATGGTGTGGGTTATATTCGCAGCAATACGTGCAAAAGAAATTTCGCAGCTTTTCCCTCAAATTTCATTCATATTTTTGCATTGTATGTCAGAAAAGGATAAAAGACTATTCGTAGAAGCAAAATTAAATGCGAATTAAGTGATTATCAAACAATAATCACGCCTTAGCATTTAAATAAGTTAACAATTGTGTACCCCAGGAAAGTAGCGTTCTTTGTTGAGTCGAGTTAATATCCGCGTCTACCTAAATAAGCTCGGAAAAATGGGCAAGTGGTTTATCTGGAGCAAGCGAAAGTGTCGGATTGATGTGGATTAAGTGCGGAAGATCAGAGCTTCCACTTTTCCTAATGATTTATATGTTTATAATTAGTGGTCGGCGTGCGCTTTAAATGAATTATGATCTATTGATTTCGCCGCGCTCTTTCTGTGCGGTGCATCACGGCTTGTTCGAAGCCTTCTCAATTACAGTAATCTACAAGATAAATTATCACCCGGTTTACCTAGGCCTAAACTGTAATTACACTGACATTCTCCGAGCCAACATCAAGTTGAATTAACTTTATTTATTTCCTGGATTTAAGAACGCTTTTTTTCCCCAACTCTCCCCCAGGATTTTTTCCGTTCTTTAATTACTTTTAATTTTTGCAAATCTATGTTTTAAATCTAGAACTCTTACCTAAGTGCGCCTAGAGCTACGTGTTTTACGAGTTGGGATTTAAGTAAGTATCTGCCTCTGCCTAATCACCGAGCATAGGAAAGAAAAGCCGAGAGTGAAGGAACATTTTTTTACCACTTATTTTTGTGCCCTCTAAAATAAAATGAGTTGAAAAACGCAGCAGACAGCAAAATTTTTTGTCACATTTGCTCCAAAATACTGCAGATGATGAGTCGGGAAAAAGGTTAAGTAAGTGATAAGAAAAAAATAATAATAATAAACCCAAGAAATCAAACTTTAAATCCATTGGAGCGTTTGAAAGCGTCTTCACTAGATTTTCGGGAACGATTGCGAAATTTGTCACTTTTCTTTCCCGAAAGAGGGTGGGGAAAAAAAGATACTCTTCTCAAAAACTATGTTCTTATCGTTAATCGATTAGAAAGTAGCTTTACGATGGCGTATCGATAATTTAAATCACGATTTCATTTATACTGGGAGATTTCCAATTACCGGAGAAATATTCGAATGAATTTTTCATTCTTCTTCGAAAGTGAATTCCAAACAAGTTTGGAATTGGAGACGAGTAGCATCTAGGAGTTCGTTTGCACTCTTTTCCAATGCTTTAGGCTTTCGTTAATTTTCTTTCAAAACGTCCTATTAAACTAAGTTGTCTTTAAACTAAGCTAATTATAGGATGTATCCTTTTTTTTCATCTTTCCATCGTGACTCGTCTTTACTCGTTTTCCCTCCTGTTATCTATATCCTTAGGCATCAGCAAAACTCTGCGAAAGCCAGTTAAAATTTGAAGCAATCAAAATTATTCGTCTAAGTTCTAATGACACTGTTGAAAATCGTATCAAGTGACTCGAAGTAGAATGACAAAATAATATGGAAACAACCTAGCTTGCTGTTCCTGTTTAATTGAATGGCGTGTTAACCAAAGTATATGTCAAAGGTTCGAGTCGTTAATAATTTTTAAGGTGAAACTAAATTTTCAGACTGAGTTTTTCGACAGTGTGAAGTGCTTATTGATTTAAGAAAAAGACCAGCTTTCATTTAACAATTTTGCACCTTTTTCTTTAATCTTTTAAGATTTTACTTTTTATACATCTTTTCTGGTCAAGTCATAGCGTACAGGCGTTTTCTTGTTTATTGATTATAGTATAGAGTGTTGCTGTCTTATTACTTATAAAGCAAGAAAAACCATTGAACGAAGCTTATAAAGAGGTACTTAACATAATTTCGTGACATACTTGTCATAATAACTAAAAGTAAAACACATCCACATTAAAAAAATCATACTAAATTTCCTTCAAGAAGTTGAATAGATTTAATGAAATATGAACATGTTTATTTGTGGAAATTTCCACGTGTCTTGGTTTTATTGTTTGCCGTGCAAATTTAAAATCGTTGAAATTTATTTGCAAAAAAATCGAAACGATTCTATTACTCTTGTTAGTCTTTCTATTAGTACATATACTTTGAAAGTCTGGCATTTTACTAATACTTTCAAAATTCATTGGAGTAATAACAATGAAATGAGGCGGAAATAACAATGGTAATTTGAAAAGCAATATACATATTTCAGTGGCCACTGAAGTTGGAAAACATGGCATAGATGTAAGGTTTTAGACTACAATTTCAAAATTAATACTGAGAAGTTCATAAAAGTCTGCTCGCAAAATGTTGTTATCTGGCTAAGTTATGTTTATGTTTTAAGAAAGCTTGCAAACTTGAACAGACTAATGAAATAATAAATTCCTTATTTTTGGCTATGCAAATAAAATTTTAAATATGTTTTATTGTGCAGTACCATTAACAAATTAATATCGATTTTATTACCATATTGTTCCTTTCTGTATACTGATAGCATACACTAAAAATTAAAATCGATTTAATGATTTTTTTTTTTAAATTTTTTAAATGTTATAAAGCGTTTTACTAAATTGCTTACAAGTGCTAGCTTGGTCTTTTTGTTTGTGATCAACTCGTTTAAATCTTTTGTTTTAAAATAAGTACATAACAATTTTGTGAATGTTAATTTCAATAGTTTATTTTATGCCAAAAATAATCTATTGAACAACTATTTGTGATGAAATTAAGTAAAATTCACTTTTTGATATGATAGCATTTTATATTTTATGTAGGAAATATTTATTATTTTCTACTGTAGTTTTTATTAATGTGTCTCGGGCAACATGAATTGATCGTGAAACGGTCTTCTACCATTTGCACTACGCCGTATAAAAGAAACATTTATACCCATTTAAACATTAATGGTTATGGGTTCGCTAACAAAATATGATTCCAATTTTATAATATATACTTGAATAACAAGAAACAAGTATTCTATTTACTCTAAAAATATTTATATGCACTGCTGGATAGTTGTATAACAAGGGAAATTTGTCGGAGACTATCTACCTGAATTTTACTTAGATAACTATTTTATCGCTTTTCTTTATTGGTTTCACAGCTGCTCATTAGAAATTTTAATTGTATCATTTGAAATATTGTTGTATTTAATTGGAAAAACTTTATTTAGCAAAGAAAAATGAAAGAAAAGCCTTGTAGATATAGCAAATAAAATTGTTCTGTTGTTTTTATGGAATATTTTATATTATTCATGAAAAATATAGCAATAATCTTGTAACTGAAATGTCCTTGATTTCAATTTTTAAATTTTTTGTATCAAACTTTACATTAATTCTGGTTAAACATGAACTTCTTAAAGAATTCGCAGCACAGTTTTGTTTATACTCTCAAAAGCTTAATAAGCATTGTTGGACAGAATTTTAGACAGAAACCGGTGTATTATAATAACTTGTCAAACCATAGAAATTTGCTGATTTTCAATTTTTGCCTTTTCTTTGATCAGCACCGATATTAGCTTCCATTTTAATGAAAATTTACTTATTATTATAATTTATTAAATCATGAAAATTTGGTAAATATCGATTTTGACCTCTTCTTTGGCAGCCTGGATATTAACCGCCATTTAAATGAACAGCTAGATCCATCAAATTTGTTTGCCCTCATAGATCGGCTCCGTAAAGAATTCGCAGTAACGGGAATAGAGTTTGGGTTTTACGCGCAAGAGCTTAATAAATATTGCTGGGCCTTGTCGTGGAAAGAAATCGACTTAAAGTGAAATAAATATTGACAAGTTTAAAATGCGATGTAAGAAAGGTTGGAAGGGGGGATTCTTCATCTGCCGTTCAATGATGCATGAACGTGGATAAGCATCGCTTCTTCAAATTTAAACGACCCAGGGAGTTGGGATTGTTATCCTATTGCGTAAATTTAATAGAGGGGATCTTTTCTCTCAACATTTTTTTCATCCTCGTCTCTTCTTACTTTTATTTATTTTATTTGGTTTCTGTGGAACGGGGGAAGCTTGATTCAATTGCCCCTGTGAAAGAAAAAGTTCGAAAATCTCAGCGGTTGGCCTTTTTTGCATCCTCCTTCTGCCGGAATAAAAGAAAAATTACTCGAGTAGGGGGTGGGGATGGTTTCGGAATCCCCCTACTTAAGTTCCACGACGTGTCTTTAATGGCGTGTAAAATATGTCATAAATAAAATAAAGAGTCACTTTTAGGAGAGAAGGCTATTTCTCTCCTTATTTGCGGACATTGAAGTGCACGGTCATTTTGACAGTGGTAAGTGTTATTTCATGCTTTTATCGTATACGCCAATATAAGTGTTTCTTCCCTTAAATTGTTAAAGTTTAATTATTATAAAATACTCATTTTCTTATGTAGCCGTTTTGTACGAAAGTTAATTCTGAAATCATTTGGGTGTTCCTTTATCTATATATCGAAAGGCATGTTGTAATTCTTTATCTGAAAATGATTTCTGTCGTACTTCTCAAGCTTTCGTTCTTTACAACTTGCTTATATTTTCCGATTTCGTTTTAACGAAACTGAGTTTATCGTCCCTGTGGGACAGTTAAAATTGGAGATTCCCAGAAGCTTTATTGCAAAAAACGATGTCTTGAACAGAAGCCAAATCGATTCCACCAAGTGTAAATCTAAAATTAATTTAACAGAAAATCTCTTTCTATCAAGTACCTTGTTGCAGTTTATTTACCTTTGCTGTTCTAGTGCTTATTCTGCCTGAACTAATGATATTTCTCATTTTTCAATGCTTGCCAATCAGCAGTGGTTGATAATTTGCTTATGTGTTTACAGGCCCCGGCGGCAGCCTGGAGGAAGGTCGAGGCGGTGGAGGCATGGACTCCTCGCAAATGCACAACTTGTATGGTAGCCACGGAAATAGGGCCAACAGTACCAGTAGTGGAAGCCCACCCGTATCCACCCCAAGCTCCAGCGGATCTATGCTAGTGGTGCCCCAACCCATTAGCGCCGCTACCAAGGGTCCTGGAGCTCCATCAGGGGTGGCCACCAATGGCACTGGGAGGAAGTACCAGTGCAAAATGTGCCCTCAGGTAAGTCTTCTTTTTTCTGCATCTTTTCTTTCTACCTGTTAGACATGTCTGAAGTGACTAGTAGCTAGACTTTCCGCAAATTGCTGTAAGATGAGCATTTTCTTGATTGATGTTATTCTACAGAAGTCCGTAGTCATATATCAAAAGTCATCCAATGACCAAGTCTGGTTAAATTGATTTTGCTTCTGGTACAATAACTTAGGCTCTTTTAGGTACATTTATCAGACATGGTGTAAGCAAGTGACAACTGAAGATACAGAGTGTGTTTTATTCAATGGGAAAGATTTAATATTCAATTCCAATTATTATTTTTGATCCCTCTTTGGACTATAATTTTATTGCCTTCCATCCGATTTCGAAAACGTATGTAAAAATTCGCAATTAATTTATAAAATAAAAGAAATCGACTCTGTCTTTAATGTATCTAAATTTTAAAAAAGGAAATTTGAGTATCTGCATTCGGCAAACTAAATTTCATCTTTGGCAAAAATGATAATTAGACCGTACCTTAAAAAATTAATTTGACACTTTCCTAAAAAGCACCTGTCAAAAAGTAATAACTCAAAAATTTAAAAGTGTATTTATTTTTAATTTTTAACGAAAATCACTGCAAACTTTCTAAACCACCCCCTAAACTTATCTTTCAGATAGCCGTGTTTTGGACAGGCGCTAGTGCTATCGTTTAAAATCGATATCCTCCAAGTATCCGCGTTTGTCAGGAATAGCAACAAATAAAACATGAGCGAAAAGAAACACCACAGCCAGCAGTTGCAGGCAATTGAGACAAGAAGCGACAGCCACCTTTACTATCTCAGTCAGTTATCTCCTCGCCCCCCCCCATTGGAGGCAAACCTTTATTAAATTAAGCAGTTATGTGCAGTTGTTCTATATAGTCCACGCTTTCGTGTTAACGTTCTGTTATTGCTGGCCGTGGGGACTGTGTGCTAGTTGTAAAAGTAAGAACGACTGAAGATTTTCATTTTTATTTTCTGGAGCAGGCTTTCCATCTTCGTAATGTTTTAAAATGAACAGAACTAGATATAATTATATATTGTGGTTTCCAAAAGCTGTTTTTCATCTACCATCAAATATGAGTGATGTATTTTTGTAATGAAATCATGACCTTAGAAAATTAGGATCAACTAGTGTCAATTCACTTACGCATGCCATTCATCTTTTTTTATCAAATGATATTAACAACTAAAATTTCGTTTCTACTCTGGAGTTGAAACACTTTAAGACAAATACAAATACTTACATATTTAGTTATTTTGCTATTTAAGGACATTTATATGCTTAATTATTTTAGAAATTAGTTCGAAAATTTAAGTTCTAAATTAGTTATGATAAGGAGCTAACTTCTTGATTATAAATTTTAAATTATTTTATGCAATTCTTGATTTTCGATTGAAAGGGAATTAGTTATTGTACACTACTCATTTTCCTAGGATAGTTCTCTTAAGTATGGGCCAGATCCGCATTTGAGGTTATGAAAACTTAACAACAAGTGGAAATATAAGCTTCTTCAATATATGAGAAAAAAGTTAAGGAAACCATCTTGAATTAAAACATTTCATACATTTTTTTAAAAAATAACCGTGCCAAAGTCGATGTTTTTTTTAAAAAATCATTGATTAAAACTGTTCACTTTTATCCACATGTTTAGTCAGTCACGAATGGAGAGTTTCCGAAGTTCTGCTCTAGAGTTACTGCCCAGATTCGTCCGCGGTGCACTGTTTCTTTCACAGTTGTATCTTATATCTATACCACCATTCAAAGAGAACTGCATAGTATCCTTCGTCCACGAATGCTCAAAGCAGCCCATATCCTTCCGGTTGCAGTTCGGTCTGAGGTTTACATACTAATGACGAGCGGTTAATGAGCGGGTATCAAAATCATCTATAGGTTTCTGTGATCAATTTGATACCGGGCCCTCATTCTCGGGTACATGCTACCGTGCATAGTGATGCTTCGAAATAGCTGTTCCCCTGCAAGGGAGTTGGTCAACGACGGCATGTTTCCTGCATGACGTCACGTTTAAGTCACCATAGCAACACCCCACTAGCTCTCTTCCTTGCCTATACAATAGATGGTCTCCCCTAACGTCCTAGTCAGCGCTCATCCCTGAGGACCAGATCTCGCACTTACTTTACTCGGACCATCAGCTAACCCTTATCTTCAGTTCTGTCTCTAAATCCTCAACATCCAATAGAAAATGAGCCAAGTTTAGCTCTTTTCCTTCACTTTTGGCCTACTCAGAAGATGGCGTGAAAAAGGGGTCCAAAAAAATCGTTTTCTTTTTTTATAAAGATCTTTTCCTTATAGAAGATTTGTTGTGTCAGTTTCAATGCTTATTTTCATATTCAAGTGGTCAATAAACATGTCTCCGCTGGTTCATTAAAGTGTTTATGAGAATGATGACCATTTTTATAAAAATAATGATAACAAACATTTAATTAATGAGCGCATAGTCATGGTACTTGCACGATTCAGCTAACTTTCATTTACCGTTTTGCATAGAAATGAATTGTTTATTTATTCTAAGTAAATTTATGTCGGGACAACGCTTCTGTAATTATACCTGTCAGAACGTGTAATTGCCGAATCAGAGCTCCTTAATAATTACGTATTCAACTTTATATTAATTCTCAAGGCATGTCTCAAAATAAAAGGGAAAAATAATTCACAAATAATGAATTCCCGTAGTGAAGTATATTTATCTTTGAGTTATGCTATTTTCTATCCTTAAACGCATACAATACAGAAGTGATTGGAAGAAGTAACATTGCTTTAAAAATTCTTTAAAAACTCATAAAATATTGTCTGACATTTATATTTTTTCAAATTTTATTTATTCAGCTGACTTTAAAGATTCTCCGAAATGAAATCGAGAAATGTAAAACTAGAGTTTCCTAAACTTCAAGTTCGAAAAAATCTGTTTAAATGCCAAAAGCTCTTAGAATCAATAATTGTTACAAAGTTTACAGTCGTGTTTTGTAGCTTTTTATTTCACTTCTAAGACATCACAATCTGAGCATCTACAAAGAGCAATGAGTTTTACTCCCCTTTCATAAACTTTTTCATCTATCCCCTTTCGCCTAGAATTGTTTCCCTTTGCTCTAGGCACCGCTGGAAGAGTATGCTATGTAATGGATGTTTTTATTTGCTCCACAAGTTTGCTGATTTCCAAATCACCGAAGTAAAAACTCCCCCTCTGCTTCCTTTTAAATATTTCAATTCCATCGCTTCAGTTATTACGCATGAAAAGCTAAACAATCTAAAAAGGAATAAGTTTTGTCCCATACTTTTAATGGTTCTTCTTTGGCGACGAGATAGATTTTTATTTTGTTTTACTTTTTGCTCCGAAAGCAAGCGCATCTTTCAAAGACTGATTTGTATACCATCATGTATAATCTGATCCATTGCATTGGAAATTTACAGTAACGAAGTAATAACTGAAGAGCCTCCAAAATTGACTTCAAAGTATGACGTCGTTTTAGAGACAAATTCATTATTCCGCATTAAGAGAAGTATATTCGATTTGGAAATGCTCTTTGAAGACCTTTTTTCTTCGAATGTGCTTTTCCCTTCAAAATTTTTATTATTCTTATTTACTTTCTTTTACGTGTTTTTTATAAATTACTATAGTTGAAATATATATGGATACCTCAATCTTTTTTTTAAATCTTGCCGGAGTCTTCTATTTTATTAAAATAGATTTTTGGAAGTAAGGTTGTCTTTGAAAATTGGCAAAGAAATTTATAATTGAAAGTTCCAATTTTGAATTATTTGTAAATATGGATCATATGGCCAGTTCTACTTTCTCTCTATTAAATAAAAAGCGTGACATTCATCAAATTAAAAAAAATATCATTGAAACTTATTGTGTAATTCAAGATATTGCCTCTAGGATTATACTAGATTTAATGAATTTTTCATAAATATTTTAGATGCTTTTTTTTGTATAGATCTACAGTTCAACTAATGCTACATTGTAGGAAACTACAATAAAAGTAGACATTAAAACAATTAACTTACCAGAGTTGAACTGGTATTAATTCTTTTTTTCTATAAATATGTATATCATTGGCAGATAAAACTTATTAACCGATATTAATGTTTTTGTCCTTTAAAGCAACTTTTCACTGCTCTCAACATATCTAAAATATCAAAGCAAGTCATGATGTTCAAATTTTAATTTTTGACCTAAAAAGCAATGGCAATTCTTTAAGCGCCTTCTATTGCGTAATTTTAAATCTTATTTAAGTCCTATATACCAAAACAAAGGTATGTTTGCGCATCATTTATCTCTTTAGCCTATTTTTATTCCATTTTCTATGTTAAAAATAAATTGCATTCCGAAAAATTCCAATAACATCCGTTTTTGTTAAAACTGCATTGATCAGAAAACATTTTCTACACTAAATATTACATATTCTATTGTTTAAAAATAAAGGACTGCTGAATAATAAAAGCGCAGAAGCTTTTAAATGGAGTCGGCTTCTAAGCGAAATTCTAGTGATTGTTTCCTTTACTCTAATTCGCAAAACAAATGCTTTGAAGTTCCTATCTCCAGTTTTAACGTTTTCAATTTATTTGCTGTAAAATGTAAGTGAACTTTTTAACAAATAGAATCATCGTGTCTTTACTAAACGATTGGTTAATTAGTTTAAACTACTTACCTTTTAAAATCATAAATAATTCATATTTATGTTTCATTTGTTATTTAAATAAGAATTATTCGAGAACATAATAGGAGAGGCGCCAAGTGGAATTAGCATAGCAATAGGCATTGAATATCAACGACTAATTACCTTTATAAGTAATTCCTTTGTTGTGTCCCTTTTGTGTATAAAAGGAAACTTCCTTTTGCATTAGATTTGAATTCGCTTTCTCTTATTTTAATCATGCAATACATAGACCGATGAACTTGTACAAGCATATATACTCTCTGTAAAAACAAAATGTGCGATTTTAAATAGGAATTGTCGTGCGAAACGAAGTTTTCAATTTGCTATGAAATCTATACAAAATTTCCACGCATTTATTTTGGTGACTATCAGGATTGTTCGTGTAGATCAGGTTTCATTTAGTGTTTTCTCAGTTAAGTTTGTAATTTTCATCGCGGAAGAAAATGCTATTCCCAAAGTGAAGAAGTTGTCGTAATTTAATTGCTTCATTTTACGAAAAATGAAATTGTAATTTGAAAGACTTTAAAACAGAATTGGCTTCTAATTGTTTCCAATCATTTTAACGACACGTGAACAAAAATCTTTTATTTTGTATTATAGTCCTATAAACTGTCTTTTGAGAAATATTCCTTTTTACAAACGAATCTTGAACTTTTAAACGCGAACATTTCAATTTTAATTAGATATATCGATACCTATCTTGGTTACACAAGAAGCTCTAGAACATAAACTCAACCAAAATAATTATCTAATACTTTTCCTTATTAAAAATAACGTCACAGATGAAACTGATATAATAATAAGATATAATTTATACATAACAAAGATATAATTTATACATATCAACAAATAGTAATCTTTAAAACACATAGATTTTAATTTATATTGCATGTAACGATGCTTAACTTAGTGGTTAGAATTGTGCCCAAGAATCTCTGGAGAGATAGCTCTTACAAAATTATTCATTATTTAATACTTTTCAACTCTATTCAAAAGAATTAATCGTTTAATAATTATTATTGTCAGGAATAAAATCAGAAATGGGATGTAAGGTTAAAAATAGAAGATGGGGAAAAGGAATAAAAAAAGTCACTGGAAAAATAGCAATAAACAAAGAAAGCAAAAAAAAAAAATGAGTAAAATTTATGGTGCATTACAACCCTACTGACCACCATCGAAGAAACATTACTTATTACAACCATATCTCTCTCTTTCAAATAACACAAATTTAATTTGAAATGAAGGTATGGATGTCTAACATGGAGAATCAAGATAGTCTAGGAAGTTAACTCTAACAAATTAATCATTTAATACTTTTCATTGTCAACAATAAAGTCAAAAATGGAGCTGGGGGATGGAAAAAAAATCACCGCCAAAAAAAAGTTATAAATTAAGAAAAACAAGCCAAAAAATGGTGTGTAAAGCAGATAAAAAAAAGAATGGCTTCCAGTTTTGATGTAGGGAAATAGCCGGGAGCGTAATATGTCATTGGTTTTTGTTTCCTTCTTTGCATAAACGCGGGAATATCATTAGCCAAGTCCTCTAATAACAGCGTCTGGTCTTACAAGATGGAGGCGATTTTTTACGACACTGGTCTCTGGCAAACAAAGCTCGGTCATCGCTTAGCTCCAACTAATCATACATAATCACGGGTCTTGGGTCCTTGTCAGATCTCGGTATGCTAAGAGTTCACACCATTTATTTAATGATGATGTCCATATCGAAAATGCACTTACCCCCGTGCGGCATTAGTTATTCGCTTGCAAAAGCGAGCGACGCTCCAGTCTTTCGAATAACTGCCATCCTGCCTAACAGTCTTCTAGCTTCCCCCTTCTCTCTTCAACGGATCGATCCTTTTTTTTAAAGGGATTATCCGGAAATTATAACTGGAGCGACATTTAATTGCCTGGAGGAAAAAAACTATGGAAGAGTAATCGAGAATGATCCAGAAGATTCAAAGTCCACCCTTCTGGGTTATTGCTTTGCATTGGGTGTGAGTGAAACTTGCAATATTGTGAAACAGTCTATGAAAAGCACTATAGAGTGGTTTTGCCCTTTATTCTTTATTGATCATGAAAGTATTTTAAAGAATTGCTGCTGTCCTTAATAAAATGCACTGGAGGGCTGATGTTGAATAACTTCTTTAAAATTTTCGTCAATAAATGGAGGAATGTGAAATTTTAAATTCCCTTTCCGTCTGAGTATCATTGTGAAAACTTCGTTTTTGCTTCCATTTAGTTATTTTGTTTCTATTTTCAAGCCTTGTTATCTCAACGTATAGGTACATTAAGCTGTCAAATTTAATAAAAATGAACCAGAAAAGAAATTGTCAAATTGAAATTCTTCGTATTGTGGTTGAATTTATTTGAGGTTAGTGGCAAAGTATAAATCTGCTTCATAGTCAACGCATTTTATATTTAAATTTTTCCTATGATAATTTAATGTATAAAGTTAGGCATTTCATCAATCATCGCTCAAACTGTGTTAGTAAACAAATTAAATCTTATCTCAAATTAGTTAGCTGATTGGCTCATTCTTACTTTTCAATGTTTTTAGAATTTATTCTATTGGCGTTTAGAATTTTATTATTGCTGTGTTTAAAAAACAGTCATCAAATCATTAAACCTGAAACAGAAATTTAGAAACAGATTTCGCGTATTTTTTGTCCGAATCGTTTTCTTCTCCATGAAGATGACACTAACTCCAAATGTCAAATTCGTCCCATTTTTAGAATCAATTATGAGAAATAGACACCAAACGCTTTAGTGCATAAAAAGCCTCATCTACAAAAAGCCAGTGTCACTCGCTCATCACTTTTATTTCAGTAGATGTAGGAAAGCTTAGTCAATTTTCCATGACGGCTGTGCATTTGAAATAAGAAGAGATTGATCTGTCTTGTACTGTTGGGGCTTCATTTCCTGCGTAATAGTTGCATTAAAGACACTTCCTCCTCTAACGTAACATCCAAAGCCCTTGAACCCAACGGAATAAGATGACGTGTTGCAGTTGCATCGTTGCATTTTACTTTTTTGAAATGTGCTTTTTCAAAACAAGAAGCGAGTGATTCCGCTGTCGTGTAATTTATTTCCCAAACATATGAATGTCTACATAAAAGAAGGGGGAGGCAGGATTCTTGTAAATTATCCTTTTTTGAATGAATGGTTGGAAGAGGATATTGTGTTTATGGGGACTGATTAAGCCTATCGTTCGTCATGACTCATTACTCTTTTGTCGTCGAAGTCAGTCCCCTGGTATTCTGCTATCTTTAGCAAGGTCCGCTCTACCGAGCTTCTCGTGGGCGAATCCCTTAGCAGTATGGCGTTGCGATGCTGCATTGTTGAGGGATTAATCCATCAATGGTTAACTTAAGTTGCCCTCTTACGATGTCGTCTTACTGATTTTTTTCCCCTCCTTACCTATTCTTTCTTGTTTTTGGTATTTTTTTCAACACATTTTTCTAGTTCCTGACTAGTAGAGGCTCGTGTTCTAAGCCTTTCATCTTCTTTTTGGCACTTTTTTCGCCCCTTTTCGCGTGCGAAGAACTGTCTGAAAGTTGTTTTGATAAGAACTACTTAATGTTACTCCATCAACGTGATGATGAAGAAGCTTTTGCATATCCCGGTGGAGGCTTTGTAAATACCGGGCTCCTTGTTTCTCTTACGTTAACGAGTTATTTGCAGGTTAAATATTGGGGTTCATTGATGATTCTTTGACGTTTGGAATGATTCTTTGTTTGTCATCCAATGATTTCGTCTGACACAAAACGAAACAAGCTGTATTACCTATTTAAAAACCTGATTAGTCAAATTTTTAAATTTTTACTGCGAAAAAAAATTAATGTGTTTTACCATGAATAATATTTAAAGGTGCCATATATTATACGCCATAGTTTAATTATGGATGCTATTAATCTTGACATTAGTTTAGTTAAGCTCAAGTTTAAAGCTTCTTAATATATTTTGAATGTTACCATAATTAACTAAATATTGAGACATTTAAGAAATTAATTGTTCAGTAAGCTATTAACTGCTACTTTACATGGACAACATTTTGACGCTTTGTTGCCATCAATGTTTAAGAAATGTGACCATCCTTTGTTATGCATTCTTTCGAAAAATGCAATTTCCTCCCACTCATTTTATTCACACTTTCAATTCTCGATATTTTTAATGCTGGCATTCATATCTACAAAACAATAAAGATTTCTCATCTCAGTATCTTCCCCAGTTTGTTATTGCACTTTTTCTATTTTTATTTTTAACAATCTCTTCATCTAACCCTCGAACCACTTTCATATTAATTTTAAAAATCACGAATCTTATGTAGCTCTCGCTCAGGTTCTGGTCCGATGCGATGCAAAACAGGGTGGCCATTCCGTTTGCTTTTCCACTTCAAGAAGTGTTGGAAGTGTCTTTTTCTTCTGAAGGGTAGAATATTTCAGTGGTGGTCGAATGCTAAGTAGAAGAAAACAGAACAAAACTAAGTCTCGGTTCGGTTTGAGAGAGAGAGCGTTTCTTTTAATTCTACTCGGGTGTTTTGCACGTGATTCTTCGGAAATGGTGATTATGTGCTGCAACCGAGCGTGTTGCCCGGGAATACGATGTTAATGGCAACTGAGGAAAACGAAGCTGCTTTAATTAGAAGAGCCCTGCGAAGTTGGGAGAAGGGGAGGGAGTTGCTGCAGGTAGCGTAGAGGGGTGGAGAGTAAAATAATCCGCCTTTCTTGCCATCCCCATTCGGATGGACATCCTCAGAGAGGCTAACGGGTATTATTTTAAATTTTATTATCGACTGGATTTGGGCGTCAGCTTTGCTTTTAGTGGGTTTCCCAAACTCCCTAAAGGGTGAATATGTTAAGTTTTAGATGTTTGGGCAACTTCCCCAGTGTTTTGTATTTTTTTTAGATGAAAAAAATTGCATCTTATTTTGTATTCGGTGTCATTGGCGTGTTTTCCCCCCTTCCTAAAGCTATTATTGACATTTAAATTGCTGAGAAATTTCAACTTAACTCTGTTGTTCTCCATTATGTATTTAAATTTCCCTCTTCAAGACTATATCAGCATATTCACTTCCATCTTTTGTCTGCTACTATTTTAACATATAACTTCCATCCATTCCATTATATGCATTCAGTTTGCGTTCACTTAACCGTACAAATGTGTAGTTTGAGTTAATTATTTGACTAATTTTAAATCATCATGTGACGAAATCAGTTTGGGAAAAAACGTTAATTAGTGATTAAGTTATTCTTTTATCATCTACCTCCAATTTATTTAGTTAATCTGAATTAAAATTTATCAGAAAAATACTAATTTTATGCGTTAAAAATTGTACCAATTCCTAAGTTAGTTTCCTGATAGAATTTTCTAATTTTGGTTCTCAATTTTTAAAGATAACGTGATAAAAAGAAGAAGAATACTAACCCATTTTATAAAACAACCCAAAAATTCTTCGTTCCTGAGCGATGGCAATGGTGTGAAAGAACAAATGATTCCATCATTTTATTTTTTTGTTGCGGCTGTATATCGTATTACCCGGGCGCATTTTATAAGCTAATTTTTTTATCGTCCTTTTTTTTCCAGCTAATACTTCTTCGACGAAGAGCTTAAAAAATGCCGAAAAGAATACTTCTAGAGGTGGGAAAGAAAAACAATAACATGATACGTATAAAGAGGGAGGGTAGGAAAAGTTTTTGCTCCTTAGCCGAATAGGAAGGGGGAGAGAAGGAGTAACAATTGGAAGCAAATTTAAAAAAATATATATTCGTAATCTTTTGCCTAAATAAATTTCACGTTGTGTGCTGACATAATTAATCACTGTTCTCATAATTACCAACATTTAAACTTTTTTTTCAAACGCTAATCATATTTTAATAACAAATAGACCCGGCGTAATAAAGAAAACCGTGAAGATAGTAAGAAAATAAGATTTGTATCCCCATACTGAAGCCGAAAGAGAGAAAAAAATGACCCAGCTAATAATAAAACAAAAGCTTTCCGTTCAAAAGCAAAAGCTCGTGTTGGAAATATTAATCTGGTTCTGGCTAATTGATATTAGCGCCGACTGAAGTTATTGCCTTTAGGGCGTAGGCAAATTATAATTTACACCAGCATCTTTCTATCTCCTTCTTTCTAGCTTCTTTTCTTGCTCTATGCCAATAATAGGATGAGCAGAATGAAGAGAAAAAACGGTAAGATAAAAAAAAATCGCAAATAAGAACACTAAACGTAATTAGATGGGGTCTAGAGTGTGGAGCGTTCGCTAAAAAGTTAAACTTGATGCAATAAAGGTGGAAGAAAATAAATCTGTAATGGATATCAATTGAACAAATAACGCGCCCGGAATTTTAAATCTATTTTATTTGAGGCGAAATAATGTAATCAGCCTTTCCTCTTCATTTTTTTATCGTCGCCTTTTCTGTTTTTCAAGCCTTTCTTTCCTTGCGTGAACTTTTATGTATTTTACCAACTTTTGTTCTCGCCTTGATATTTTTCACTCTCTCAAGTAGGTTTTTATTCCAATTCATATTGTTTGATTGACCCGGAACTTTGTTTGGATTAGCACTGTTCAAGCAGCAGTATGAGTTAAATTAATGTAAATGTTTTTCAAATAGTGACAGCTAATTTTTGTGATTCAGATATACGTACATTTCTTTCTTTTTTTTTTGCTTTTTAAGCACAATTAGTCTGTGTTAGTTTATGAAATATTATTTTTATTATTATTATTACTTATAAATTCTGTTTTTTTATTTTGAAAATCACGATCAGGTCGTTTTTTGTACCTCGAATTGTGGGTTTTGAAAATATTGAGTGTCACGATAAAATAAATCGTCAATGGTTATAGAAAGCATCTACATAAATGTCACCTATTTTTTAAAGATAGTTACAGCATCTGAAATAACCTTTATCTGATTTATGAAAATATAAAATATTTTGTAATGCGTAACGGTTAAACATTTGTTGTATCTTTTCTGGTCAGAATAGAATTCACTTGAAATGTTAGCTGAATATGTCTACAGAAAATTTCCATTACCTTTTAACAGTAAAATTATTTTTACTTGAAATCACTGCTTATATTTCACGGTACATACTTCATTATAAATGGTTAACAATTTCGCCGTGATTGTCATTTTAATTTCATCCACGAAGTGTTTATTAATCGTTGAAGTAATTATTTGATCCACTTTCTGGCGCTGTACTTCGAAGCATTCATTTTTCCTTCTACTCGTGAAAAAGAATTTTTGTATTAGTGGCGTCATCTGTTGGTAGATATATGAAGCTTGAATTTTGTTTTTCCCCTAGTGTTTGCACGTATTTTAATTTTATTTCCTATAAATCGTGAAGAAATTATCTGCGTAGTACCAAAAGGAGCAAAGTTTATTTTTGAGTTGTTAGTTTACCTCAGTTATAGCCATCCGTTTCAAAAAACGATTTCTAATTACATTCAAATTACTGAATCAAAGCTTGCTTTAATCAACTTTTACATACATTTTAATTATTTAGAATAAATGTTAAAAAATTAAAGATCACACATTTGATGTTTATTACTTTTGTTGTCTTTATTATAGTTAAAGCACTGGTTTTAGAAGTACTCATTTGAGTCATCAATTACCTTGAAAATAAATTTGTTGTTTTTATATAACTATTCTTTTTAAAACATTCAATATAATTTTAACAGAAAGAAATAGAAATTTTACAAAACTAATTGAAAATTTATAATAGGTATTACACTGAAATCAACTATCAATTACTATTCATTATCACCATCATTTTAATTAAAGGCTCCTCACTTGTTTCAAAGATAAATTTCAATGTTTTAATGATTTAATTCATTAAATAATAATTCTTGTATAAAGAATTTCACGAAACGTTTTAAATAGTGCAATATTTAGCAATTTTATATTTTAATTGTTAAAGATACAATCAAGTATAATTTTCCTTAGCACATAAACTGGTTGTTATTTCATCCTTATTCGCATGTTTTTGTTTTGAATGAAAGAAAACATCCCGATTCATATAAATAAAAGTTACCGAAATTTTTTGGCATTCTAATATGTTGGTTTTATCTCATATTTTAAATGAAATCATTGTATGGCTGTGTTTTCTAATATTTTATATTGCTTTGATTTTGTGTTCGTGTTTATGTTATGTGTTATTCTGTGTCTTTCCCTTCCTTTTCTCTTTCTTCCTGCCGTGCACCGGATTGGAGGATTTTCGTGGCCCAGTGCTTCAGGAGTGTGTCCCCCTCCAGGCATTAACTGTGGCCACGCACGGCCAATCCGGTTCATGCTCACTGCCACAGCCACACCATGCCCAGAGAGGCCACTCCAAAGTGTTTAGCTGCAGCCTGCCTTGGCCGACAAAATTAGCGTCTGTAATGACACCCCTTAAAAGTTAAAAGCAATTGAAAAAAAGATTATTAAAAATATTTAAAAAAATAATTATTTAAATCAAATTTTGAAAAAAAGCTGACAATTCGTCATGCAGATTAAAAATAGGAAAAAATTTTAAAGTTTCGTTTTGGACTCTTTTTCAAAATTGCCTCGTAATGACCTTTCAAATGGTGTGGTAGGCCAGTTTTTCCAAAATCACTTTCTGAAACGAACCAAAAACTCGTGACTGATTGCAATCCCTCTCTACTCTTTCCAGATCTTTGGGTCCAAGGCAGACTTGCAGCTACACACTCAAATCCACATGCGTGAGGCCAAACCGTACAAGTGCTCCCAATGCTCGAAGGCGTTCGCCAACTCCTCGTACCTGTCTCAACATACGCGTATCCACCTGGGTATCAAGCCATATCGGTGCGAGATCTGCCAGAGGAAGTTCACACAGCTGTCCCACCTCCAACAGCATATCCGGACGCACACAGGAGATAAGCCATACAAGTGTCGTGCACCAGGCTGCAACAAGGCCTTCTCGCAATTGTCCAATTTACAGTCCCACTCTCGATGTCACCAGACAGACAAGCCATACAAGTGTAACAGCTGCTACAAATGTTTCGCTGATGAAGCGGGTCTTTTGGAGCACATACCGAAACACAAAGAGTCGAAGCACCTCAAAACGCATATCTGTCAGTTTTGTGGGAAGTCATATACGCAGGAAACATACCTTGCCAAACACATGCAGAAGCATGCAGACCGTCTGGAGAAACGTCCGTTGCCACCTCTCACCAATAATAATAACCTCAATATACCTTCCAACCAATCGCTTCGTGGGCCAACTCCCGCGGACAATTATTGGACTAAAACAACAACTTCGGTTGCATCTGACACTCATCATGGAATGGGAGATCCCTCAATGGGTTCCCCTATGTCTCCACCTTCTCATCATCTACATCCGCATGTGTCCGAGACATGTCTTCAAAACAGTATGAACGACCACCATGCGAGACTCCACATGGATCCTCGCCATCAGCAGCAGCAACAACAACAGCAACAGATGGTGGCCAATAATGCCAATCATACTAACGGCAGGGACCATGACCTAGGCTCACACCTGGGTCAAAACCAATACGATACTTCGCCCATGACACAACCTCATCCTCCACCCACGAGTAAGAATACCTCAGCATTCACTCCCATTCAGTCTGGGATGCTGCCAATTTCTTCAGGACCTCAACTGTCTATGCCGTCAGCAACTCGTACCTCATATTTCCCTTACGAACCCATTAATTTTCCAAAGAGCACAAATCCAATGGGGTCCATGGAAGTAAAACAGAGCCACAGCTCGTTTCCCAACCAACTTATTTCTCTCCACCAGATTCGGAACTATGCATCCATGCCCACTATGAGTGGAGGAGAGCATCCGATTACCATGAAAGATAAGAACCAACAACAGTAAAGGAGCAGCTCGTGACGTCGATGATGAGAGATGATTTTTAATCTGATATTTCCAATCCCTTTTTGTAGAAAGAATGGTCAAATTTTATTCTTTCCTCCCACCTCACCTCGACACCCGTTCACTTTCATTTAATGTTAATGTCTGTGCATTTGTTGTCTGCCATCCAAGTACTGATTTACACCTGCTCCAGTGAAACCCTTTTAAAGCTCAAGTTGTCCTCCGAAAGATAATGGACTACCGGAAGACATACCTCACATTTCTTATCCTCCCGGTGAATTTTAGCGTTGTGTTTTTGCGATTGTTTTTGCATTTTTATTCAATGTGAGAGAACAATTTGTCGTGAAAGTTTGGAGTCGAACTTCTCCGTGACTTTGTTCATTATCCAGATCGACGAGTCACATAGTTCTGGGAACGACATCACAAACTTATCGGTACTTTTCGGTCATTCGGCGTGATGCATACAAAGAAGCTTGAATCAGAGACCAGGAAGAAGCTAGCTTTCCCATTTTTCACTCTTTGAGATTCTTTTCCCTCCAGGAGAAATCAGACATGGCTGTTTTAAGCATTGGTGCTTCTGCATGTTTCCCTCACACTCTCCTTGTTCTTATGGGAGTCGTTAGAAATAAGTAAATCTTGTTCTATCCAATTCTTCTAAAGCCATCAAAACTTAAAAGGTTATGTGATTTTGCACCTGTGATTCCGAGGGAAAGTCCATCTGACTCATATCGGTGCCTTGAATTACAGAGAGTGATCGTCAGTTTCACCAATGCGTATTTTCCAGTTCCTCCCATTCCAGACTCTGACTTTTTTGGCCCATATTTTCTTCGTCGCAAAGTTTCGAAATTCATTAATCAAAACTCTTTAGTTATCAATCATTGTAATGACCAAATTTAATCGATCCCTTACGCCATGCCCTCTTGGGAGAAAACATGAGAAATGCTTGCTTTTTTTTGTCTCTTGTAATAGTGAGATTTCCATAGAACTTCGTTTTTGCCTCCTCTCTTACCTCATCATATATAGATATTTGTAGTGGTATCATTCAATGAACTGATGTTGTGGCATAAATACATAGATTCCAGTACACATAAATATTTTCGTGGCTCAAATTGTTTTAAACAAATGTGGTTGTCACCATATAATTTTCAACTTGGTTCAGTGCTGATACAAAAAAGGAATAGTGATTAAGGTAATTAAACAGTCTATTTGTAAGGCTACGTATCCCTTTACATAAGAAAATTATAAAAGAAATTTTTATTTCAAAATTTTTTTTATCGGTTTTCTGAATATGTAATCACATTTAAACAATTACAGTATATAAGAAAAAATTGGAAACTTTTACTCATAATGATAACTTTTTTGGAATTTATTTAATGAAAAAGCATCGAGAGGCAACAATTTCTTATGTTTTGGGCTACGTAATCATAGGCTGAAGCCGTTATGGTGCTGATTCCATCATTTATCATCAGGGATTTTTGAAAATAAAATAATTGAATGAAAATAATAAAACACACCATACATAATCACACTTATCTCTGTAGTTGAATGTCCAACCAAGTGTTGTGTACCTGGTGATCCATTCTACAGATTGCTCAGAACTGACTCACCTTTCAAGACTGCATGTGTTGTGAACTCGTTGTTTTCTTTTGTCTACAGGTTCTACACTGTGGCAATATAGAAATTTTTCCGAATACCTCAAATTTGTATGTTTTTAAATCGAAGCAAAATGCCGCTCATTTTGTTCCGTTTCACCATTTGTACATTATTAGAGTGTATCATCGAATTCAGAGAGTGAAAAAAATTTTTCATAGTAGGTAATTTCTTGATGTAGTAAAATTGCTGTTGCTTGTTTGATTATAAGATTGTTATTCGTAATCGTGTGTTTTTTCTATTAAGGTTTTTAATGTTTCTGAGAGAAACTGTTGTGTTTCATCTTTTCTTTTCTTTAAAAAAATGTTTCATTGTTTGTTTAACAGAGCACTAATATGTTGCATTGGATTCTTGATGTTAAGGGAATTACGGCCAGTAAAAAGTGAGAGATCAAAATCTGAAAAAGATAAGTCGCACGGAGAATCAATAGAAAAGTTTGGGTGGGAAAAATGTTAATATAAAGACGAACAAAGCTTTAACTTCTACGTAAATAAATGAGATATATGTATATATAAATATCTATACATATATAAATATATAAATATATAGCTTAAATGATGAAATACAATTTTTTGACTGTGTATAAGCTACGAGTGTGAAGCACTGAAGACTTCGAGCCCCCATTGCCTCTTTGTATGTGTGTTTCTGTGAGTGTAAGAGCTGTAATATTGATTGTACTGTGTTTTCAGGTCCAACCATTTTAGACTGTATTTCGTTTTATGATCAAACCGTTTAGATAACGGTTTAAATACACAGTGTTTACAATTTTAAATGAGTTATATTTTTGAAGAAAACAAAACTGTTGATCTTAGGCCTGATTCATAACTGTGATTACAGATTTGTAAAGTATAAAAATGACACATGGCATTTTTAAATACGTATTGTGCTCCCAGATATCATTCAACAGTGCATTTTTCATTAGATTAATGGATAAAATATGATTTTTCTAAACTTTTACATCCTTAATTTGAAATCTAAGTCTATATTTTTTTTAAGCATCCTTTCCTTTCTCTTCAACAGCAAGTCCTTATATTTAATAACAGACCTGGATACAAAAAAAAATTAATCCTTATATAATTTTTTGAATTCTTAATTTATTTTAAAAATCTTAAGATAAAAATACAGCTTTCTAATTTATACATTGAAAGTTAGGAATTATTAGGACTTTCTAAAAAGTAATGAGCGTTATTCGTTTTTACAAATACAAATATTTTGTCATTTATACTATATTATATTTTTCTTTGATTATATGATAATATTTTCTCGACGTTTATAAATATGCAGTACTGATTCAGGTATTTACTCTTATGTTAAACATATAACGAGTGCCTTGCTTTTGAAATGTTTCCTTATTTTAATGTTTTATCTATTTCTGAATGTCAAATATTTGTTACCTGTTTTCTTTAAGTTTGTTAGTCTAGGTAGTATTCTTCGGCTCTCTCATCTTTATTGCTTTCCGATTGGAAATAATTATCTTAAACAGTAAGCTCACTGAATAACGGAAAATTAACTTAAAGAGAATCCCACAATGAAACCGTTATTAATTTTCCTCTTTTAAGTGATTTGTTAACTTTCATTTATTTTATGCTTAGGTGAACTTTTGGTCTTTATTTGTTTTATATGTTCTTAAACTTATCCTAGTGGACTATTTTTAAACATTACTGAGTATTACAAAAGATGTCCATGAATTAATGTTCACTTAATATTGATATTCATGCTTAAACAATTCTTATGTTATGCTAAAGCAGTTTCGAACTAAATGTGAATATTTTATTTCTATGATGTTTATACATATATTTGTTTTATTAGAAAATACTCTACGAATAGGATTTTAAATTTTGTATTTCTAATTTCGAATGTTTGTTTTTAATTCTATATGCTTGTTGTTTAAATAGATGTGTTCTCAGAATGGGAATTCTGTGAAATGACGCAAAGAACTCCCATTCCATTTCTGAGTTTAAGACAATAATTTATAAAAGCAAGGAACAGTGTGATATAATCATGATATGTTATTCTATTAATACTTTTGACTTAGTATGTTCAATAGTCAGTACCTATTTGATGTTCAGTTGACTTCATCTTGCTGCTCAAACCCGATTAGCGTTCTCAGAATTGCTTAATCTTAATTGAGACTTTGGACTCAATTAGTTTTTAAATTTGATATATTACGGGCAGACTTCCTTAAAACTCTGATGTTAAAGCTTGTCAAACAAGTCCATCTCAGAGTTTAAAAGGTGTACTTCATTGTCAGCACATCTTTATATGTATCTTCAAATACCCTGTTCCCCGTATTTGTATCTACAGTGTCAAACGCTGTCTAAACAGAATAGAAGGTGAGTAAGGTATGGGCATTTAATGCCAATTTCTTCCGTGGATATCATAGTTATTAAGGAAGTGATGTGTATATATAGAGATTTTACGTTGAAGACGGTCTTTCATCCGTGTGAATAATAAGGAACGAGATAAAGGTTTCCTTTTAGTATCGAACTGGTGAAATGTACTTATTCCGTGGGCCTGTCATCCATTGAGTCTACCGGTCAGAAAAGATATTTGCATACAAAATACTTTGGTTCTGATTAATTTTACCGAAATTAATTCTCGGTCAGCATTATTTCCTTCAAAATTTTTATTCTTTTTTTAATAGTCGAGGCATTTTTTTAAAACTTTTACTTTTTAAAGACAGAGCGAAAACTTATTTTTATAAAAGCGAATGAAAAAGGCTCATTTTAACGAAATCCTGTCCGGTTATTAGTGATTTTATTTGATTTTTTTATACCTTTAAAGTTACGGGGGGGGGGGGGTCTTCCTATCCAGTGATCCTAAAAGTTGGGGAAAAAATCATAGATTTCTTTGGTTCTAAATTAGAACTATATACTTTAAAATTTAAAAACATAAAATTTTCGAATGATTACGGAATTGGAAGATTACTACAAAAAAAACGGACGTGAAATGCTCAGTTCAATGTAACTTAATCTATTTATCTGTTACTGGCTTTTTCTATTTTTTTAAGTTTCCGGAAATTTTAAGTCGGCAGCAAAAATATTTTAATAAAGAGAACCTTGCAACAGAGCGTTCATCAAATAACCTATAATGCATAAACGTACTTAATAAAGTAAAATAGATTTTTGCGTAATCTTAATGTTGCAGGAAATTTATTGGGCAATTATTTACAACTTACCAACGGCTAACAGTTCAGAAAATGCCCTTAAGTAATTAGTGGCGTTAAGTATCAGATAGGCAGTGTTTCCTCAAAGCCTTTAAAATGAAGATGAAGAAACTGAATAAAACAAAGATTCCAAAATAAAAAAGAAACAAAAGAATTTCCTAATTTTATCATTTTTGTTGCATCGCCAGAACAAAGATATCATCTATCAAATACCGTGGCCTGTCTTTTGTAATAACAGAGCACTGCTGGAGTGCAGTTTATAAAAGAGAACTTCAAAATTACAGGGTTCAATCGTGTTGTGGGTAGATAAATGCAAAGCATCGTCGGGTTCTTGCACGGGCTCAAAAGGCCCTGACAACGTATTTGGACCCTCACTCTTTTCCCAAAATGTGCGCATTAATTTCTGCAAAATCGCGATAGAAAGATTTTTTTACCACCATCCCTGTACTCTTTAATGCTTCGATAAAAATAAGAGCTGTTGGACACCGTTAACTCTTGTCGTGGGTTATTTTATCTATGCAAATTCAAAGGAGTTAATATAGTTCTCACAAAAATTTTTGTTTATTTGTTTTATTATTATTTTTTTAGCGTCCATCATTTTTCCTCCTCCCTTCCCAGTTTAATATATAATTCGATGCTAGATGGGCTGAGGGGATCGTAACCACTGTTTATAAAACAAATATGGACGAAGAAGTTTTAAAGCGTAGGGGAGGGATCGCCAAACGATTAATGTTTACGGAAAATGTATTTGCTAAACGTGTTAGCAACCTCCACGTTCATAATTACCATGCGTGACGTAAAGTAACCTTAGCCGGCTATTATGATATAGGATATTAAACGATCTTAAGGAACGTGAGTCGTAAGGTAGAGCCATTAGCATTACGTTTCTGAAAGATATTTCCCCTGAGATAAAGACCATCGCTTAAAATTAGACTACATACTATCCTAGGGGGGCCACCCTCAAACTGAAATCCCCTTTAATTCTAATAATTAAGCGGAAAAACTCCGATGACTCAATTTGCTTCAAAAATTAATATCTATAGGTCTTGTTTACGAAAAACTGAAAAATTCATTATCTTGCCCGTAGATTATATGGGAAGATGGTAATGCTAAAAGATTTCAAAATAGTAAGATGACAGGACATTCCGTAAATTGCTTATTCTAGTAGAAAATAAAGTTTTTAAAGAGGAGGTTTGTTTCCTGCAAATTGGTGTACGCTTTAGAACATCCTTATAATTAAAGTGCAGTCAGAGCTCAGTCATTTATTTGGTCGCAAAAATTAATACCACGTGCTACAGAAAAAAATAAAACTACTAATCATTTGCTGAAATTTCTATTCATATATTTTACTAGAAAATTAAAGATAAGAAAAAATTCTAAGGGACTTAGTGATGAAAGATTTTAAAATGGTAGTTTGAAAAAGAAATTGTTCCGATTACGATTTGAAAACAGACTTTTTATTCCTGTTTTCTTTATCTTGATATCCGATCTTAATTTACTACACAATAAGTGACGCCATACTTAAAAGCTGCGCTCCCCAAAAAGTAAACAAGTTTATCCAGGGATTCTATTGTGATGCAAATTTCCTGTTTCAGACTTTCAGGCTCATTATCTGAAACAAAAGTAGATTTTCTCTCCTCTTGTTTCTGCGGCTTGTTTCTAATTTCGTGTTAGTTAAGAAGTAAACTAAGCAGATGAGCCTTCTTAGAAAACAGCTCTTATATTTTAGCAAATCGAGATGTACTTAGGGGAAGGACGTGGCCTTTTGTCTTGAGCTTTTCGAATGCAAATCTTTTGATTAATCTTGTCTGCGCTACAGATCACCTCTCTAAGACAACAATTAAATAATTAACCGTGTATAAGACATAGGTACATTGTTGCCGTCTCCGAGGAGAGGACTTCTTTTCACCAACTTTTTCAACTTCACTCCCAAGGGACGGAAGCAAAAATTGCACAATTTAAAAAAAAATTACGCTTTAAAAAACGAAGATTTTCTCATTACTTCTCCTTTGTTGCAACTGTGAGTAAATGATAAACTAACAATTTCAATTATCTTACCCATGGTAGTATGAATTAAAGGAAAACCAATTCCTTAGATTTGCAGTGCTGTTCGTTGTAACTTCCAAGGATATTCGTTGATACTGTATAATTTAACTTTAAGGTATAAAAATCCTAAAGTTTGTCGGAAATAGTTGCATTGTAAAAATAAGCTGGAAAGTTTTTACTTATGTCAATCCTCTCAAATGCTTTTAAAGTACCATAATGATTAAGTAATCCTTCTAAGTGCAAGATTTTTCCCGATTCTTTTAAAAATGATTCGATCTTACTTTTGATAATTTTAAGTTACTACTTTGCGAAATAATCGGATAAGAAAATTTTTCTGAAAACAGAACCCCCCGAAAAAAAGTGCGCCCTTTGAACAAGCCGCCTACGGCCCTAGCTTCTTTCGAGTTCAATAAAAAAAATAGCAGAAATGACTCTTTTTACTTTGCTGAATTCTCTGGTATCTCAAATGTCTCGAGCCATTTGACATTTCAAAGCTTTTAGAAATGAATAAAGCAGATCAAAAGTAAAATAAGACGACAGACAGTTCCCTTTTTTTCCCCTTCATCTTCGTTTACCTTGTCTACTCTGATAGTCAATGCCTGTATTAATTCCTAACTGAGCATTTCATCGTCATCCGAAAGTTGTATTCTGAAGGTAAGAAAAAAAGTATCAAAGTAATTTCGAATTTGCGTGGAACGTCGCGCTAAAGTAGCCTCCCCCTATTTGCACGATAATTATGTCTTGTAGTAACATTACGGTTCATCCCAGGTCTTGGTTTCCATAGCTACGATAAAGGCTGGATGCTTTGTTGAAAGCGCCAGGATGTCAGAGTCGCAGTGAATGGCCACTTAAATGGGTAAAGCTAAAAGGAAACCTTTAATCTTGTTGAAGGAAAGGGCAAGGAGGAAGTCATACCATAAGGGCATTCCGTTTTAAAGCCACACACAACAGATTCTTGTGTGTATATATCTAGACTTTTAGCACAAAGCGGGAAAAAATATATTTTTATACCTTCATTCTGGGTTGCGGTGATTCAATTCAGTAGTTATCTCTCTCGATTCTTTAAAAAATATTGTTGGTAGAATGAAAGAAACATTCAAATCGTACTCCAGTGGTGAGGACGCGTGAAAAAAATCTGCTCCAATCAGAGACATTCTTCGGAAATTCGTATCTCTTTGGTTTTACATAAAAAGATGAATGTCAGTAAAGTTCTTTCTCCTGCTTCTTATTTCATTTTCTGTTCTGCTAGGTTTTTTTTTCCTTTGATAGTTGTCAAAAAATACCCATAATCCAATATCTAAAAGCGATTTTCCCTTCCTTTAGTTTCATGTAAAATAAAACAGCGAAAAAATGCTATTAGTTGTCAATAGCAATATTTCTGAAGTGGTGTTTTATAAAATGAGAGATAAAATATTAAAAATAGTAATTGAAAATGGAGTCAGTCACGGGATACTACAGATGCATGACGTGCACGCTCTCTTACATTGCATTCCTTTTCCTCCAGCAAGATTCACCATGGATTCCAAAATTAAATTCACGCAGTGCATTAGGTGCATCTCACATGAGCTTCAATTGACTTCATTAAATTAGTACTGAAAATGTTTTTTACCATTGGAAGATTTATTTTTCGCTGCCTCTAAAAATTAAACTAAGAATAATTAAAATTCATCGCGTTGAGATTATTGCATTTCTCAAAGAATGTCTCTGATTTAATATGAACGGAGTAGAGGTATTATCTGAAACAAAAAAAAAATGATTAGATAAGAATTAAAATTGTGATACATCTCGGAAGTATTCAGGATTAATTTTGTATAATAGATTATTTCTTTGTTCTGTTTCCCTTTTGACTTGTAGCTGCTGCTTATAAGATAGCAAACTGTAATGACCATCAGTTGATATCTTCAAGTTTTGTTGCATCATGGATTAAACTTCAAAATCATTGCCGAAAGTTTGATGCAAATGACAAACATTTATTGGGACGTTTTCTGAATTAATGATTAACTTTATCATTCATATCTCATTTTAGCTAAACAAAAAGTTTAATTTAGTTTTTGACATAGTGTCAAAATTGACTGACTTATAAATTATACAAGTTAAAGTAAAATTAAATTATTAAAGATTTATACTAATAAATGAAAAGATTTTCGCCAATTAATTTTTTTTATAAGGAAACTAAAAAGTTTCTTAACCTATGCATATTTTGAAAACTGGTTTTATCAAGAAAAATAAAATTCAAATTACGTAAATCCTTTTTTCGTGAAACAATTTTTCATAATTTGCTTAGTACTAAAAATACAATTAATGATTAATCTTGTAGTAGCAGCTGCCTTTCATAAACTTTATTTCCTTTCTTATTTTTAAAATTCTTGTTTATAGTTTAATCTATTTAAGACTGTGTATATCTGATTTTTTTAGTTATTTATCCCAATCCCTTGTGTTCATCGTCCTCTGAATGGATTTGTACATAATCGAAGTCTCCCAGCTTTATACCAAACAACAGATTTTGATTTGCTCAATCGCCATTCTCTTTTGTCAGACATCAAACATATTTATGAATTTTTTTTGAGAGCTGGGTTTTCGTTGTTTCTCTGTTTTAATGTGTATTGTCGTATGATATATACGTACATAAAGCGATGCATTCATTCACTTATATATAAAGCACTTATATATGTGGATAGGCAGACATATATATGTGTATACACCTGTATATATAAGTGTGTGTATATATGTACGTATATATATTATATATATAATCTTTCATTCTATGTATTTTAAATGCTTCTGATGTCATTTGGAGATGAGGAAAGTTTCGGACACATCCGAGATTGTTTGGTGGAAAATGAAAAATAACAATTTGTGTCTGTGTTTTAATAACACTTCATCATAGTTTTCTTATGTTTGTGTTCTGTGTTTGATATTGAACATTGAAAACCATCGTACAAAGAACATGGCAGGAATATTGTGACATGTAAAAAGTCCAGTTTGTTAAAAAACACGTTATTCATCAGCTTTAAGTAGTTTTTTGTCATAGATATTTGCACTAGCAATAATGTTGATATTTTATATTAGTGTTTGTGAGTTTTTGTTATTGGAGTTTTTGAAAGAAGACAAAAAAAATTGATAAGCCGATCAGAATGAAAACATGTTTTGGGGACACTGTGATAACCAGCTTGTTAGTATAGCTTATCATTTCGTCGTCAATATAAAAATGCTTCTACTCATCCACATGTGAACCAAAATCATGTGAAATGTGTTTTGTAAATGTATCATAATTTTTTGGTGATGTGTACGTGTTAGTACGTTGTTGCTGTATTCGCGCCTTCTGTGCCACACAGTGCAGAAAAAAGGATTATCCATGAATACTCACTTCCCTATCGCCAGTTATACAGAGTGTATCAAAAAGATGATAAGGTCTTTTTTAATGACACTTTCTTGCTATACAGAACTACAGTGTAATTCGGAACAGTCAGAGCGCGTAAAAATGCACGTGCCTTGCAAGTGTTCTATGTGCAATCCTTCTGGCGCATATCCTTTTCTGGTGTCAATTCATGCCACTCCTTACTTTTGACATCTGGTGTGATGGTCTTCGTTTCAGTTCAACGGCCTTTCTTTGGACAAGCTGTTCACACCATTTTGACACGGCTGAAATGAAACAGAATCGTTTCAGTTCTAAAGACACTTGACATCGGAAATAAAGTTTGGTATGAATTATATGATTTGGATATTTGCCTAAAAGATCGCGCATGCAAAGACTATTGTATACTGTCGTGTACGAACTCCTTCGAATCGCACTGTATTTTCAATTCTGTGCAGCAACTAAGTAAAATTAAATAACCTTCAAATATTGACGATCTTTTCCATACACCCTGTATTAATATTTTCTTTTTCGGTGTTTTTGTTCTCCTTTTAAAAGTTGGCCGTCAGTCTGCAATTTGTGGCTACTTGTGTTTCGATACATGTCGTAGAAATTAGTTGCCCACCAAGACAATAAATCTTACAAGTTCAGGGAAAACATCTAAGATGTTTATTACCCAACCCCTAATACGCCTTTTCATTTGATGTAAATGAGCCTTTTGATTGTAATTGAACTCAGGCTAAATAATCACCTCAATATTTCATGCAATAAAGGAATAACCGATAATACCTTTGAGCTCTGCTCACAAATGCAACCTTGTAGTTCCATTTTTAATTTAGTCCTTGCATTTCATTGAAAAAATTTTTAAATTTGTTATTAGATCTGTTGTTAGATATATTAGTCGTTTATAGGTCAGTATTTGATTAAACTGTGAGAATTTCTTTCTTCATCATTATTGAAGCATTTTAAAATGTCTCTCAATGTTGATAGTTTTGAAAACTTAAACGACATCATGTTAAAAAATGTTATTAATTTTACTGTTGTTGTTTAGTGTAATTAGATGAAACACAAACTGATTTCTCGTTTACACTTTTAAAAAATAACTAGTTCTTTAATAGTGATAGGGCTAACAATAGAATTTAGCTCAAACTTTCTATGTTTTTGTTTTTTGTGGTAGATTTTATTCACTTTATGAGAAAAGTATGAAATTCTGTTCTCTAATTTAATTGTTAGTGTTAGTATAGATCATAAAAGTTATTAAAATTGTGATAAAGCAATCATTTCTAAATTTAAGTTTCCTATATTCCGTTGTAAAATCTTAAAATTCTTGATCGAGGCAAGTGCAATCCGTTAAAATCTTCTATTTTAATGTTGAATTTCTTACAGTTAATTAGAATGCAGAAAGAAGTTACTTGAAATTTTCTTACTAAGGCTCTTGTTCTTTTGTGATTGACTGACATTTAGTATGAGTGATATTGTAAATAAGTGATTTTTATCGGCTGTAAAATAGAAGCTTTTCATCATGTATAGTGTAGCTTTCGACTTTTAATGAATCATATATGAACAAGTTTTGACTTCAATGATAATTTTTCTGCTTTTGTAACTTCACATAATTTCAGATTCTGAATATAATAATTTCAAAATAACGTTTTTCATGGGATGGTCTTAAAGCTAAATGAACTTCTTACCTCATTTCTGCCTTTTAGAAGTCGAGAGATGCGTTTTTCTCTCAAAGGATGCCAGACGAATATTGGTCAATGGTCTGCATATCACTTATCTCTTCCATAAACGGCCCATTGAAAGAAACATCGTTCAGGGATGAATTGATTGCTCAACTTATTTTTACAAAACTAGTGATTAATTAATTTAAATTATAAAAGCAATAGAGGGACTCACAGGTAAAATATTTTCGGCTGTTCTATGGTGGTGTTTTGTTTCATGTTCAAAATGCACGATGCATTCCACTGCGCATTCAGTGTCTGTTATCCATCGAGGACAACTGTCGTTTCACTTTCTAGATACCTCAATAAACACCTTTTCGAATTACCTCATTTACTGTGATGAAACCAAGGGGGTGAACGGACTCCCATACGGACATTAATATTCCCTTTTGACTTCAATAATCTTTTGTCATTGCTGAGTATTCATGGATATCCGTCTGTGAGATTCTTTTTATCCGCGCGACCCACGAGCTGTCTTTTTAGAATTCTCATCCACCAGCGCAGCGCAGCGTTGGGCCATCCCAGATGGTCCGACTCAAAATATAAAAAAATGATGAAAACCAATGAGCTATAGAGTGAATTAACTTTGATCCGTTTTTGCTCAGAGTTGGTCGTGATCTTATTGTTCTTCAATATCTAAAATTCGTGAATATATTGCAAAGAAACAAAAGAGTCGTTTTAATGAATTCGACTGTGTGTAGTTATCCGATTTAATTTTGTATACGTGTACATAGACTAATTTCCATTGTAGTGTCGACTGTAGTATCCTCATTGCCATGTGTAATAACCGCAGAACCTCGAGCGACGGAGTTTTATCACGCCGGAAGATGTGATGAAAAGGGTTTTAAAAAGCTGTAGGACTACTGCCAATAACCATTGATACGTAGGAAGCCCACGTCTTATTATGAAGCACATGTATGTATCTGTAAATAGGATTCGATATTTCGTAAGCAAGTTGCAACTCACCAATGACTTCTCACAACTTTTCGGAACCTCAGGATGGGTTGCGCTTCAGTAAACCAGATTACCATCTTAACGTCTCTTTTCCGCAGTCAAATCACGTATTTTCATAGCACTGGGTTTCGAAAAAAAAAGCGATGGTATATCTCATGCCAAATAATCCCAATACACGAGCTTCAATATAAGAGTCAACAATAGGGTAGATGAGTAGACGGTTAAGACTATTAGGAAAAGAGATGTTAAGAGTTCCAAAGGGTTGCATATCAGCTGGATTGCTCCTGAAATGAACAGACTTCATCTTTCTGTGACGGTCCAACCGCTTTCTTAAAAAATCTTAACCGTTTTCCAGTGGGTTTGTAAAAATGCGTCGGGCATATAAGGCAATCCAGCAGATACCTTCGTTATTTTATCGCGCGTCAACGAAATCATCTGCAAAGATGTCATTCAGGGAAATAATGAATTTTGTACCTGGTTTAAGCCAAAAATAATAATACTCATATTATTAATAATAATAACAGCAACAAACTCGGGATAATGCCTCTTACAGCGCACATAACATAAAAGAAGCTCATACGCCATTATTTTATTGAACGTTGCTTAACATAATAAGTGTAAGCCAGATGCATTTTGTTTATGGTAATAAGATATTGAAATTTTTATCACTTTGTTTCCCCTTCAAGATGTCTCCTCTAGTGTACTACTCAATGTCAGTGCAAAATATATTTTAGTATCCCTGGTATGTTTCAACACTCATATGAACGCAGCACTTAAAAGTCTATTGTAAACTCTTTTTGCTGATTCCGTGTTGTGAAGAAAGTCTCATCATAACTTAGTCACTTTTAAATTTGTGTATCATCAATTCATCTAAGAACCTCATAGTGTCTAAATAGTGTCTGAACTGTTTATAAACATTCAATGATTGAATTGTGTTCTAAGAGTATCTATCATACTTGCTCCTGTATGTATTGAATATAATAATACTTTTGAAAAATATTGTTTTTTTATTTTTACTTTTGTTTCTACGTATCTTTGCGTTGTTCCATGAATGGTCTATGTTTGAAATAATTGGTTTGTTGCAACTGATTCTCCATTGGTCGGGTGTTTTCGCGGTGCCTCATCCATTTGTCACCTCAGATGCGAAAATTCCAACCACATGGCGATTGTATAAAAAAATTAAATGATGAAAAATTGTTGTTATACGCGCACCATGTGTCTGTAGTTCATGGTTAAGGTACAACTTGTAGTCACTCAAGTGCCCCTTCCTTGTACAACATTGTCATGTGCTATTTCAATAAATATCACTTTAAGCCTTTATTTTCAATGTCTTTTCTATTTATTTGTGCTTTTTTTCGTGGTTTTTAATGAATACATCAGCATTTTATAAGATTAAGGTTGTGGGATGCATCCATGTCCTAATAACTTAACCTCTGCACCTTTAAAAGAAACGCCGTCATCAGTTGATGGTACGTCTAGTTTTAGTCTTAACTTCATCCGTCGGTATCTCTGGCTAATATGATAACATAACATTAAAATTTTGCCTTAGTCATTTGCCATTAGTTTTTCACGCAGCATCAATGTGGTGTTATTGGACGGAAAGGTGTTAAAAGCGTATTCTTAGCCGTAACTATATTAATTATCTTTTAATCTAAAAAAGAAAGTTCAATCCAATTTTTAATCATTCGGTATAAAATGAGAAAATATTTTGCTTTAATTTTTAAAATTATCTTACTTCAAGGGTTTTAAGAACAAAATTTTAATTCTGATTTATCTGCCTGTTTTCTTAAGTACCGAAATGTCATTGTTTTTTTAAAAGCTGTTTACTGCGTTTTTACTTAATTCACCAATATTTAAAATTCACAAATAAATTTATAGCTTTTTCTACCCTACCGGAATGCTTTGAAGAAGTCGGTTTTAATTGCGAACTTTTAATATGCGGTAGCTGAAACATTAATGTTAGGAATTTTATTTTCTTAATGCTTTCCTTTTAAGTTGCTTAAAAATTGGCATCCATGTTATTAATATAACTTTCGTAATTGTAAGTTTGAAATTGTTTAACTTTATAGATTTAAAATATATTAAAAACATTGCATCTAGTGAATATTTAAATACATTCTTTTATTTCTTAGATAATTATGAAAGAAAAACACCGGAAAAATAAAAAAAAGAAAATTGCTGGCTAAATAATATTCATTAACATTTTATCATTTTTTTTTTATATGACATGAAATTTTTACGTGAAATTTCAGAAAACAAATCTCACTAATTAGCATTTACATACTTTTATCATGTATTCTACAGAATTTAATTTTACGATTAAATCTCATTAATTTAGATTTTTGCAGTTAAAATATTTTTTCGTTTGTGTTTTCTGTGCGACTTGAATCGTAATCGCTGTAGTTCGGTATGATCCGTTTCAGAAATATTCTATCTTAAGATAAAGATCTGTCCTATTCTTTATTTTTTTCTTCAAATTTTGCGTTGATAATTCAGCTGAAAATTATTATTAACGGGTTGTTATATTATTGATTATTATATAAATAAACTGGAATTAAATTAGAAATATTTTAAAATTTGGCAAACGCCTATATCATTTTTCATAAATATGTATTCTAATTCAGATATATTTTTATGTTATAAATGTTCGTTGATTTGTCTCTAGTTTTAATTTTTTTCCATCGTGTGTATTTTTCTAATTATACTGATATTTATTTAGATATTTTTAGAACATAATTTTTTTAGGGTTTTCTTTTTATGGAAAAAGCTATTATTTATACATTATATCTAATTCACAAGGCGTTGAACTAAATGATTATTAATAAAGAGTATTTAATAGTAACATCTAAAATATTTATTCTTGCTTATTTCTTTTTGGGGAAAAAGTTCCACTTCATTGTCAATGTTATTATATGCATATATTATATATATTAATATAATTATATATATATATATATTAATGCAATTAATAAGCATTGAAAATAATTATAATTTCGAAGTAAGTTGAATTATTTAGTCGAAGGATGTAGTAGGAACCAAAAATATGAATTATAAATTAATGTAATTTTTTTTCGTTTTGCTAAGTATGAAATATGAGAAGAAGGGAAAGTCGAAACAGTGGTTTCAAGAATAATTTACAAAGCGTTTAATAAGTTAAAAATCTATAATCAGTTTTGTTATTGTCGTTGTTCTCATAGGACTAGGATGCCAATAACCATCTATTTCATCAGTGCTGAGGAAATAATTTTAAGAAAAGTCCGTACTTGTTTCTTTTAATTAGAAGAGATACTTTTAATAACATGAAAGAAAACCTTAAGCTAATCATTTGGTAGCAAAATTGAATTTCTCGTAAGCACTGAATTTGCTCTACTTTTTAACTTACTGAACATAGGGGGGAGAGGTTGTAGTAGTGTGCCTAGTTTCTTGGAAAGTTCTGTATTTTCATCATATAAATACCTCTAATAAATTCAAAGATTCTACGAAATAAAACAGATTTTTTTTTCAATTTTAACACTCATGTCTGTAACAAGTTCCATTTTTCTGTATTATATGCGTATTTATGATCCTTATTTTGACGTTATTATTTATTGATGCCATCTTCGGTATGTAAATAGCGTATAAAAGAAATCCAGCTTATTTTACAGCTACAGTTCGATAATTCTTTCTAAAATAATTCTTAATAACAAAATATTTCGTGTTTTTTTCCGTATTCATTTCAAACTTATGTGGGGAAAAACACGGTGTGCATTATCTCTTCTATGAAATAATAGTCAATTCATTTTCATATTTCTTGGACAAAAATATAGTTCTTTATTTTTCTTAATCAAGTGTATCTGGATTCTAAGATGTATTCCATTTATGTTAATAAGCGTTCTAAAATCGTTTGTGGAAACTTGATAGTTTAGTTACAGATAGTTTTTATCTTTTATGAATAATAACAATTTAAAGTTTCATTTTGCACTTTCTGTTTGCTTCAATGTGGTATTTTTCTTAATAAACTGTCTTCTCTTAGTACATAACATTCATGTAAATATTTAAATGCGTAAACTAAGTTTACCAGTAAATAATACCAGAAAATTGTGAATAAAAATAAGACACCCAGAAAATTATGATAAGAAAGTAAGTTCACTGAAACCAACACTATAGAATGACATTAAAGCTTACCAAATGGCTCTTACTTCAAATCTTTTGTACTAAAATTAAAATTTTATTTTTTAAATTTAAATCCATTGAAAAATAGTCCCATAACTCGTATCTTCAAAAACTAAAAAAAAAATTAAACTATTAAAGTAATAGTGGTTTGTACATGTTAAAGACACAAAAGTGAAGGTCAACTTTTTCTTCAGTTAGGAAAGTAAAACAGTTATATGAGATGTTCCTTTTGATTTTCAAGCAAATGAGATAATATTTTCCGTGCGTACGTTGTCTTCATTGTAGAGATTTTTTTTCCTTCACTTTGCTTGTTACAGTTAAAAACACTCTCCTTGCGGCGATATGCTAAATTTTCTACTTCATGTTAGTATAAAACAAACATTTTTGTGGAAAAAGATGGTCAAAATTTCAAACATGTGTAGGTTCGAACCATAGATGACTACTGAATGATTTATAATAATAAAAAAAATGCTGAGTTTTTTTGCCACCTTTAACATTGACAGCAAAACGAAAATATGAGTAGAAAATTTGATACATTCGTCTTTTTATGTTTCTTCAGGTACCGGTTGGTTAGAATTTGAATTATACGCACTTCGACAGTGCATTTACTAATATCGGAACGATGTAGAGAAGGTTAGAATTAAAGTATCCCTATTCAGAACATTGAAAAGAAAATCTTGTAGTCTCGAGAATTCCAGATCCCGGTGAAATGTATTTCAGAGGGAAACGGATGACTTGATAACTTTGCAAAATTGAATGATAGGGGAAGATAGGAGAGTAGTCTCTAGTACAAACGTAGTTCAGTTATCGTCATGTAATAATTCAATAAGTCGTGATGCATATTCATTACGAATTGTAAGTAGGTAGGAAAGAAATAGATTCAGAAATTATCATTAGCACCCAAATATAAATTTAATTCATGCTTATAAGTAAAGTAAGGGGAAGAGTTCTCTGGTGGAAAAAATGTTCACTGTTATCTGTTGTTTCCTTCCCTCTTAATTTTTTTCTCCTTTTTCGCGTCATTCGTTTTCCCATATTCTGAACAGCATACCACCATGATTTGGTATTCTTTGACCTCTGTTTTTTCTCCTTTTCTTCTACAGTACCCTAAGTTGTGATACTTCAATTCTAACCACCCTTTATAGTAGCCTGATTCCTTCGATTGAATCTTTGGTGTTCTTTCGACGTCTCATTTTTTCTCTATAATGCTCTAAACAGGGATACTTTGATTCAAAGCACCCTGAATATTAGCCTGACGCCTTCGACTTCGTTTGAATCTGCATTCTGAATCTGGCTCATCCTCGCGTTTTCTTCGAAAATTCGCATCCTCCCCCTCCTGCGAAGGTATAGTCGACCCCTTGTGTGCATATTCATCGATCGTTAATCCAAGAGTGACCAATGGCGACCCGGCCCTCAACAGGCTAATCATATGCACCCGCACGCTTGCCGCATGGTTGAAGACATTGTACAAACCTCGCACTTGGAAGGGAGAAATGTTTTTCGCGGTCATCTCATGTTGCCGTGTCAGCTCAAAATCCACCATGCGCAAACACCTCCCTGAATCATCCTTTTAAGACATCGCACAATCGCCCTGGGTTAAAGGTCCCCCCTTAATTAAGAGACAGTCTAATTAGAAAGCTTTTCGAGCTTTCGCAAATAGTATTAAATGCTAATGAGCGGCTTATTGTAGCACTCGAACTCAAAAAAAGAAGTAGACTTTCCTTTTAATTTAGTGCTAAATATACAAAGTTCGTGGGAATAATGGAGGGAATTTCACAATCCCTTGCTTCTCGATTTTAGTGTAGTTAATTAACAATTTTATATGGAATGGATGTAAATGGCCTCGGTTTTCTTCTGTTGAAAAGGGATTTTTTTTTCACTAATAGTGGAAATGTAGAAAAATATGGGAATTTCGTTATAATTTTCTAATGAACAACGTTTCCACTTGGTATTCTGACTCAAAAGAAAAGAAAAATTCTTCGTTTTATTTACTTGCAAAAAAATTTCTGCAACCGCATCTCGTAAAATATTTTTTCTTCCTTAAAAAGTATAAATAAACATAGTACGCAGTATGTCCTCGTTGGCTTACAAAATATCAAATACGGCATTAATAATAAAAAGTGAAATAAAAACATAATTATTGCAATATTTTGCTTGTTAAAAATATTAAAAAAAGTTTTACATTATTAATTTGCAAACAATCTGTCACAGTCTGTGTTATAAAATCCCATTCTTACAGAAGTAGGATAAGCTAAATCTTCGAAATTATAAATAGGGATTATGGGCTACCAAAAATATGGCTAATATTTCTAAACGAAATTTTTAAAAAAATATTTTTTTTTCCAAAAATAAAACCGAAAAATATAATTCCATTTCAACAAAAATCATTTCTTATGCAAAAGATTATATATTTTCTTTTATTCATTTATCTATTAAAAAACATATTTTTGCACTCAGATTAAATGTCCTTCTGCATCTGAGACTGCATCAAAAGAACTAAATTTCAATCATTCAAAAGTAACATAAACTGCTCCATACTTTCCTAAAATATATTTCCGAAATTAATATATATATATATATATATATATAAGAATTATGAATTATCAAATATCTGGATGCTGTTTCTCAACGAACTTTAAAAACAGTAATTTACCATCTTACAAATGAAAAAGATTTTCTAAAATATCAATCGCATCACGCAATTAACACAAATCATTTTTTGACTAAAAGTTGCCTCTAGTTATTTTATTTATTTATTAAAAACAGATATTTTTACAATATGAATGTATTTAAGCGATTATAAACCGAACTCCAAAAATATTTCCAGTTTGAAAGTACTGCATAAGAAGCTTTATGTTAGTTTTATTTCATTAACAAGTTAAAATATTAATTCATGTGTAATAATTAAAATACAAAGGTAGAAATACAAATACGAAGCTTTATAAAGCTTATTTTAAGCTCCTCCTGCCATGGACGCTTTTTTATATTTTCACATATTTTTCAGAGTTTTTTAAACTAATACAACTCATATTCATCTTGTTTATACTTCAAGTTGCATTTATTCCATTGCTCATGATCACTTTTCTATATAAATTGTACATTTTGTACTTGTAGTATTGGAATTCTTCTGAATATACATATTTTATTTTCAATATTCTTTCCTAAGAACTTGATCTAGTTCAGTAAAAATCTGCTTTTTTTACTTTTTTGTTTAAAATTTATTCAAAATTTTGCATTTTGAAATGATTTTCTCTGCAATATATACTTTCGAATGTTCTCCCTAAAATAATAAAACCTTCTTTGAATATTAATAAGCAGACTTGAGAGCAATCTTGAGCGATAAGAATTTATTAAAACAATCCAGTCGGAAAAAGAAATAAAGGACACATATTAAGCCGTCTTCCAAATGAAGAAACGTTTTCCAATTAGTTAACTCATTATTTCATAATAAGAACCGGGAAAACCGTGCTTCCCCCAAACAACGATATTGAAATCGACGAGTGCTTTTTATCATTACTGTAGGTTATATCGTCTATTTTCTACTTCATTTGCTTATTGAAAGAAATCTGAGCAGAGGGAAGGAAAGTCTTAAAAAGAAGAAAAAAAAAGATATAAAAAGAATGTGCTTAAATGACCAGTTCGTTTTCCCCATGCGAAGTGGTTACTGTGCTCTCATCAGAGAGCACTAATCTCTTCTAATCATAGTCACAAAAAGGCATCTCAGCATACATTTCTTCTCTGAACTGGTAGCAAAACCTTCGCGCTCTATTATGACGTGCTGAAGCGGTAAATATGGACATTATCCATAAGTACCTGTGCTTCGTTTTTATTAGGGCCCGTTTAACTCTTATTGGGAAAGGGAGAAAAGGAAATTTATAGAAAGAATAAAAGATTAAAAAAAAGAGAGAAGAAAAAGTGTAATAACAAAAGAAATTTTCGTTCCTACTTCTTTTCCGATGTACACTTATCGGTATTGCGAAATTACCTTCCACAAAAACTGAATCATTTGAATTTCTTAAATATTTTATGGAACCATTAACGAAAAGGGAAAAAATTCTGACAAATATCTCTATGATATTTGCTCTCGAAGCTGTAGATCTGCGAGGATTTTCATCTGGGGCTTAAATGACTCTGCGCTTTATTTTGTTTCGCAGGTAATCGCTGCTTGTCTTTAGGGTTGTAAGTGCTTGCTTATGCTTTATAAACAATGCATTTACTTTATATCTTTTGCCTTGTTTTCTTGCACGTTTGTTTGGATTTTTTCCCTTCTTCTCATAAGATGTGCAGCTGTAAAATCGGATTATCACTTTCCAAAAGAAAAGAAGGGGAAAGGTGAATTGCACAGTTCTAAGAGTTAGAAATGAGTTTTGTTATCACCTTGGAAAATGGATATCAATTGCTTTATTCAGAGAAGTCAACAGATCATTTCCTAAGTTGGGGAAATTGATATTTTCCCCTTTTCGTCAGATGAAATAAAGAACAGGATAAATGAATGTAGGGAAAAATAAAATTGTTAGCAATAGTCTAATCCTAAATTTAATAATGCAAATGATTTTTTTCATTAGTCATTAAAATCTGGTGCTCCTAAATGAAAAATTATTAATTTTAATTCGCTATTCTTGTGAGATTTTATGATAAATACAGCTTAAAATTCTTTAATGACCATTGAACTTTTTCAGTTTAGTGAAAACCAATATTTACTATTTTTAATTCTAATTTGAAAAAAAATCAGAAGACTGAAAAGAAGAACTTATTTTTTTAGGGGGCTGTCTCTCTTTATTTTTAAGCTAATAATCCATTTTATAGTGAGACGCGTATATTTATTGAGATGGAAATGCTGTTAATTGATAATATTGCGTAGTGTACAAAAATGAAAAAGAATATTTTGTCTTCTTACCTAAAACATTATCAACTTTAGTAATTCGAAAGTGTTAATAAATTTGACAAAAAAATGTTCTGAATCAATTTTTATTCGTTCGAAAGAACTTAATCGTACTGTTATATTATAACACAAAGGGATACCGCATGATTTACTTTCGTATATTTTTGACTTTAACCTCAAACAGGAATTTGTTAAAACAAAATGGGTAATCTATGAAAGATGCGAATAAACCGATTAACCGATAATTATTGACTACAATGAGAGGAGGCTCAAAATTGATTTAATGTCAAACCGGTTTTGAATAACCGAGGGGCGTTTGGTAAATACTTTAGGGAATCACCAATAGCGAAGAGCAAAGAATTATCTTCAAATATTTATTCGAAACAAATTCTAAATCAAATTCTACACACTTTCCAATAAAAAAAACTAACACAGATTGTCTTCAAGAGTAGGTTTGAAAATACTGTGAATTCCAAAAATCATATATCACAAAAATCATGAAGATCAAATATCAAAATGAAACAACTAATAATAATAAAATTCAGGCCAAAAGCTTAATGGAGAAATACCTGTGTTAGAGATCTAACTAATGGGATATGAAGAGCTAATTTTATAAATGTGGCAATTTTTAAATTTCTTTACATTCTATAAGCAAAGACAAATTTAGTGTTATTTCTTGATGGCGAATTGTAGAATATCGAAAAATAAGGTAGGAAAGAAACTAAGCACAATTAAAATAGCAAGAGAACATTATGACACGTTTTTATTTATACAAAGGGTATAAACATTTATATAAAAAGTATACAGTATATATGATATAAGAATATGTTTTAAGTTAAAACGAAGAAAAAATAATCAAAAACAGCATTCAGCTCATATTCAAAATATATCACTGTGTAGTTATATGTTAACGAAACTGAGCTTAACTTAAATCATGGAAGACTTATAGATAATAATTTATAGTTACTTTCTCCAAGACAATATTTTTTTTATTTAAAACTTAGAAATTATTAAAAAACAGAAGAAAAAAAAGAAGTCGTATATTATTACTCATACTTTTTTCTCTTGATTTTGGATAGCTTATGTGATATAGTTTAAAATGAATCTTTTTACAATTGTTAATTCTTTTATAATAATTTTAGATTCGTCTTACTGATATATACAGACTCATTTATGCATTTTACATTGAAATTATCGTTACATCTTAGCAGTTTTTTCATTAACAATTCACAAATGAAATTTTAATGAAACTACCCTTTGATTTCCGCCTAACATATTTGTTATAATATTTTTTATATATTTTATACTTATAATATTATAGAACATCATCAGAGTATAAACTTTTACATATGTGTTTGTTCATCTAGAGCTGCAACCCTCCACAGTTGAACAATAGAATGAAACAAAAAACGGACCTAGAGATGGCCCTAGTTTTTCTTCCAATTTCGCATTTTTTTTCTTTTTTCTATCTATCTCATAGTGACCAGAAAGAAAGCCAGACCATTCTTCGCCCTGATTACTGAATAGAATCTTGTATTTCGCATGTTAGAAGCTAAAAAGCTGCTGACCCTATGCTCACATATTTCCTCCGAGGCTCGCTTAATGTATAAAAATGTCATTTTTGTACATGCATCATTATAATAATGCATGTTTATATTTTAAATCCCTTAAAATTTCTACGACCGTACTAGAAATTCATTACGATCGTATATTTTTTGCAGCACCGAAATTGTCTATTTGCTTTCATTTCGTATCGAGCATAGTTCTTAATTTAAAAAATGCAGCATTTTTGTATATGCATTATTATTATTATAATACATGAATATATTTCATATTCCGCAGCATTCGTGCTCGAATGGTAGAAACCGGAAGAGATCGTATATTTTTCACAGGCATTTTCGCATCGCCGAAATTGTCTATTTTCTTTCAATTCGTGTCGAACAGACACCATCATTTAAAAAAATGCCGCATTTTTGCATATGCATCATTACTAAAAAGTAAGAATATATTTGATTTTCCGCAGCATTTTTGCTGGCATGGTAGATACTGAAAGATATCGTATATTCTTCGCAGTCATTTTCAATCGCCGAAATTGTTTTCGATTCGCGTAGATCAATTAAAAAAATGCAGCCTATTTGTCTGTCCATTATTATATAATTTCACATTCCGCTGCATTTGTGCTGTCATGTTAGAAACCGAAAAGAGATCGTATATTTTTCGCAGGCATTTTCGTATCGCCGAAATTGTCTATTTGCTTTCAATTCGTGTCGAGCAGCCGGGATGCTTTCAGCCACTTAGATAGGCGTGGAATTTGAAAAGTAATTAGTAATCGGCCCCGCTTTGCCTCTTCAGAAAATGCTAAGAATCCGGGAGCGGGGTGGAACTCTATTGATCGGATGCCAGCTGACCATTGCACGCTTTACCAAACTTGCGAGAAACGATGCTGTCTTGTTCACTTACCTGCATCATATATTTGCAAGTGACGCCTCCACATTCCAATTTTCTTGACGCTAACTCTCTTTTAAAGGATCGTTCTCAAGTACTCTTTGATTTTCTGCTGTTGAAAGGATGAGCTGGGCGGTCAAGAATAGCTTGCCAAATTCTATTCGAAGCTCACGTTCCAACGCTCTTATTATTTAAAGATGTTTAATAAAAAGCGAAATCACAAATCAATAGAGGGTTGCTTTTAGTTTATCCTGTTCATTGGGTGTTGTGGAAAAGCTAATATTTTAATGTAGACGAGAATTATTTATTTATTTGTATGCTTGTTTTATTTCATTTTAATGAGTGGGAATAGTTTGTTTTTATCTTGCGTTTAATTGAGGCCCCTCAATTGCCGAAAAAAATTTACCCGCTTGTGGTGTTTCAAATTGTGGGAGTTAAATGTGAAACGGAATTCATAAAAGAAGGATTAAAAAATGCTCGTTTTCTGCTGTGTCGTTTAAAATCGTGGGATTTTAAACGTTAAAATGAAATTCATAAAGGAATGATTTGAAAAAAATTACTTGAGATTTAAAGTCTAACTTTTTGCTCGCATTCGTTTTTAAAACACATGAGTTTAATATGCGAACACATTTTTTAAGAAAGTTCTTAAGTTGTTGCTCAGAAAAACTTGTCAGAACTTAAGTCGATGGAAGTATGAAAAATATTGCTTTCAGTTTGGCAAATTCTTAAGTGGGCTACTACGTGCTCCAAGAGGGAAAAAACACATAGGTCTATTTTGTTATTTCGGATTTGGAGTTGAGCTTTTATGTTTGGTACAAATAAATACAGCATTGTACAATTATAAAAAAATGGAGAAAAATTAGAAGTGCGCTTAGATTTGTTTTGATGAAGTAAAAAATATCTCTATACCCTCTACTTCTATGTTATTTAATGTAGCCAACTCATAATATAGACTTCATATATCCGTTTCAGATCGAAGAGCTGTTTAGCTTTATTGCACATCCGGATACGTAAAAAATGATATACGCCTGATTTGCAACATATGATATATATATTTTTTTTACCTAAAGATGTATAGATAATTTGCTGACTTGCGGAAGTAGATTTTGTTTCGAACCAAGTTTAATTGTGTTTCTTGTAACTGTGATACAATAGGTAAGTTGGGGTTCACTTTTCTGCTGTATGAACTACTTTAATTGCGTGTTTCATGTTTCCCCAAACTGATTTCTTCTTTGTTTAAATTTTTCTTTTCACTTTTTAATTAACATGTAATTAATGTTATAATGTTTGATGGATGGAAATTTAATTCTCTGATTTAAAATAAGTGAAATGAAATTGTTTGCTGGACGAAATGTGATTAAAGATCTAATTTATTATACTTCAAACACTGTTTTCCTAAATTTCATTTAAAAAATGAATTCACATATTGCCATAGTGCAGCTAAGCCATGGGAGAAAATTCAAAAACAATATATATATTTCTAATAAAAATCAGAAGAAAAAAAGAAGAAAATTCTATGCCAAATCTTGATTAGAAGATTTTAATTAAAGCTCGCTGACCAGAAAGGATCCCCTCCTCCCTCAAATAAGAAACGGTTCCAAATATGGAAACGTCTAATTTCCTTGTCTGTTGTTTAAGCTAGAGAAAAATTTGCATATTCCACTGCGCGGTATTTGTTATGAGCAACTGCTGGTAACGAAATAGTTAAATGAATTAATTTAATTAGGCAAAAATGGTTTAATAATATCAATATATGTTTATTCAGGGTGGCCACTCGACCGGGAAACCTGGAATAGTCAGGGAATTTCGGGAGACCGGGAAAAAACAGGGAAATTTATTCTAAACCTGGAATTTTTTTATTTTGATAATTCTTATTTCAAGCAACAATTCGCTGATCTTTTTTTATAAATAGAATGAAACACCATTGGCAACCAATTAAAATCAGTCATTTACTGACAGTCAAAAACGAATGCCATTCGTGTTCATGTAAACACCTCGCCCCCTGGCGAGAGGAGTTTACATTTAAATTTCCGAGGGACCGAAATTTCGGCTATTAGTCCAGTCAACGAAGGGTTTAAAAAAAACATGAAATCATATAGGTTTGAAAATTGGTACACATGTTCGTTAGAGGCTTCTGATAAACATACTAAAAGTCCCCGGTCCTGGGGTGGGGGGTAAGCTCACGGCGCCATCTTGGATTTCATCCCCCTTTTTTAGTTTTTCCATAATATCTCGAAAACTATTGAGTTTTCAAATTACAATTGATTTAGCAAATTAAAGAGCGTAAAATTCCCTACAATTACATGCTTATATTTTTCTTCCAGCTTTAATTGTTTTCCAGGTAATGGGTCGCAAAGGTTGCGGCCATCTTGTATTTTATTCCCCCTTTTTTAGTTTTTCTGAATAACTCGAAAAGTATTAAATTTTTAAATCTTAATTGATTCAACAAATTAAAAATCGTGAAATTCCTTTCAAATATATGCTTTTATTTTTCTGCCAGCTTTAATAGTTTCGCAGATAATGGGTCTCAAACGTTGTCGCCATCTTGGATTTCATCGCCTTTTTTAGTTTCTCTTGAATATCTCGAAATCTATTCAATTTTCAAATAACATGTAGTCAGCAAATTAAAGAGCGCAAAATTCCCTACAAACGCATGCTTTTATTTTTGTTTTAGCTTTAATATTTTCCAAGATTATGAATTTCAAAATTTGTAACAATCTTGGATTTTATTCCCCCCCCCCCCTTTTTAGTTTTTCTTAAATATCACTGAAACTATTTAAGCTAGAAAATAAATAAAAGCATGTATAGGTTGGGAATTTTATGATCATTAATTTGTTGTATTTAATGTAATTTGAAAATCAAATAGTTTTTGAGATATTAAAAAAAAAACTAAAAAAGGGGGATAAAATCCAAGATGACAGCAAATTTGTAAATCCATTATCTCGGAAACTATTAAAGCTAAAACAAAAATAAAAGCACGTGTTTGTAGGGATTTTTACGCTCTTTAATTTGCTGATTACATGTAATTTGAAAATTGAATAGATTTCGAGGTATTCAAGAGAAACTAAAAAAGGGAGATGAAATCAAAGATAGCGGCAACTTTTGGGACCCATTATCTGGGAAACTATGAAAGCTTGAAGGAAAATAAAAGTATATGTTTGTAGGGAATTTTATGCTCTTTAATTTGTTTAATCAATTGTAATTTGAAAACTGAATATTTTTCGAGATATTCAGGAAAAACTAAAAAAAGAAGGGATGAAATCCAAGATGGCGCCGCGAACTCGCCCTCCAGGAGCGGGGACTTAGTATGTTCATAATAAGCCCCTCGCGAATATGTGTACCAATTTTCAAAACTATATGAGTTAATGTTTTTTCACCCCCATTTTGAACCTTCGTTGACTGGACTATATGAGCAGAATCGCGTTCCTTTTGGTAGTTAAATTAGATGATACTTCTTGAGATGAAAATCTATAGAATAACCACACTCAGATGTGGAAGAAGAACCGGATGTGGTGATTATACGTCCAAGAGATTCAGATAGCTTACGAGATCGTAAATTACTCTTTATCTGTCTACATGTTAGCATCCACACTACTGCCTGCTTTTATGATGATTTAATATCAAATAGGAATTATACCAGAATTAGTTTGTTTTTCCACTTCTAGAGATCTTTTCATTGAATTATGAAGTATTGGAAATTAGTGCTAATATTTTCTTTCAGCATTTTTTTTGTTTTTTTTTCTCTGAGTGTTGGGAAACATTATGATTACTGATCATTTTGAAAATTATGGGATCTTCAAAGTATGGGACAACCGTTACCCATACATATAAAAGAACAATTTTTTTTTAGTATTATGTATGCATGTTCGGATTTTTTTTTTCTTTACGCACGCCCAGATCTTTGACTTATGAGATCAAATTTAGCAAAGTGATGGATTAGCACAAGAGGGGATCTGACGCCACAGTAATTTTTTTTTTAAAAATTCAAATTAGATTTTTATTTATTTAATTTTAAATGGTAAATTCGGGTTTTTCCCCCATTTTCCCGAATTTTCTTTTTTCTCTCTTTTTTGTATTTGATGTTTTATTTTATTTATTTCTCTTTATATATTTTCCATTTTGAACCGTATTGAAGGAAGTTGGTGGGAATAAAAAATTGCTTTTTTTCTTTTGAAAACTATTCGATTCCATTCATGTGACAGAATATTATGCTTCTGTGTTTTAATTTATAAATATCAGTAAAAAATCGTGATCTTACATTTTTTTCTCTGCCTTTTTACGTTTTATTTTGCAACGTATATTTTTATTGAGATTTTGATCGTCCTAAAGGTTTTTTAAGTTTATATTTTTAATCGGAAAAACCTGGAAAATTCGGTACAGTAGAATAGTTCATTGTAAAGATGTATTAGTTATTTTATGGTTTATTGCTTAAAAGTTTTAAATAAATGTTCTTTTTTCAACCTTTTTGCTTTTTTATTCAAACCATACTGACTTGAATGAATACTTAGTATGGCCAATGTGCAAGTGATTTTTTTTCTATGGTTGCTGGGCTACCTCCGAAAAAAGTCAGGGAATTTTTTTATAAAACCTGGAAAAGTCAGGGAAACTGAAACAGCAAAAATGATGGCCACCCTGTTTATTAAAATACATAATGTTTGTAACGTTGCAGAATACTGAATCAATATTATTCTTTTTTCAAATTTTGTTATATAAAACATTATGTATTTTGATGATATAATTGTTCACTTCCACCTAAGATGCAAGAATTTAAGTACGGTGACTTCTAAAGTGGTTTTTTTTTAGTGAAAGCTGCGTCCTTGTATTTGAAATAGTATTAGACAGGTCGCTTGATAAAGGCATTGATACATTCGAAAGTGCTCAGACTTTATTTCAAAGGCAGGCAAATAAAAAATTATCGGTTTTGCCACAAATTCGCTGTGACGCTTTGTAAAAAAATAATTTTTGTCAGGATATGATAAAATGTATCAATATCAGGCTGTGATTGAACAACTGATTTATTAAATTGTAAACAGATATTTAAAATATTTCAATTAAAATTATTTTATTTATCTTCCTAGTCTCAGTAAACCTTGAAAACTAAGACAAAAATTTCTATTTAAAAAACCTCAACATTCCAGAGACAAAAAAAAAATAATAAATCAGGGTCGAAGGTATAGATTAAAGCTCGTTGGCCAGAAATGAATACAGAAAATAGTGACATAAACAAGTAACTAATATTGTGGGGGATTTGCTTTCACTAACTTCAAACAATGAAAGAGATAAACGAATCAACTTAGACAAAGTGATTTGAAATCATTAATGTAAGCGTTAATAAATTGCGTATTTACATTTTAACGATAGCAAAAAAACAGAGTTGTAATTATTGAACTTCCAGATTTTGCTATAAAAACATAGTTATTCATTTTGACCACTTTTCGCTTTCGTCTAAAGTCTATCAGATAGGATTTGAAGTACCCCGACTTTTCAATTAGTATTTTTTTAGAAAAAACTAAAAGTTGTGCCCTTATATTTCAAATAGTATCCGACTGGTCGCTTGGTGGTAGTATTGATACAATCGAAAGTTCTCAAACATTTTATTTTAAAGGCAGGGAAATAAAAAAAATGATTGGTTTTGAAACACAATCGCAGCGGCGTGTTGTAAAGAAAAAATTCCCATCCATCCATTTCGAACCGAGACGTGCTTTGTGGAAACTTCTTGAAGCACCCTCCCAACTGGCTGCTGATTCTGCTGTCTTATAATTGGTGTCTGCGTTATGGGGACTGCGTATACGAATTCGTGCCCCTTTTTATTAGCTGTTATTGTTAATTAAGAAACGCATTTAATTCTCGCCTTCATCCCCCCCCCCCTTGCGTGTACACACACATACGTACACATTCAGATCAATCGAAAGTTCTGGTAATTTACTTTGCCGTAACCGCAACTGGATGGGAAAGGGAAAAAAGTTTCCCATTGAATTTCTATAAGCGAACTTTTTCTTGCACGTTTTTTTTTCTCTCTCTACAAATTACGGTGTTTACCCTGCCTTTTATTGACGCAGGGCGAATTCACATAAAAAGAGTGAGGACAATATTTTGTATGACAAGATAATTAGTCGTATTTGAAGATGATAAAAAAAATGAATTTGTTTGAATAGAAAAGTTTCTGCGCTTCTAGCATGAACGATGCCTTGCCGAACCAAAAGAATATAATTAATTGCACAGTTCACAGCTAACTGTATTAAGATGTTGCCTCTTTTTCTTTTCCATTTTTTTATTTTTTTTCAGTCGCCCCAAATGAAAGAATTTATTTATTTGTTGCTTTTTAATATAAATTAAGATTTAGTTATATGTTTATAGACCGGGAAAACTTAAAAGCCTCCACAAATGAAAAATGGATTGATATTCGCTTTGTGGGAGAAATGTTTTTTTTTTCTTTCTTCCCTTTCTGCCTTCCGAATCGTTCGTCTCATTTAAAAATTTAATTAATTGGCTTGAAAAAACATTTCATTTCTTATTGAAGCGTATCGGATAAACGCCCCGCCTGTTATCGAATGACCGTAGATCCAAATAACAAGTGTGCCCAAAAGAATTAAAACTCGACTCCATTAACAAATTAATTACATGAGATGCAACATTTATTCCGACGCGAATTAATCACAAGGAAATACATTTTGATCGTTTTTCTTCACGAACAATAAAATTCATTTCTTTTCGGAAGGTTTCACTTACTAGAAAAAGAAAACGAGAAAGAAGAAATAAAAAATTGAATTCGAGAAACGATGATAATCTTCAAAAATGAAACCCAGATCGGCATTTTAATGTAAATTAAATGAAATTCTATTCTGTCAATTTTCTAGATGTGTTGCTTCGTTTTACATTTAAAGCCTTTAGATATACAAATTTGTTTTCGATCTGGTTGTTTTATGTTCCTTGAATATGCTTTCTTTCTCTAAAAGTAAAGCAAAATGTTAATGTTTCTCTGTAGTAAATGTAATAAATTAATTGTTAATATTGTTAATGTAGCGTTGTTTCCTGTCTGCACAATTTAATAAGGGTAGATCCGCTATGTCTGGGAACTATACGTATTAAAAAATATGAAGTGCTTTAGATTCAAATTACCTATTTATACAATGGATTTTATAGAAAAGATTCATTCATAATGTAAATAAACTTTTAAGTTTTCATATATAAATCATAAAAATAAATCATAACTAAATCATAAAAGTTTTTATATTTAAATCTTCGTCATAAGTATTACAGATATTTCTATTAAATATTTTTTCTTAAATTAAAGTATAAGTGGGAGTATAGCTAAAGTAAGTATAAGTAAGCTTTCAAAGACGATTTATGATATCTACATTTTTTTAAAACTTTTGTTAGTCATATGCTAGGTTTACTTTTATTATTTTTCTTCCCACAAACTGTTTTTAATTATCGTTAATAATTTTGGATTTTTGCTTACACTTATTTTTTATTTCTTCTGACGAATCATCTGTAATTTTAAAAGATTTAAATTCATTACTTCTCGTTTATCTTCTTCTCTTTAAACTATGAAGCATTTAGAGGAAGACAAATGTAACCCATAGAATAGCTACGTAAATTGTTATTTATTAGCTTATTTATGGATATTAATATTAGCAGCCAATAACTTTCAATATGTTTTTGTGTGTAAATAAAAACGTATATATTGTATGTACGTAAAAACGTATACAAACTGAAATGTAATTTCTTTGTTTTTCAGGAATAAATGGTATGCAAATTTATTATCATTACTATGTAGTTTTTGAAAACGTATTTTTCGTTAATATTTTTTAATATTAGCTCTAACGTCATTTTTGTCATCATCTCATGTATTATAGCATACTGCAATTACCATTCTCATTTATATAGTTTTCTAGCTGCAATGAAAGTTTAAAGATATCTAATTTTTAAGTTGTATTTAAATTTATTAAAGTATCTACTATTTTAGATTAGAATGATTACTTTTATTAAAATTTTCCATTTTTTAATCGCTCCATTTAGAGTCTGTTTCATAATTTAATCAATCCTTTTATACTTTTACAAAAAGAATAGTTTTTAGGCTTCGACTCACTTTTATTCGTTTTGTAATTAGAAACATATTAAGGATAGTTTAAATATTTTGTTCAGTTCAGAATGGTTTTGATCAATATGACATATAATTATGTTAGCACTTATTGCACGAGTCTGCCTAGCCATATGTGACCAGAAAAGTCCCAGTCTTTAAATTTGAATAATAAATTATCTTGAGTGTCTCTTTACGTATGGTGTGCATCTTCTGTTTATACTGGACTACAAAATATTGGATATATTTATTTAGTGAATCTCTATAAAAACTAGTTACTTTTCTGTGCCACTTAAAGCTAAAACTAGACTTTAAATTATATAGTAATTTTTAGATTTTGAATATGCAAAAAATCACTGATATGTCATTAATAGTTCTGTTTTGTTTAGCATAACTACGTAGGATTTATATACCAGAGTACTGAAGCTGTTCGTTTGCGTACTTAAAGAAGGATTTATCTTTGTTTTTCAATTAAAATTTACTCTCAAACTTATTTCGTTAATATTCTTTCCGATCGAACAAATAAGCCAGTTTGCTTCAATTATCCGTGAGGAATTCGTCATTCTTGGCAGCTCGTGTTGTCTGGTTGAACTTTGTGATGCATTTCGTACGTTTCATTATCAAAAAGATTCCAGTGCCTGATGTGTCGTGCGGACCTTTATGAAGAATCCCCACAAGAAGACACTCCAAAGAAGTCGCGTTAAGTTAAAAAGCCATTGCTGGTAAAAAGGATGCCAGAAGAAGTTTCCGAACTGGTATTAATATGGAAATTCTTGCGGTCATAGTTCTTGTTATCTTCGGCCATTTACATAGGGTGGCGTAGATCCCCCGGGCGCTACGCCCTTAGGGCACGCTCCCAGTTCTTCGATCCTTGATAATGAAACTGGTAATTAAGGCCGCGATCAATTATTGTAGAGAAAAGGGTTGCCTGCTTGTCTCTAGAGAGAAAAGACACACACACATGCGACTGAGGAAGAGAAGGAGAGGATTTCGTGCATAGTTACGCAGGGGAGGGTTAAAAAAGGGGAGGGATAAAAAGTAGCGGGGGATAAAAGGGGTTGGGTGGAAAGAAAAGGGAGAGAGCGTTTCTTAATGCTTCAGTAATCAGACTATTCTCCCTTAGTCTTCAGCCTACAGGGGCCACGCATAAATAACGCACTTTACGTCCTAAATAATTAAGTGACAGCCAGCTTTTTTTCCCTACGTTTTCTAATGAAAAAAACAAAGCGATCTCCTGCTCCTTGCGCCCCACCTTTTTTTTTTTTTTAATTAGTCGCTGTTTATAAAAGTTTTCTCACTTTGTCCACTGAGGCTTCTGCTACTGGCTTAGTCCTTGGAAAACTCCTCTTCTTTTCCCTTTTCTACGGGAAAAGAAGAGATTCCGTCTTTTTAGTTCTTCGATAATTATTGACAATTAAGTTGTGAAGAGAAGAAACCCTAGGATCGGAGTTAGGTTCTGCATCGGTGCCGCCACTCCTTTTGTGAAGGATTCCCCCTTTGTTTAGCAAGTTTGCAAAAGCGAGTCCTCCGGCTACCAGATAAACCAGTACAAAACAATTTTCTCCTCCTCCCCAACCAATCTTTTCGATATTGGAACCAATGGTAGCTCTGGTTTATAGATGTGGGGGGTGGAACCAAACTGTTATTCTACACTCCACCCCAACTGTCTTTGAGGAGTGAAGGAAAAAAATATTTATCTGTCTGTCACAAAGAAAGGCCTGGCAAAAAAATGCTGTAAGCAATGTAATCTTTTTTTCACAAAGCGAGCATTTGTTGCAAATTATATTACTAAAGAATAAAGATTAAGAAAAAAACCTATTAGAAAACCGTGCAAAAAAATGCTTCTGTTTGGCTGCTTGGCGATGTTTTGTACAATAAACGATGCGAGCATCTTTGTCAAAATATAATGCACTTTGACCTTGCAGTTGTAGACAACTTTAATGATACAAGCGATGCATGTGTGTGTGGTAGATTTTTCTTACTGATTTTCTATTGTAAAAATTGTTAACAATACTTTACCCTTTCTTTATTTGGCTTTCGGATTATTATTATTCTGTAACTGAGAATAGTTCAAGTCTCTTATTTGCAATGATAGCATTATTGTTGGAATATCTCTATGGAAGAGATGGTGTTGTGTCAGGGGATAGATTTTTGTGCCATTTACTACACAAAACATGATAATAATAGACATTTGTAATCTAGGAATTTTTTTATTAGTTTTTTATTAACGTTTGTAAAAGAAATAGATTGTTTCACTGAATCCTTTACCTCCAGTCAAAGGATAGAGATCAGGTTCAAACAATGCCAAAAATATGTCCCTACTTTTTCTCTACTCTTTCGTCTGTTTCCGTGCGTTTTTATCAGATCTCAGCTAAATTTGTGAGTATGAAATTAAATTGCGATGGCAGTTACAGATTTTACAGTTCATCATCTAAGTAAGGCTGCATCTAAAGGAACTTTGAGTTATCCGAGTTATTGGTTAATTTTAGGCAAGTAAATTAATTTGGAATTATGTGGGTTCATTAAGTATTGCATCAAGTTAAGACTAGAATACTAACATAGATTTGGTATATTTATCTTAGGCCTTAGGAAAAAGAGGGAGAAAAAGGCTATTTTAACACTTCAAAAATATTTGAATATTTATATCACTTCTATACAACCACTTTAGTTATTAAGTAGAACTTATCTGTACATGCTGATGATACAATCTTCATGATGGCTTTCTTCTACCATTAAAAATTAAAATGCGTTCTATATGTAAATGACTTATTTAGATTTATTATTTACATTTTCCCAGCCTTCATTTTCAGAAAGGAGAAGACTTTCGCTTATTTATATACAAAATAGATATCCGAAATTATTAATTTATAGACAATGAAAAATTAAACACGCTGATACACTATATAACTTTGCTGACTTTTATGAAAAAATACATTTCCTTTAATAAAGAAAAATTTAAATTTTATAAAGGATTACATACCCTAATGTGATTGCAATTCATGTGATACAACATTAAGATATTTTAGGTATCCATACAGTCGACTCTGAATTTCATCAACAAAAAATGCGCCTCATATATCTTTATCCTAACTATGCTTAATTCTGAATTTTTTCGATCTTACATATGTATCCTAACTATACTTCTACGTACTTGTTCATTACTTTGTGCGAAATCCAATATCTGTATTGATACATGAAAAAAGAAACCCTCCAAAATTCTTTCATTTCCTTCGATTAAAAAACGGTTCTCAGATTTTAGTCACAAATGGTGTAATTCTTCCGTAACTCGAAGGATCTTTGACCTTAAAAGTGCTCGAAGTTCTTCAACTTCTATATGGAAATTTCAAACAATTAAACTGTCTCCAAATTCGAGAAGAACGGAGACCTCTTCAAATTGGCTTCGTTACACAATTGCCCTTAGCCCTTCATTTCTCAGCTTCTAGAGGTTCAGCCTTATGCTCTGGGCACGGAAATGAATACCGGATTCTTGGAGAAAATATTTTATTCGTTGTCAAATTTAAAGGAAAGATACAATATTTCGTTTTCTTTTATCGAAAAATATTCACTGGATTTCTGTCTTTTAGAGATGATTACTTAAAATACCTTTTGAGGAGAGTTTTACTGGTGGATTTTTGTTTAGATTGAAGCTTTAATGTCATTGAATCATTCTGAATTAATGTCATAATATTATTTATTTCTTAATGACATTAACTTTAAAATAGCTTTTAAAACTAAAATTAAAAGTATTTTCCTGTCAGTGGTTTTTCGAAGTTTCAATTGTCTGGGGTTTTTTCCTTTTGGTAAGATTTGATTTGATTGCATTGTTCTTTATTGGCACTGGGGCTTCTTGGGGTATAAGCGTAATAAGAAGAAACCTTTTTTAATTTTTTCATGTTAGTGAAGCAAAATTTTAAAACGTTGTTTACAATTCTATATATATGATTGAAATTTTCCAAATTTGAGTTGATTTTTCTATATTGTCACTGGGTTCTTTTGGAATATATTGTACCAAACTGAAATGAATAAGAATTAAAGAATGAATGAAATTAGTACGAAACCATTTTTTAAATATTAAGTGAAGTAACATTTTAAATGACGATTTATATGAGACAAATTCCATAAATTTCAGACCTTTTTAATAGAAACAGAAAAATATTTTTATAAATATGTTATTTAATCATCTTCATGAAAATCAGCATGATGTTCGTCCTGTAAGAGAACTAAATATACTTTTATTATTATGGTTAATTTAAAAATTAAGTACTTTTTTCTAAGAACCTTCATACGGATAAAACTGAACACAGCAAATTTAAAGTTATCATAGTTAAGAGCTGTGTTTTAGCTTGCTACAATGTATCATTTTCGTTCTCGTGCAGTTTTTTCTACGTTGCTTCTGACGATGATTTCTTTCTTCCACTGTTTTCATTTGTTTTATTCGTTTCATCTAACTTTTACAGGAACACTTCCGAAGAAAACACCTGCCCCTTTTGTTTGAGCTTGTGTGTTCTAAAATTAGTGATGTGTTACCAGTACAGTAATTGTATTCGAATCTGTGTATTCTATTCATCCTCATTTGAAATAAAGCATTACAATTGTGGAAATCAAAATGAAACACGGGAATGGGGGGTTTGTCTGTATAATATTATGTAATATTACATGATTCATCATCGAATCTTAATAAATTCTAATGAGGATGACCAAAATAAATAAATTTTTCTTTCAAATGGGTGAATTCTTTTACTTCTTAACAATGAGCTCAATTCATTTTCAAATAATGCACATCAAATATGCAGCGCCATTTTAATTTTGAAATTCATTGGGCATCTTACATGTCAAAAAGGGCCTTACGGCGCAGCACAAAGTAAGACAGAGAGTAGCTAACTGTTAGATGACATGCACAGTCACGTTTGTCATGTGACTGTGACGTCACTTGAATTGACTCCAGCCCCTACTTTTCCAGCAAAAGTAATGCGTTTAGATTGAATTTAAATTACTTTTAAATCTTAAATCTATTTATTGCTGCAGAAGTTATGATACACTGGTGACCAAAAATAATGAATAATTTTGAATATGATACAAAATTGTAGTTAATATGGATACTATGGTTCGCAATCAGTTTCTGAGAATTGTGGGACATACTATCGTCTAAACTCACATCTTACAGTGAAGATTCGATCACGAGGGCAATAGGTGGGGGCACCAGAAAGGGATGAAGGCGAAAATGGAGTTTGACCCATCCTGTTCCACAGAGAGCTGATAACGAGATGTAACTTTCATCAATGGTTATATTTGATATGCATAATATTTACATGCATTTTCGTAAACACAGCACAAATATTCGGTAAGATATAAAGGTTTTCTTAAAAAATCCCAATTTTTTCCTCATGTTTTTTTGCTTATATCATACAAAGTTAACCTCCAAATTGTACGAAACGTTCAGAACACTTGACAATATGTAAAAGAAATATTACATTTAAATTTAAAAATTTGAATATGGCAGGAAATATGAGCATTTGTAGTAAATAGTTTTTACTGCGCATGTGCGAAGCGTAGCGTAATTTTTTTTCATAACTTCAGAGCCAGATATATTGGGCAACTTATATGAAAATTCCAGTTCAATGCCATTAGTATTCAGAAAGATATAGGCATTGCAACTTGGTGAATTCCGGTACACTCTAAGAACAGCTAAATGATGAGGATTCTTGCACAAACTGATGGCATGTCAACTGAAACCATGTTTCAATGCCAATATCTTTCAAAAAAACTGAAGGTATTGAACTGGAATTTTTATATAAGTTGCCCTATATTTCTGGCTCTGAAGTTATGACATAAGTTACGCTACGTTTCGCACATGCGCAATAAAAAAAACAAATACTCATATTTCCTGTAATATTCAATTTTTTAAATTCAAATTTTAACACAATTCTTTTTCTACATATTGTCAAGTATTCTGTAAGTTTCGTACAATTTGGTGGAAAACTCTGTTTCTTATAAGCACAAAGCATGCGGAAAAATTTGGGATTTTTAAAGAAAATTTTTATATCTTCCCGAATATTTGTGTTGCGTTTACGAAAATGCATCTAAATATCATGCACATCAAACATAACAATTGATGAAAGTTACATCTCGCTACCAGCTTCCTGTGAAACAGGATAGGTAAAACTACTTTTTCGCATTCATTCCTTTCTGGTGCTCCCCAATTGCCCTTGTGACCGAATCGCCACTGTAAAATGTGAGTTCCGACGATGATATGTCCCACGATTCTCAACAACTGATTGCGAACCATAGCATCCATATTAACAGGAACGGTGCGGCCGCACTAGGCCCCGCGCAGCTGACTGATTTTGCAAATTAAAAATGCATTCTAATTTTTAATCCGAATATACATGCATTTGAGTATAATCACGCGTTATGTGCACATTTCACATCGACCGATCGAAGGCAAGGTTGGGGGGCTTTGAATCTCACTACATAGCCAAAACAGAGTAAGAAAAGTAAAAACAATGTGTTTCATTATGCTTGCGTTGTAACGGAGGATAGTACATCGTACGTTTGGTGGGGAAATAAATAAAATATTCGTATTTAAAGAGAAGAAAAATGCTTAATATATTACTGAAAATACTAAATAATATATTTCATTGTTGTTTGTTTTAATCATACTACTAGAAAGTTTATCTTAATTCTTTAATATTATTTTTGGACAATTTCGGATTATGACTAGAGACAGAGATTCCGGAAGGAAACTCATGTGTGTATCTGATAAATTTAAGAAAAACATAGAAAAAGAAAGAAAATTGCTGAAAACAGAAGGAAAACCGAAAATGTCCAACTGACGAAATGTATAATTAACAGTTATTGAAAAATCAAAATCGCGAAACTCAAATTACACCGTATAACATCTGTGAAAACAATCCTAATAATAAAATCCTAATGAAATAAAATATTTTGTTTTACGAAATCAATTTCAAGGCCCCACAAATCAACTTTGCACCAGGCCCCGCTTTTGTTCCGGTCGGCCCTGCATATTAACTCCAGTTTTGTAGCATTTTCAAAATTGCGCATTATTTTTGGACACCAGTGTACATTCTGTGAAATACTTGAAAGTATCATATTGTTTTTTATGCAAAAGAATTGCTTTTCTAATGAAATTTCAGAGGCATTTGAAGCCATTACTTAGATATTGATGCGATTCATTTTATATTGTGGTGTGAGTTAACTATAAATTATTAAAATATATAAAAGTTAGCAGTTAATTGTTCGATTAGGAAAATGGCTTGAAAAAAATATTCCATACAAATATTTCTAGCGTATTTAATCGTATTTAATCCAGCTTGTACTAGCTGTTAGTGGGCTTAACATCATATGACAAGATTTTTTGGGATTTTTACTGCATTGTGACATTGATAAGTTTACTTGCTTGGTTGTCATTATTGAGTATCGATTAACAGCTTATCATTTCGTTGCTGCACAATGAGAATAATTTGGTCCATCATAGTTTTAGTGTCAAAAAATTTGAAGTCATATGGCCTTGAATAACATACATCTGTTAGAAATTTTACTCTTGGCAACTAAGGCGTCGTGATAAAGCTAATATAAAGCGCTATATTGAATCATCAAAGACAAGACATCTGGTAACCGTACTTACATTTAATCTGTCATTGCAAAATGCGTGGGAGGAAGCTGTACAGTTCCCTTTTTTTTTTTAAGTCGCAAACGCCGACGCATCAGGATCAAAAAGGTATCAAATTTCGTCAGTGAATAAACTCAGTGGCTTCGTACTAAAGCACCACCCCGAAAAAGAGCAAGATGAGAAGAAAAAAAGACAAAATAAGAGAGAGAGAGAAGGGGTGGGGGGGGGGAAGAAAGATAAATTGCATGGTATCCTTCCTTTACTGATGCAACTTAGAGAAGTTGCGACAATAGCTGGCTTTGCTATAGTAGTTCTGTGCCTGGATGACCAAGATCTATTAACACCGATAATTATGCTACAGCTGTCTGCGACAGTTGCATTCTATTTTCGCTTCTGTCACTGCTAGGGGGAAAGGCTACAGAAGAATGCCTTCCATCCTCATATATTTCTGCTCTTACTTTTAGATCCATATTTCGGAACATGCGATATGATTTTAATAAGTCTCGGGTGCATGATTAATCAGCTACATGAATGGCGCCAGTTTGTAGTAGCTTATTTAGTTTCCTTTGTTAATTATCTCCTTAAAGTGACTTATCAGTTGTAGTTGAAGTTACGAAAGGCATAAAATATTTATTGGACACCACAATGAAGTTGTCGTTGGGGATTCGTTTTATTAGAAAATTCAAGCTTTCGAGAAATAAAATTGGAAAAGATTTAATAGGTCCAGAGATGGTTCAGCCAAGCTTGTGGCCTATGGGTGTGGTTTGCAAGCATGGGAAATATTGGATGTGTCGGATTTTATTATGAGCGTAATCTTTAACATTTATTTCGTTACTCGCTTTGATGCCATATTCCGAGTTTTAAATTCTGCATAAAATCTTAAAGTTTTAACCATTTGGTCTTCGTTAAATGCAAGTGTTAGCATTATAAACACTTCATTGTGGAAAATGCCTGTGTTAAAAGATTTAGAGTCCTTTGGATTGGATAAAGCAGTTTTTATTTACAGCATGGTCTATCATACATGAAAAGCAGAATCACAGTGAGGATAAAATGAAAGTCACTTATATAGAGAGATTTTCAAGAGGATTGAAGAGATAGAAAGGCAGCCAATGGGGATTTATATTGATGCAGTGAAACAGCGCATAGAAAGCATTATTACGACAACCAATCCGATCTATTTAAAAAGGCGTGAACTTTCTGAAACTTAGTGATGTAATGTGCGAATACTCTACTCTAACACCCGTCCTTAATCGCACATTAAGAACATAAATTTTAAAATTCAAATTTTGGAATTGTATAATTTTAAAAGTTCATAAAATTTAGTTTTAGGCAGTGCTTTTGTTAGCATGTCAGTAATTTGATTTCTAGTAAAAATGTATTCTATCTTAATTTTATTTCTGCTGACAATATCACAAATGAATCTCAATTTAATATCAAGATACTTCATTCTTCCAAAATTATTTTCATTTGTAATACACTTGATACATGATTGGTTATCTTCATACAATATAAGATTTTTAATACATACCATTTCACTAGCAATACCTTTATATATAATCCACAAAAGATCTTCTGCTCCTTTACTCAAGGCTATTATTTCAGCCTCTGTAGATGATAATGCAATACACTTTTGTTTATTTACACAACATAATACAGGATTATTACAGAACATAATTAAGTAACCGAAACAGATTTTCTATCATTTGAATTTGAGCTCCAATCAGCATCAACATATAAAGGCAGATCTGAATCGTACAAATTATACTTCTTATAGTTAATTTTCATTTTAGCAGTACCTTTCAAATATCTCAAGATTTTCTTTAAAGCACACCAGGCAGCATCAGTGGGATGTTTCTAAAGTTGACTTAAGCAATTAACAGCAAATAAAATATCATACGCTAAATAAATTAAAGAACAAACTAATTATCTATAAGGACCATTAAAGTGATTACCTTTTTCAAACGTAGCAGCAGTTGCTTTAGTTTCAATGGGAATAGAGCTAGGGTTACAATCTTTGTACTTTTTTCAACAATCTTAAAATATAGGGCTCTTTATCTAAGAACAAATTATCCGAAGTAAATTCTATTCGGATACCTAAGAACTCTGATGCCTTTTCTGATTTTGACATCTTAAATTCTTTAGATAACATTTGAACAATAACATTAATTTCTTGATCATCAGAACAATAGATCATCAACATAAAGAGCCATAAAATTTTTCTTCGAATTTAAATGTCTTATACAAATGCAAGATTCAGAATTAAGTTGTTTCTAACCTAACTTATTCATAAAATTAAGAAATTTTTGATACCAGTGGCGTGGGGCTTGCTTTAAGCCATACAGACATTTTTTAAGTTTGCATTTCCTGCAAGTGTTATCGTCATAACCTTTCGGCTGATCCTTATAAATAGTTTCATTTAGTTCACCATTAAGAAAAGCAGTTTTAACATCTAAAACAAAAACAATGGAACTTCCATTTGGCATAGTAATCAATAATAAACATAATGCAGGCATACTAATAACAGGAGAAAATGTTTCGAAATAGTCCACTCCTTCTTTTTGCATGAACCCGCGAGCCTCGCTTTGTACTTACCGTCTCTCTTTTTCTGTAGCACCCACCTGCAAGAGATAGCTTTTCTGTCTATTGGTAGCACTTCTAAGACCCACACGTCATTCTCTTTCATGGACTCCATTTCTTCGCCCAAAGCTTCTGTCCATTTTCGTTGTTTACTATGAGGTAAAGTAGAAATGTCATCAAATTTGAGAGTCAATTCTTGAGAGAGCATTGCTTAATAAATATCAGATTTCGGAAACCTAATCGGATGTTTCTTTTCTCTCGAAGATTTTCTCACTGTTCCTTCTGTTGTATCGTCAGATTGTTCAGTAGATGGCACAAAAATATCGGTTTCACTTTCCTCAGACTGATTTCCAGCATCAAGTGCATTTTCATCGATGTTTGGAGACACATAATTAAAATTGTTTGAAGATTTCTTTTCCTCATTAAACTTTACATTCTTTGATATAATGATGCGTTTAGTTGTGGGATCTAGTAGGCGATATCCCATTGAGGAATAACCAATGAATATCATTTTTTTGCATTTATCATCTAATTTCTTTCTATGCATCACATCTAAATACTCTAAGATTTTTCAAATCAGCATGAGTATTGTACTTTAAATAGTGTGGAGTGTGACAGTCAATGGATGTGTTGGGCATTCTATTGTTTATGTAGGCTGCAGTAAGAGCTGCAAAACCCCAAAAATTCTTAGGTAGATTAGATTCAAATATCATTGCCCGCCCTTTTTTCAAGAGACTTCTGTTTGTCCGTTCAGCTACGCCATTAAGGCAAGGAGTATACGGGGGTGATGGATCAATTTTTATACCAGCTTCATTTGCATACTTTAGAAATTCACTATCAACATATTCCTTTCCATTGTCATATCTAATTTTCTTTATTGAAGGATTTAACTGACAAAAGTTTTTAAGTTCAGAAGCTGCATCACTTTTTCTTTTAAGTTATCGCACTTCAGTAAAACCGGAATAATCATCTATAAGAGTAATAAAATATTGCTCACCTGCAAAAGTCTTGGGCACAATCGGTCCGCAAATATCCGTGTGAATCATATGTGTACAGTTTTTCTTCTCCAAGGACCTTTTCCAACAGGTGTTGCACACTGTTTAGCACGTGTGCAAACTTCACAAAAAGATGAGATAGTAGGTAATCCTAACTGCTTCAGGGATTGGTTGCACGAGTGACCACACCTTCTGTGCCACAGATCATCAATATCCGACTTAGCGCAGTTTCACAATGAGGTATAAAATCACTGATATTATTGTCCACAATTCTTTCGGTGACCGAATAATAAACACTTGTTTTCTTTTTCAAGAAACACTTCTTCTTTCTTGAAGATAACACAAAATCCAGCAGCCTCTATCTTTTGCACTGATAACAACTGTTCATTTAAATTTGGAACATGAAGCACATGTTTTAAATTCAAATTGACATTATTCAAAATTTCACATCGAATAATTCCGATTCCTTCTACTTAAAGAACTGTAGATTTGGAGGCGCACTTAATGATTCCTGATGCTTGTTCCAGAGAGCTGAACCTTTCTTTTCTTGAAGACATATGAGAAGTTGCACCAGAGTCAATAATGAATTTATCTTCTAAAATTCCTGCTGCGAAAGATATTTCATAGGCTGTATGCCTTGCACCAGAATCTGCTGCTGTCTTGAACACGGGGCAATCGCGTTTGTAATGTCCGGCCTTGCCGCAACAAAAGCATTTGGAAGCTTTTAATCTACAAAATCTAGAAGTGTGATCTTTCTTAGAGCAAAAGTTACAGATGAGTTTCTTATGTTTTTCCGCAAAAGTTACATTATCTGAGAGATATTTAATAAAGGATTTTTCAACAAATTTAGAGTCATTCATTAAAGCTTCGGAATCTATTAATCTTTGAGTTACGAATTCCAAGATTAAAATTACATTTGGCTGATTCCCCAAAGCAACTTTGACTGATTCATATTCTTTAGGCAAGAACATCAAAATGTAAACGATAGAGTCAATGTCACTTAATTCAGCACCGGATACACGCAAGTCCGATACGAGCTTTAAAATGTCGTCGATATGCTGTCGCATTCAAGTTTCTTTGCTCTTTCTTATTGTTGCTAGTCTTTTACGCATTAAAATCTGGTTCACAGCACCTTTAGCTTCGTACGTAGATATAAGGGCCTTCCAAATCTTAAAAGCGGTGTCTTCCTTTTGTAAAGAAGATAAAATTTTATCATCCAGCAAAGTCAGCAGAATAGCATACGCTTTCTTTGATTTTGATACTTCTGTGTCATTAGTAGCATCAGCTTCTTTTTCTAAAAAGCTATCCAGTTCTTTCGCAGCAAATATTGCTTTCAATCTTCTGTTCCAAACAGAAAAATTAGCTCCGTCAAATGGAGCGACTGTATATTCTCTGTTTAAAGCCATTGCTCGTACTTCGTGGTTGAGAGGGAAAAATAAAACTCACGAGAAATAAATCCTAGTATGATAGACCTGCTTCAGATACATGAAAAGCAGAATCACAGTGAGGATAAAATGAAAGTCACTTATATAGAGAGATTTTCAAGAGGATTGAAAAGATAGAAAGGCAGCCAATGGGGATTCATATTGATACAGTGAAACAGCGCATAGAAAGCATTATTACGACAACCAATCAGATCTATTTAAAAATGCGTGAAGTTTCTGAAACTTAGTGATGTAATGTGCGAATACTCTACTCTAACAGCAAGATTCCTAGAAATCAATTAATTAAAAAGACCTCAGGAATTCAGACTTTTGGTCGATGCAGTGTTCTAAAATATTGTGGACATTTTATAAAATAAAATATGCTAAGCTTTCAATATGCGCTTTAAAGTCCCATTTTTGAAATCCCTACTGAAAACATCTACTGAATTAGCATGAGGAAGACGTTAAGTTATTTTTAGTTGATTTAAAACCAAATCAATCTCACTTCATATTTATTAATGTATCAAAATCTTTTTCCAACATGGATATATTTTATGTATGGCTATTATGTTAAGTTAGTCACGATATTGTATTACGTAACGTTTTATAAATATTTGTTAAATTGATATATTTGTTGTATTATAAATGGTAACAAGACAGTAAAACAAATAAAATTGGCATTAATGAAATCTTTACCAAAACAATTTGAGCTTACTGAATCTCTTTTTAATGGCGTGTTTTATGACACTAGGTGCCATGAATAAATAAAATGACACCTGGGCGGTACTTGGAAGTTTCTTTGTTCTTCATGACGCGAGGAAAAGCTTAATGTCATTTTTTTTTCACATGCACTTGTTTCTGCTCTCATATTATTTTCATTAAGAGCTAGTTCTAGTTGAATTAACTGTTGTTAAAATCTTTGGTCTGCTTCGTTCCATCTCAATGAAACTGACAAATTTTTAGCTGGTATTATTTTGAGTTTCTACTAAATCAAAATATGATTAATCGGCATATCAAACTGAAAGAACACTTCATATGTTTAAGTTTGGCAAAACTTGGAATAGCTAAGAAAAAATATTTCTATTGAGTTTTTACTCTAGGTATTACTGTTTCGTCAAATTAATTCCAGGAGTCTTTGGAGAAATAATTCTGCTCCATACTAGACCCTGGTTTTACGTGTCCAAATCTAGGTTCTTGCATCATTTGCATACACATATGCCTCCTTCCCTTAATGAATGGAAGTGGAGGGGACTCAATGCATTAGTATGCCCTAATGAAAGTTTGGGTGGGCGTTTACCGGTAGTTAGCACTGCCCTCCCTTGTCTTGTACTACTGACACATGGACTCTGGCCCTGGAGTGGTTATTTAGACTCATGAATATACCACGAAAAGAAGTGTCCCTTTTTTTAGCTCTCTCTCTCTATTAGGTTGCTACCAGTGATTAATTGATTTTAAAGGTTGCGAAAGGTACAGAGGAGGAATTTTTTCCTGTGGAGAGAGAGCAAATTTGCATCATTGTCGGTTAATTTTATTTCAGTTAATGAAGTTGAGAAGGAAAAGACACAATCCTGTGAGGAAAAAGGATTGGAAAAGGACCATGGTAGTAAATTTCCCGGTCTGGAACACTATCGGCTTTTCTAGATATTTTCCCGAGTCTTTTGATCAGTAGTGGGAAATTAATTGCGAGTTAATCAAACGAGTATTTTTTTTTAAGATTAAAATAGTGAATTTTTTAAGATTAAACTAGTGAATTTGAGAAGGAAAAGACGTCATCCTATGAGATGAATATACTATTGGCAATCTTTTCATCTCATAGGATGATGAATATCTCTAAATAGATATAATGCACCATGCGCAGGAAATACTATTGGCACTGTTTTCATCTCGTAGGATAATGTTTTTATATGCAGTATCATGGCAGTCAGTTTTCTAGATTTGATACAATATCAACTTTTGAGGATATTTCCTAAATCTTTGATGAGCAATGAGAAATACCGCATGTATTTTAACATAAATACCATTTTGGTGATAGTTGTTAGGCAAAATTAATCTCTGAACAGCGTAAAAAGTTGTGTATTGAATCGTAAGCAATCAAACTCAACTCAAAAACAGTTTTCACTCTCCTAAACGTATTTACTAGATATCTATATTGCACTATGCGCAAAAACTTAATATTTGGGATTTATTTGAAAAAAATATTCTTTTTTCTTCAATAAAATACATATAATAATAGAGTTAAAAGGGAAAGAGTACATTCATGCAAATAAAATTAGAAAAAAAAAACAGTAATGGCATTTTTTCATGGTCCAGAATACAATAGATTTTTTTAGATATTTTCTAAAGCTTTGGAAATAAATTGTGTCTGCATCTCGCAGATATTTTTAAATTTAAAATAAATACATAAGTTTATACAAATAAATGGTCTTGTTCTCAACAGAAACTGTTAGATTCATTTTTGTTTCCACAAAATTGTTTTACTCAAGATTTGAAGCCATTGTAGTTAGTATATGAAAATATTTTGACACTGAGAAAATGAACAGCTTCACTTGTTGGTCCCCATGAATTATCCACTGAATGATGTCGTTCACAAACTTGTTCTTGGATGGAAATATATTAATTTTTAGAAATTTTTTTTCGATAATTTGAAGTGGTTATATGAAAAAAATTGGTTAAATCTCATTCTTCCGTGAAAGTTAAAAATTCTAGTCATAGGTCGATTTCTTCCAATCTGAATTAGTAAACCATATAAAAAACAGAATTAAAAACACTTGGCAATGTGTTGTTATAAAAACCATTTACTCTTCATTATTACCCTTGCATATAGGTATACTTTATGTGCAAAAACTTAGTTTGTCTTTGTAAATACTGCGCATTTATATGCATCATATAATTACTCATTAATAATTAACTGTCACATAGATAGTAAATTATTAATGCGTACTGCTAATTAGAAATGCTAATTCTTGATAAGAAATTCAAATAGAAAAATCAGAGTCGGGTATTTTCAGTATAAATAGTCGTTAAATATAAATCAAAGTTTGACTGTATTTAATCTAATTTTAATTTTCTTATTTTTGATAACTACTGTATTTCTTGCAAAAGAAACAATGTTCACTTAACGCAAAAAAGTAATGACAAAACCAGACAGTCTGTGAAAAATTAGTGTCAGCTCTTATGAAAAAACGATCTGAGGAAGATTTAATAGAATTCTTATATTTATTTTATTGATCTGCTAATCAGTGAAACCCATTTAGTATGTTTTTAAAATAGTCTATGTAGTATTACTTTGTAAGATAATTGAAAGGATTTCTCAGATTAAAATTTTTAATTCTTCAGGAGATCTATTAGTAATAATTTTTGTACCATATTTTTAATCGATGAATTTTTTTATGAATTATTAATATTATATTTTAAAAATTTGTCTCATTTAATTCCTATTGAAATTTGACTTTTCTTCATTTATATTCTGTAACTTCTTACTTATTCTTAAATTAAGTTCATTCTCATATTAGCTGACATTTCTGCGAATTCGAACAAATATCTTTCCGATTTGAATAGATTTTTCAAAAATGATTAACTAATGAATTATAAAGTTGATGTAAGTAAAATCAAACTTCACATGTAGTACAGATTATTTAAAATTGATTTACTCTCTAAATTGATTTGTAAATAGTTTAAAATGGAAACTGAAGTTTTTTCATAACAACTGTTGCTTGAATCATTGAATGTTCATTCTAATTACATTATAACAATATTTCAGTAAAGAAATGATTTTTTTGCTCAAATAAAAAAAATCTTCTTAAAGAAAAGGCTTTGAAGATGTCAAAAATTCAAACCAAAAAGGAGAACGACATTTCCATCTATTTAAAATATTTTCTCTGCTTTAGTATAAAGACATATTTTCCTCCTGTCATAATTTATTTGATTCAATATGAAGTACGAATAGCCAGAATTAGGTACATGCACAATAATGATATTTTGAGAGAAAAAAATCAAGTTGCGCTTTTCTTTTAGAAAAAGCAATGTGATCATTTTTTTAAGTTTTTGATTTACAAAAAACAGAGAAAAACAAAATGCTTTCAAGTGTAGTTTTTCAGGTAGGTACAGTTTTGCATTAAAAATATACTTCAACACATTATAGATATTACATGATTATCTTTTTCATATGGTAATTTATTAACGATACAAGATCGTATTTTAATGCCCCATAAATTTTTTTCTATCTAACTTTTCCAAAAATAAAACAGCAAATTCTTGTACGTACATATGAAAATTACTTTTCATTTAGTTCCGCCGATTGATTGATAAGTGTAGTAACTAATGCTTGCCTTACGGAACATTTGCGCTTCCATTTCATTGATATTTTTAAGAGCAAAAGTTGTAACTTGTTGAAAAACAAGAGAGAAAAAAGTTAAGTTATATTTTAAAGCTTTTCTGAGCCATCACTGTCTCTTTAAAAGATACAACTCCCCTCAATCAATAAACGCTTAGTTCAAACTAAAAGACAAAAATAAAAAAATGAAGAAACATTTATTAGAATAATTTGGAAAATACAGATTTTAAATGTTTTATTAATTGCAGTAATCGATAGCTCTCACTTTTTAAGAACAAGTCGAGTGAAAAAAAAAGTCTCGAGATAACGCGATAGGTGAGCCGTAACTTTGAAAGAAAAAAAAACAGTCTTAAAAATTAGGAAAGTCTCACTCTTTATATAAGTCGATCAGACGCGAGAAGAAAATATCAAAAATACCCGCGACTTTTAAATCTTAATAATTCATTCAAACCTCTGACAGCCTTAAGTGGTGACCCCCTCCCCATCACTTTTTTTTTTCGCTCTCGGAAGCTGACGAGAAGAAATAGATATCGAAAGAAAAGGGTGAAATAAAGTGCAATTTTTTTTCAACTCTTCATTGCAAGAAGTCGCTGCATTACGATGTTCTCTCTATTGATATTTGCATTGATTTTTTTCCCTCTTTTATTCACAATGTATGCGGTTGACTGCACCGGCGAGCTAAAACAGTGTGAAATAACTAGTGTTTTATTGACAACGTTGCGATCCAAAAAGCCGGGAAAAGATTTCATCAACAGCTGGTTCCTATAAAACTGGGTATCTTTCTATGCGTGCTTGCTTAATTTTTGTATTTTATTAAAATTTTTTTGTCACCCTCTCCCCTTCCCCTCAGCTGTTATAATTTTTTTTTTTGTCTTTCTCTTCTTTTTTGCTCATTTTTCTTTCATTTACTATTTTTTTTTATCTTCTTTTAAGCCGTAATAACGCCGTAAAAATAATCATTTTACTTCCGGTTGGCGCTGTTAACTAGTTTTTCCGAGGCATAGTCAACTGTTTTAAAGTTGTATCAATTAATTTTATTCGCATGATGGCTTAAATAGTCCCCCCACCCCCTTTGAACTGATTTCCCACCATTCTGTATACGGTTGGGTTGTTTGTGAGTCGGTAATTTAAATTTCTAGTGCGTTTTTGTAGTTTATTCCCCCGTTAACAATTTTAGTGTGTTCAAAACGATCCCGAACTTATTTTGTTGCCGATAGTGCCATCTGGCGGGAGCTATGCGACGCAGCAAACAGTTGACAGCAGATCCCATCAGATTGGTCGAATGACTTCAGTTACCCTCCCCGCATTTTTTTACTTATCGTCGAGCTAGATTTTTACCTTTTTACACTGGAGTTAGATTTAATATGAGGTTTTGGAGGAAGTAAGATAAAAAAGGAAAAAAAGAAATCCAAAAGTCTGTAAAAAAGCAATAAGATGCACGATTTAATCCAAGTTTTGTTAAGCAAAAATTTTTACGGATAAAAAAATAGACGGCGCGCTGTCAGTGTATTATCATCGTAAAAATGTGCCGATAAAAAGCATAAAATTGTTCTTGCAATGCATTTATGATTAAGAATATGCGAGTACAGTTTCAGAAGATTACACTGGCTTTCTCTTTGATTTGATTGTTTATGGGTTTTTTTTCACAGAAAAACCTTTTCTTGTGAATCCGCGTTAATTTTCGCTAATGAATTTGTCCGCGGTATCATTAAAATTGTTCCGCTAATGTAAGGAACATTAACAGATTATGTTTATTGAAATATTTTCTTTAAAGATGATTCTAATTCCACTCAAATTCAAATAAACTTAGATTTAGGGAGGGTTTTTTTTTTCAAACTCCTGCTGCAACTATCAGATTCCACCAAGTCCTGGACTTCCTTTAATTGCCAATTCTTTGCCTTTTAAGTCTTTTTGCCTTCAAAAAAGAAAATTAAAATAGCAGAAGAAAAGAAAATGTGTTCATCTCTTTCTTAAAAAATGCAATATTTTCCCGCCTACTCGTTTATCGGGATTACATTTTATTTACTTAAAAGTTAGATACTGTCTGTTTTAAAGGTGTTTTTTGAAGTTTCCTACAGAATTTTAAACAATATGTGCATTTTGTGTGAAAAAAAATGATTCTTTCTTTTCGCTTTTCGATATTTTAATTGTCGGTGTTGTAAAGAAAATGTTTGTTGTTTAAAGACGTGATTTTAAATGGATTGATTTGATTTTAATTTTTTAGAGGTCTATTAAGGAAAAGTATGTCGGGAGCAATAATTTTATTATCTTTTCCACTGTGCATTTTAAACCGCATTCAAAATATAATATAATTGATTATTTTACTTTTGTAACTTTAGTGGAATATTTTAAACAATTTTTATGGGAAAATTAAATGCACGCAATTAAATACATTATTGTTTTTGAAGTCAATGCAATTTTTTACAATTTAAATCAGGCCTTAATGCTTTATCTTAGGATTTTTGCAGAAGTAAATATTTTTCCGTTAGTGAAAAGGCAATGTTTCAATATATTTACTATTAGTTTTTTTCTTTCGATAATTAAATTCTTTTAACTATGACTACTGAACTAATCAATTAAAGATATTATTAAAATCAAATATTAGGGAAAATGAAATTTATGCAAGGAAATAGTTTGATTTGTTTTATTCATATCTTTAACAATTTCGAATACTTCTTTGAGTTGTGTGTATACCAGGAAGAGTTCGCTATTCATTTCCCGATCAATTACCACGTACAAACCTTGAAGGAAAATAAATAAGCTGAAAGAGTTTGACGCTATATTCTTTTATGTTTCTACGATATGCAGTTTGAAGCTATTTTTTATGTTAAATCATTCTAGTAGATTTTTTCACCTCTAAAGGTTTGTAGGTTTTTATGCATAAGGGCCATACAGCCCCAAACGCTCGCTAATTACGATTTTCACCTCTTAAGAAAACTTTTGCACTGTTAATGGTTTTCTACAGTTGTAACAAGCAACAATTCTAATAAACAATTAGTTGGTCCTACTACCTTCATTAAAAGGTCTGACTACATTATCTATACTGTAATGTGTCTCGCACGCAGAACGGAACTTAACTTGGAAGACGAAGTTGCTGGGAAGATTCAACGGAACGAATTCTGGAAATTTTTACTTATTTTTTTTCAACAGATGTTCAGTAACTTATTGTCATTCCATAAAAACTAATATATTTACTTATAGTTTGACAAAATTAATTTAATATTTCTCCCAGAGTTTACGGAATATCTTCAATCTTAATAAGTATTTATTCATAATTTGCTGCTTAACTCATTGATCATGATAATATGAGGGGGATTCAGTGTTTATGAAACCATTGACAGTTTTCTCTTAACGTAAGTAAGTAAATTCTCTACTTTATTTCTGATCTTATTGACAGATCAGAGATGACTGTAAACAAAAGAAAGCTTAATTATGCTTGCACCAAAAAGAAAGACTGAATTCCGAACATTTAGATAATATCTACCGTCATTAATAAGTATTAATTGATAATGTAGAGTAAAACATATAGAATATATGTTCTTTTCTATCAACGAAGGAAGTCGTTGTTCACAAAAGCAATGGAACAGCAAAAACATGCAGAATATATTTTTGACTTCAGTTCTAGCATTTTTGAAGAGCTCCAGATTAGCAAGTTATAAGATTAGAACTTCAAAAAGGAAAAAAGCTATGTTTGAACGACATTTATGTTCGTTTTGACGAAATTTGCAAGAAATAATAGTTGAATAGAGTTTAGACAATATCTTCCTTTAAAGTGTATTCATTTTCAATTTATTAACTTTTTACCAGATAAAGAATTTCGATTATACAAAAAACAACATTACTCGGAAATACAAACTGTAACTTATTTCTGAACTTGTTGAGACTCGTTTTATGTCTCTTCGAACAAAACAAATTTCCTAAAAACTAAATCAATCTCAGGCAATGTTAAGAGATCCTAGTCGTAAATTGCTTGGAAGGATTGACTTCGGAAGTAAGTGATTCATAATCCAGTTCCTTCCGCAATATTCATAAGCAGGCCGTCTAAAGGGTTAAAAAAAACCCTCGAAGGATGCAGAGGGAGCGGAGGAGGGAGAATTCCTTATTGGTCGGTATTTAAAGTAGTGTGGAGTTTCGTGCGAACTGTTGCGTCTTGATTAACTCCATACTTTTCTTATTCGCCAAGTTGAAATGTTTTATAAGGATTTTTATTAAAAGATTTGCAAATTTTTATCCGCACTTAAACGAAAAGACGAGATAGTTTTAGCGCTGAGCTACATTTTAATTTGCAACTGTTTTATGAATTCCGTGTTGGATAGCGCGGGAACCCGAACACCTGGGAACCGAGAACAGTTTAGCCGGAATAATTAAACTCTGTTTTGTTCGTCTTTAGACGAAATAAGAAGAGTGCGATCCTCCAGCACACAAAATGCTTTTATTACGGCATTTTTCTACCGCTCGTCTCCGAAGGAGAGCTGAACAGATATTTTTGGCTTCTGATTAAGATAATCAACATCACGATAATGGGCAGCGTAATTAAGCCACCCCCCTCAAGACGCCCCCTCTTTTTGAAATAATCAGCTTGCGCCAGGGCCTCGTGTTTGCGTTTTTAATTGGCCTGTTTCTTGGCTGCGTAATTAGGAAAAGCACTAATGTCGCCGCACGTGTTGGGAACACAGTTGCTGGGGTTTTTGGGGAAACTTTGCCCCAAGTAATTATTTTCATTTTTATAAAATAAAAGATCGCCCGGGTGGTAAAAATTTTTCTCCCTTTCCTTCCTCCCTCTCTCGCTCCCTTTCTTATTATTATACGTAAGGTCTTGCTTGTACGAAACTTTTCTGAGCGGATCCAGAAATTAACTCCTCCAAAATCTCCATAATTCCTATTAGCTTAAAAAGAGGTTTTAAGGGGCATTTTTACAACTGTCCGACCGCTTAGTCAAGAAAAGTTCGCATGCCTTTGATTTATCGACAGATATCAAGACATTGAGTATATACAGCAGCAACTCAACCGCTCTTCTTTTACCTGGGGGAAGTTAGAAGGTTAACCCATTGTTAATAACCAGAGCTGCTCCAAAAGAATTTCGGAGTGGCCGTTTAAAAGCAGGCGCATTTTTGCCATGAATCTCATGAAGGCCTGCCTATTTGCATCTGGGCAAGGCATTGAAAAAATGTTGGATCTGTGAAAGATTCGTTAATGCCAGTCCATAAGCCCTCTCTTCATGTGTAAAGATCATGTGATGCACCCTTCCAGATCTTTTATTCTGTAGCTGCATGGTTAATTAATGCGTGATTTGAATTTTATAATCTCAGGAGAAAAAAAATGAGAGACATGACATTTGAGGCGATATTTTTCAAAATCTCTCAAAAATTGCGGACGATGTCTTCCGTGTAATTTGTGATTCAATCATCAGGTTGCATTCAGTAATTGAATATGTCGTATAGGGTGAAAAAAATCACTCTTTGTATATGATATTGTAGAAAATACACATCTTTCCTCACCATGTAGTAGAAAGTGAAAATCATCGCAAAAAATGATGTCAAGTTTATTCTTTAAATTTTTCAAAAATATTACTCCTGTTTCTCAAAATTATTTTTTATTATTTTCAAAAGGCGTATTCTTTTGATAAAAGTTACATCTAATCCTCTTACCTAAAGATTTCTTTAAAATACTAATTTCACTTTGTGGTATTAAAGTTTGTATTTTGTTACTTGTCATTTTTTTATAAATATCTGCTAAACGTTTTGCATTAAAATAAAGTTATATTTTCCAGCACTATCTAGTGGTTACATTTGCTTTTAAATTTTAAATAAGAACCTATGTAATATAAATTTAATGCACAAATGAGCATATTTATTTTCTATCATTTCTTTTACCTAAATATTGAAATTGCATTGATACTATTGATCATGTCGATGTACAATAGTAATCGTCGAACTGTAATTTAAATTATGTATTTAATTTATAAGTATACATGAGTATTCAGGATATTCAAATTTCATAAAATTCAATATTACTGTTCGAAGGTTCAAGTTAAAAAAACATTAGTTTGTGCAAGAACCCTCATCATTTAGCTTCTCTTAGAGTGTACCGAAATTCATCAAGTTGCAATGCCGATATCTTTCTGAATACTAATGGGATTTAACTGGAATTTTTATATAAGTTGCCCTATATATCTGGCTCTGAAGTTATGAAAAAAAATTACGCTACGTTTCGCACATCCGCAGTAAAAAAATATTTACTACAAATGCTCATATTTACTGTAATATTCAAATTTTAACCCAATGCTTTTTTGGATATTGTCAAAGTTTCATACAATTTGGTGGAAAACTCTGCTTGTTGTAAGAAAAAAGCATGCGGAAAAGTTTGGGAAAACCTTTATATCTTCCCGAATATGTGTGCTGTGTTTACAAAAATGCATGTAAATGTTGTGTACATTAAACGTAATCATTGATGAAAGTTGCATCTCGTTATCAGCTTTCTGTGAAACAGGTAGGGTCAAACTCCATTTTCGCCTTCATTCCTTTCTGGTGGCCCCCAAATGCACCTCAGGACCGAATTTTCACTATAACATGTGAGTTCCGACGATAGTATGTCCCACGATTCTCAGCAACTGATTGCGAACCATAGTATCCATATTAACGCCAATTTTGTAACATCTTCAAAATTGTGCATTATTTTTGGACACCAGTGTACATTTCCATACATTTTTTCTCGTGATTATTTGAATGTCCTCTTCTCACTTTTCATTTTTGATACTCATTACAATGGCATATTTCATGTGTTGAGTTGTTTTGCTGTTAATCTATGCGTAAAATTCTCACTGAGGGTAAAAAAATCCTATATCAATTTCCGCACCACTTCATTGATTCCTGCGAGACACAAAATTTGTGTCAACCCATCGATACAAATCTTTTTAACATTTATAAAACTTTGAGAAAAGATTTTATTTAAATCAGTGCCCTATGGAAACTTATAAATCGCATTCCTTTTTTTTTAAAGTGGGGAATATAAATTTTTCTTTGCTATAATAAACGACTTATATTCAATACAATGTTTCTTTTCATAAACACAAATTCATAATTACTGTTACATTTTTCGATTATCTTAAAGCTTTTTCTTAATCTCCTTCTTATTTGCGTAGCTCATGAGTTTCATGGTCTCGATGTCAGTCTAGATGGTAGAACTGCGATCTTACATTAATTTCCGCCTTCCGCACCACTTCATTGATTCCTGCGAGACAAGAAATCTGAGACAATCCATCGATACCAATTGTGTGAGCGATAGCAAAGTCACGTCTAACACGAGGCAGCTGCAAGGGAGCAGGTGCTTTTCTACCAAACCTTCGTGCTCTGGAGCGCTTTTCAGATAGCATCGAGTCCAATTTTTGGCTTTTCTACAGCTTCCCTTCAGAAGATTACTGGTGAGGCCGACTATAAACTTTCGAAACAATCGCTTTCCCACGCTACAGGAATGCTTTGAGGCCTTTTAACCACTTAAAAAGAAGAGGCACCTTAATGATATCAACCTCTTTCTTAACCCCTCGTTCGAATTTTTTGTTTTGTTGGAACCCCTCTCGAAATTAATAATTCGACTATGACTATTCGTGGTAACTTCTTGGAAAATCTGGCTGCGATTATAAGTGATCTAAATGATGATCATCGAATGAAATGTCATTCGAGATGCGAGAAAATCGCAGCCTCTTAATAGTAATCTTATATTTTGATTGAAGTCATTCATCTCTATTACCAAAGCAGCTGTTAAAGCGCCTTATACGATCGCAATAGCTGAGGATTGAATGAAGACTCCGTGCTTGAAAGGAAGAAGTTATAGCTTATTTCGGAAATGGAATCGTTTATCAAGCGCTGATTAATAATACTAGCAAGTTAGGCCTGTCCCCTAAGGATAAATTTAGAAATGTCAATAAATCTCGTATTCAGACCTGTTTCTCCTTATAGTGTAAAAGATTTTGTAGAAGCAAAAAGTGACCTGTTAACCCGTATGTAGAAAAATTTGCCACACAAAAAGGGAAACAATTAATCTTTTTTTAATTTATCTTAAACTGATTTAAAGCAGTGGCGGCGACTTGTGGGGAGAAGGGGGAAGGCCCCCCCCCTCCACTTTTTACGGAAAAAATATCATTTTATATTTCATTTTAGCTGCATAAAACTAGGAATTATAAAAGAAACAATAGTGTCCCGAAAAGTTTACTAATTTTCTAACTAAATTTTTAAATTTTGTTGTCTACCCCGATACTCCGGGATGCTTTTAGGTGTCAAAAATTATTTGGCCCCCCCCCCCACTTTTGCCACCCATTCGACGCCACTGATTTAAATCTCCTTGCAATTAATTATTGAGCTGAGTATTCATAAATTAAAACTGACTATAAAAATCCTTTTCTAGTAGAGTTGGGTCAAGTTTTAACCCTCAAGTTATGCGAGAATATTCGATTTTCTTTTTCTCCCTGTTTTAAGTTCCTGAAGAAGACAATCAGAATGTATCTTTTTCCGATTATTGTCTTGATCAGTATATGACTTATTCTGACTGGTCATATACTGACTAAGAGAGCAGTTGAAGATTTGTTTGAGGTTTGTTGAAAATAGTATAGGACTCAAATATATATATATTTTTAAATAAAAACGCAAAAATTTGATAAACTCGAACTTAATAATGCAAATACTTAAATTAAAAAGTGTCTTCAGATACTGCTGTATTTCGAAATATTTTCATGATGCTAAGTTAGTTATTTCGCTATTGAAAGTTTGGAGCTTTTTTTTTGTTTGTTCGTTTGAAATGAAAGGATTAACGTGAATTTTCAAGGTTTATATAAAATACAAAATGGATTGTTTTCAGTTGACATCTTCGTTAACAGATGAGGTTTATTGTTTACTATTTTTTTTAAAAAAGGGAAAATACTTAAAACTTATTAATCCTTTTTAAAGGTCATTAATTAAGGGGCTGGATTAAACATTGCGGGAATTTTGAAATGTCTTTCATCATGAAGAACCAGTTATTTTAAAGTATCATGGTATTTTCTAAACAAAAGCATAGTTATTCTATTTTTTATTAAATTAAAAAAGATATCATTTTCTTAAGAATTCTGTCATAGTGAAAGACCCCCTTCCCACTAGCTCTTGGAAAAAATAAAACAAAAACCTGTTGTTTTTCGAAATTGATGCTACTGCCTCACATCACAAGTTTTCCTTGAAAATTAATCATTTGTATACAGATGAAACACATGATTTTGAGCTATGATCAATTGAAGTGCCAACTTACTCTCCAACTTTCCACACTACATGATCCTCCAACAGATTTAACATTCTACACAAATAGCATACATTTCAGGGATTTCAGCATGATGTGTGTCATAGGGTTAATGTTTAATAATTAACTGATCAACAAAATCCATACTCTTGTACAAATACTTCATTCCTTATTCTGAAGGTGGAGCCTGTAATTTAACCTGATTGATTAAGGTTTTCCCATGATTAAGCGTAAAAAATTACATACGGTTCCCAAAAGGCGATTAATAGAGGCGATTTTAGTAGGTCACACACCTTGCTCCCCCATTTTACCTTCCGCCTCCCCCTTTCTCATGGCAATGTTCGTGTCAACCTGTCCCTCCGCATGACGTAATTCGAATATTCGAAAGTGTTCGTTAACAGACGCGAAAAGCTTTTGGAGCGATTTCAGAAACCAGATTAGCAGCTGAGCTATGGCATTTTGAAATAGTTTACAGCTTCCGAGTGTTTTGGATATAAACTTTTAATGATTAGACAGGTGGTAGAATGGGATGAGATTTTTCTGAGAAAGTTTAGCACGTGTTCTGATACAAAGCATGAATTTCGTTCTATGCGATTGCAAGAAAAATTTCTAATTGTTCTATAGGGTGACATACTAACATCTGTTTAGTTTCTTTTCTTGTAATCTTTTGATTCACGCTTTCAATTTTTATAATAACTGTATTGTTATTACAGATCTAGCTACTGTACAATATTAAGTGGGATGGCTGGAGCCATTCGTTACAGATGCAACTTTTTGAACTATTTCATAATTATTGTAAACATTTTCCACTTTTATTTCTGAAATTTCGAACAAAGCTAAAATTTTAAGCTAGAAATCTCATATAAATCACTAGATATTTGTGTATGCTTATTTTTCAATTTTCACTAAGCACGACTTACCAAACGTGTGCTTTCTTCATAGAGCACGAATCGTTAGAGGACTCTCTAGCCTGTTGTATTTGTGTTAGGACTTTGAAGAGGAGAAAGAGTTTTTCAGTTGAAATGTGACAGTTCCGGAATTCTGCATTACATTGAGATTTTCCATAACTGTGTTCCGACGCCTTTTAGATGCTTCGAGAACTGTGTTGAATGTTTTCCATAATTGTTGCGATCTGTCTGTGTTGGGTTCGCCTAACATCGTTTCAAAATAACACTGAACGAATTCATTGGTTTATAAAAGAGTTGAAATAATTTTCGATTGACAAAACATGTGCAGATAATTTTCCATCTTATCACTTTCTATAAACTCATTAATACTAAAGAAAAACATTCCTTTTTTTTCATTATGTTTGGTAGTTTATTGAATCATTACTTTCTTTGTAATTGCTGCCTTTTATAAGATCTAATTAATACATAATAAAAAAGTAGCTGTAAATCAAATAATGCACAGACCCTTCTCATTATTTTATCACTAAAAAGATATTTTATTAGTTGATGAAATGATACTACTAGTCTAATGAAATATTAATTAGAATATTAGTGCAATTCATCAAGAAATAAAATATCCTTTCTTTTTAGTGGCAAAAGATATTTATTATTGACGGATAAAAAATTATCCTTTGTTAGTCAATAATAAATATGTTTTGTCACTAACAAAAAATGCATTTATTTAGTCTTTTTTTAGTGACAAAAGAATTTTATTTTATCAGCTTATCTGAGATTTTTTTTTATTCATTCGTATAATATTCTTCATTGAATCTCTTTACCTTAATTTTGGAAATAGTGTTTTCCTATAATATCATGTTTTTTCATAAACTAAGTACACTTTAGTGCAATCCAAATATATGATCTCACTTCTTTTCCCCAAACTTACTTTTTACGCCTACCATTAATGAACACCTATCACTGATAATCAGAAGTTGGTACAGTGAAACCTCTCTGAGCGGCCACCCCTCCGTTCTGAGAAAAATTGGCCGCTCTGAAGGGTTTTCATTACAATTACAAGATAATTGCTATAATGCATAATATAAACAACTTCCTTAATGCTGTTGCGTTGAGCACGCAAAAAGGTGTATTGTTATCGTATTTTGTTTAAATCTTCTGTATCTTTTTTATACTTTTTCTTTTTTACCTTTTAATTTATATTTCTATTATTTGTTTCTGTATTATATTAGAAATAGCTGCATATGCGCCATTCTATATATTACAAAGAGTTTTAATTAATTTTTGACTAATTAATTTATAGTTAATATCTTTGTTAAATCTTGTTAATTACAACTGATAATATAAACAAGTCTGATACATATTTCTTATTTAAAATGAAGTTTGAGACTTATCTAAAGAGAAAATAGTACTTTATTTAATAATTTTTTACATTTTTTGAAAAAAAGGATACAACTTTTAACTGTTTTAAGTTTTTGCCCTTCTCGGAAAAAACCCATTTTTTCAAGTTCGTTTTTCAGTTTAAAATGTAAATCTCTAACCAATGCTTTTGTTAAATGGGATGGGCGAACCCACCCGGCGGCCGTTCAGAGGGGTTGCGTGGCCGTTGCTAGGGGTTATTTTAACATTAGGTCTATGGGCCGAAAAATCCGTGCCACGAAAAATTGGCCGTTAAGAGGGGTGGCCGTTCGAAGAGGTTTCACTGTATATGTTTTCCTCTTAGCTTTCTGAAGCAGGTGTATCAGATTTTCTCTTTCAATATTGCTTTTTGCTCTCTTCTAATGATTGCATTTTCTTCTTGAATACCCAGGAGAGTCTACTCAACCTTTTGGTTTCAGAATGCAGGTCGACGCACCAGGAGAAGAACATTCCAGCAGATACGTAGAAATTGGAGAACAAAATTTGCATCAAATATTGCAAGGACCACAAAATTCCTGCAAAGTTTACAGGATAAAAATAGTCTTACAAAATTTAAATGTTGCGAATTAAAAAAGTACGTGAGAGATTATTGAATTAAAAAATGTGATAGCTTGAAAAAAATAAATGTATATACGCGCGCAATATATCGTCGCTTAACAAGCAACACCAGCTATCTCAATGTTTTAAATTTCAAAGAGGAAGAAAAAAACTTAATTTTTTTCACATCTGGTAGGACCAGGTATTCTCATATTCATATCAGATGATTAAAAAAATTCAGAAATATTCGTTAATGGTTATGAAAATATGAGTTTTTTTTTTTCCCTCTTTGAAATTTCAAAAAATTGAGATAGGTGGCGTTGCTTGTTAAGTGACGACATGGTAGAAAGTTACAGATATGTAATGATGGCTTGTATCTCTAAAATGCAGAAATTTTGGAAAGAAAGTGAAATGGAAGAAGAAAACATCCGTGAAATATTTACGCATTTAACTAGCGCACAACGTTTTGTGCTCAGATGCCTGCACATCTGGCATTGCACGATCCACTAATGGCATGTACGGTGAATTAAACTAGAAAAAGCTATACGGCACATCGGGGAAAAAGCGGCACCAGCATGGCAGATGTGAGCCCACAAATATTGAACTTGAACCAATTTTTCTGAATGCGATGTTTTAAAATAGGTCTATGATAACTATCTGAACCGACTTTCTTCGGCACAAAACCCACCAAAAAATTTCTATACCAACGAAGAAAAAGCACACACTTCCGCTAGTGCTTGAAAAAAGTTTTACTAAAATTCTAACCCTTTCCCCTAGGAGAGCCAATTCCTTCCACATTGTATTGGAAGTAGGTCACGAGAAAAATTACAAATTCGTCTTTTTGTTGTAGTCTGCTGACGGGTTTTGGCACTAATCTAAAAAAAATTGCACCTGTTTTGACCTACATTTGTACTATGCCTTTCTCTTTTGTTACGCTGTTTTTCCCTGGTGTGCAAAAAATTCCAGGAGTGGTGTAGGTTCGGCTGTTTGCCGCCATATTCTTCCTTCTTTTTAGAGTTCTTTATAGCTTGTTGTATTTGTTCGGGACTTTTAAGTGTTACAGAGGAGAAAGAGTTTGTGTTTTCCGTTTCACTTTAAATGTGACCACAGCCGTTTTTTCAGTTAAGGAATGTGATGTTTCAGAATGCCGCAATGTATTTAATTTTTTCACTACTTTCCCTTGCCTTTAGCAGAGTGAATTTATTTTTGAAAAAATATATTTTATGTGAATAAAAAAAAAGTCGACGAAAAAAAATTATCATAACTTTTTTTCTTCTTGCATATATTGTATTTAAGCAAAAATTGAATTTTTTGGACTATTTTAGCTTTGAAATAGCACATATTTTCAAGCAGTAATAAACGTTTAATATATTTTTAAATAACGATGCAAGTTTTGAAATTTTCGTAATACATTTATACTATTATTTGCCATAATGAACAGTTTATAAAGTTACGAGTTGTGCGAACAAATGGAGTTGTGTGCCAAAAGTTTGGAGTGTAAAAAAATACTTCCGAAAAATACGTGTAAAGATTCTTCGGCATTAGTAAAGGAAAAAATAAAATGGAAAATCGATCTGATTTAAACGATTTCATCAGATAGTTAACTGAAATTAAATTTACTTCATTTATCATGAGTTTATGCGCCAATTGTGTATTTTACCTTTCTTTGTCTTTGATTACTTTGAATTGGAACAAAAAAAACCAACCCATTTCGGCATTTCATATTTTTTTGGAATTAAACAAAGCTGCGATTTTTTTTTCTTCTAAAAAAGTTCTTGAACAAAAAAAATGATAAAAAAATCCCCCAATGTTAAGAACTATAAAAGGAAGAGAGAAATTTTAAAAGTAAAATAATTTTCTAGATTTAAACAATATCTATATATTTGTTGCGAATATTATTAAAGATTTTATATTTTTTTAACACAAACACAATATCTTCTCGTCGTATAATCTACTGGTGACTTACAAAAACTGTTTGTACACTGTTATTCTTCTCAAATCAATGAAATAATAAGGTTTTGTCAAATAAATATAAATTGAGCTGGGTTTTTTTATTATCTGCGACTGCTTTTAATACAGGTAGAATGAGAAAATAACCATTCATATTTTCATTGTATTAATCATGGATTATTTTTGCATAAAAAATTATTTAACACTTATACAGGGTGTCCAACAAAGGACTCCCTCATTTTAAAATTAAATAACTCGGCAACGGAGATCGATAGAAGAACGAAACCAGTGATATGCTTAGTCTGAAAGCCGTAAAAATCTGATACAAAAGTTTCAAAATTAGTTATAAATGTTGCCGACAGGTGGCGCTGTACGTTGTAATCACAGTTCAGATTTCGAGAAGAAAGCTATAAACTGTCATTTGCAAGTAATCGTTGCAATCACATCACAATCGATTCAAATTAGGCATTTTTCGTGCTTGCCAAGGACAGTTTATAGATTTCTTATCGGATTCTGAATAGCTATTACAACCTGCAGCGCCACCTGTCGGCAACATTTATAACTAATTTTGAAACTTTTGTATCAGATTTTTACGGCTTTCAGACTAAGCATATCACTGGTTTCGTTCTTCTATCGATCTCCGTTGCCGAGTTATTTAATTTTAAAATGAGGGAGTCCTTTGTTGGACACCCTGTAATTGCTTTATTCACTATGACCAGTTATATGAAAGCATATACCTTCAGTGAATTCTAATTTGTAAGCTAAAATATGAAGATCAGAGGAAGCCTGTTTAACGTTATCTTTTTTGGCATGTTTTAGAAATCCTATTGTCTTGAACAAATAAGATGTCCAAGTATGTTTTCCTGATAGGAAGAATAATTGCTGTCAATTTTACCAAATGGGCTACTTTCCTAATTAATTAGTTTTATAATCAATTAAATATTAATCAAAAGATTCCTGGAGATATTAGACAAAATACTTTGTCTAATAACTCATTGGTTGATTATCATCTGGAAAAAATACATTCTTTGGTCAAGGATATATGCGATTCCAAACATCCAAACACTAAAAGTAAAGACTTGATGCTATAGCCAAAAACTGAGTTAGGAAATTTAGAAACTCAGTCTCTTAAATTTGGTGCCGAGCTGAAAAAAATACTCAGTTCTTGATTAATTTTGTCAATGAAATATATTCCTATAAAAAGTTCTTTTTAACAGCTTTTTCTGGATCGAGGAAAAGGTGGAAAATATTATTTATCTCACAACATGACGCTAATCTTTTTTCACACGATATCAGTAGTAGAAACCCTCAAAACATGTCTCTCTAAGCAAAAAAATAGAAGGGTAAAAAAAAAGTTGTGCATCTATTTATTCTGACTGCATGCAACAAATGCTGAAAACGGTAGCACTTGTGAGAAAATGAATACAAACGTCTCGCATAATCCTCGGAAATATGCATAAATTTTCTTCTTCCTCATTTTTTGTCTCAGGTCGGATGCATGTAGAGAGAGCGTCTGAAGCATTTTCTTCGAAGTCAATTACTGTAGCAGGCTCGTCCTTCATCCGAAAACAGTAATTGTGTTGGAAGATTCCTATCTGTGTCGCGGACAAGTGGCAGTTTAAATTTCAAGCACTCACCATACGCACTCGACACCGTCAAAGAAATAACCCCAGGTTGTCCACATGGACGCATTGTTTGGGGAAAATGCCCACTTTTTTTTCTATCCAAGTCTTCTTCTTACAATAGGTAGTGGCTGCGAAATCTTGAAGGGGGCAGCCGCGTAGAAAAATGTGCGGTCCCAAATAACAACACGCAGCAAAAAAAGTTTATCTTGGCTTGGAGAGAAAATAAAAGCTTCTTGTCAAGAGGAAGGGGAGCGAAAATTTGCACACGGCTGTTTCTCTTAAAGTGTAAGTCCAGGAAGGGAGATGATGATCCTCCAAAAACAAAGGCTCTTTCCTGCTCCCAACAAAGCATTGTATGGCACCTTTGTTTGAAGAAGGAGCAATCCAGCCTTCTCACAAAAGATAACTCTGGGACATTTTCCCACCCTTCAAAAATATCACCAATTCACTTGTACCCTTGCCACCCCTCTAAGAATAGGGCATCTCGATTGAAGGGGGAGGTGGATTTTATTTGTACAGTTTTTAAAACGCTTTCCGCCAGGGGTTTCTAACTTGATTACGATTGTTAGTTGCAGGATCACTCGATGGCACAGGACACCACTTGGTGAAGAAAACACACCGAAGTTCTTTTTGTCGAGAAGAAGCAACAAAGATCCTCTTGAATTCCTTTACTCCCCTCTTCCCCCTTCTTTTTTTCGTTGTAGCCAACACTGCCGATTAAAATGGGGATAAAACAAAAAAAAGTGCTGGTGTTTTTTTTTTGGAGTGAGATAAAAAAAAAATCTACATTGTGAATTTCCGCGGAGTTGTCATTCTAACATTCCTTTTCGGTAAATATGCGAAATATGCTTTTTTGCCTAGAAAAAACGGGAAGCTTCCCTCATTTCATGTATCGGTTTCTAAGTCACGCCCGTGTGCTGTGAAAAAAAGAAAAAACAGTTATTCGTCCGAATTTGCAAAGGTATGAGAAGAATTTAAACATAGCGAGAGATGCCTTTCAGAAAAAATATTTTTCTACAAGCCTCTAACAGAAACTTGTTGATAGTGCCGAATATAGGTGGTAGTTCTTTCTTAGGTATAACACTCTCTACCAATTTTCATTCTAAAATAATAAAAAAAACTATATTGTATCACTGGTCGGTTACTTTGTTGGATTAGCGCATTCTCTTCTGAAACTGCAAGAACTTTTGTAGAAAGTTGTCATAATTTTAACCATGTTCAGTTGACGTAGATGACGCTTTGCCGATATCTCATTTTCCAAGATTCTATGCCACGCCAAGGCTACATTTTTAAAAGAATTCATTGGAATCTGTATTTCTATAGTTCCAGCTTCTTACTGATATTTTATTTTGGAGGCATCAATGGCGCTTTTTATCAGGGTAAATGGCTGAGCATAATGCCTCTTTCTCGCAATCCACCTGCCATAATCATCTTTAACTCCTTAATAGTGATGCCCGAGCTCAGTTCGTAGATCGAATTATGGCATTTTTACACTTATAATCTAAAAATAAGTCATTCATAAACGTTGTCATTCGGTACAAAAATGACCGGTAATCTATTAGCATCTTACGTGTTCTATGGGCTCTTAGTTGAATGAATAAGACAGCACATTCTCCGAACAGAAGGGGGATAATATAATTAGACGGTACAGAGAGCTACACTGCTAAGGCATTAAAAAGTGAAATAACCTTATTAATATTATGTCTCAAGAGTATACTCCAACACTGGTACCCAGACCATCTGTAGCCAATGAAAAGCATTTTTGAGTCGTTTTTAATAGTGGATACCATTACCCATTCTTATAAGGACAATCAAGTTTTGAAACATAATCATACAGTTGAATGTTGATTGGATCAGAAATTGAGAGATCCATTAATAAGTTGATAAAAACCGTAATGGTTTATTCATGATCTGCACTTACAAACTTAACTTTATTTAGGAGATATAGAATTCCTCAGTTAGCTTTAAATTTAATTCATACAAAAGAATACCAAAAATCCAGAAATATTTTCTCTGATACAAATAAAATTTAAAATATTTCTGAGTTCTGCTATTTAATGATATAGATATGTACAACGATATTTGCCGAGATAATTCTAAGACGCTAAAAATAGTTTTTTTTTCAAGAACATAAATTGACTTAACGGTTCGAGAAAATTTCAAACGCATACAATCAGAATAAAAATGTATTAATTCGGTATAACAGAGTATTTTAAATTATACGTCATTGTTCATCTTTGTTAAGTGAAATACATGATTATCTTTTGTGTTTAATTTTTAAAAGTATTTAAACCATAACCTAGAATTTAAGAATGTGCAGTTTTTTACAATTAACGCAACAAATATTCCCAGGAAACATAGTTAGGAGTATCCATTTTCTTGCAAATTTTAGAATAAATATTTAATTTAACCTATTCTAAACTACTCATTAAAACATATTTACTTATCTACAACCAAATAGTTCTGTAATCGCCGGTAGATGAATTTCTCTCTGCATATGCTTTCATTTTTTTTACTTTAATGTTGAATAATACACCCATTAATTGATTAAATACTTTTGCATCGTGAGAGTTGAATGAGTCACATCAGTGCTCTTCTGGTGTAACTTTTTTTCGTAGTTTGAATGGAATGAAGACTTGCTAACTATCTTTGTTGAATACTTAAAGACGGTTAAGGGTCCCGTTTTGTTTTTCTATGGAAGAAGCTAAATAATTATGTGATGAGAAATTCGTTGGTGCTTGCTGATAAATTTCATAAAATCACGAAATAAGGTAAAAAGGCATAAGCAACCATAATTTGAAATGTATAGTTTGTCACCGTAAAACTATATTAAATTACACTACAAATTAACCGCTTGATTTTAGGGGATTTCTGCAGTCTTGGCCAAAATTGTATTTTCGTTTCTAATTTCACGAAGGTAGATACATCATTTGGTGTGGAAACGGGGCTTCTATCATTTACAGACACTTTGTTATAAAGCATCAAGGTTTCCGTATGTTGTTAGAAGGAGACCTCTTTTAACATCAATTTTGTTGTTCTTCGCTAAATGTCAGAAGTCCCCTTTTAAAATTGAGCGATTCAAATTTGAACAAGATCTTAAAGTTGAAATAAAGAACTTACTAGTTCATTTCTGCATTTTTTTCACATGGTTGACTCCCGTATAAAGTTGGGAATAAACCGCAAACACTTTAGACTTTTTATAACTTCAGAATTAATTTTCCTTAACCCCTTAAGTCTCGCATTTATTTGCTATCTAATAAGATGACCCCTCCTGTTTTGGAAAGGGGCTGTCGTTGTCATTCATCTAAGAAGGCATAGAATACTTGAGATGCTTATGGATTCTAAGTAATTTTTGTGTCAAATTATAACGCTAATTAATGATTAAATTTTAGTTTGTAAGCCTAAAAATGCGATAATTCGATGCACGTCAATATGACGCGCGCGAGACTTAAGGGGTTAAGAAATGGTTTTGTTTCAGGTAAAATGTCTTTAAAAATTTTTGGCTTAAAACAAAAAAATAACAAAATTTTACAAATCAATTTAGTCCTAAAGAACCTTGAAATAAGAGGTAAAAATATTTAAGATTAATAATTATTTTTGCTTTCATTTACTTCCCTTACTTCTTTATTAATTTGAAAATATCTACAACAAACTTTGTTTATATGCTTAAAATTTTAATTCAATATTACATTATGCGTATTTTAAATTTCATTACTGGTATAAAACTATTGCCTTTTATGCGCAAGTATTTCAAGTTGTAAATATTTTTTCAGTTTTTTAAAGTTGCAAATATTCGTTACAAAGGAATTTCCAACTGTAAAGTAAATTCCATTTAAATCATTAAAACAAAGATATATTGAAGAAAAACTTCAGAAATTTTCCGTTTAGAAAATAAGATTTTTGACATAATTTCAAATTATTAATACTATCCCTCTTAAAATTGATGCAGTAGTCCGCTTAATTGGATATATTTAATTGTAGTCAGATTCAACCGAAAGATCTTCCTTCAAGAATATATCTTAATTTGTAGAAGCAATTTTTCTTAAATCCATCAACCTCATTTTAGTCATCCTTCGTAGATAGCAATTCCATCGATCTCGCATTACATGCACTTGAAAAACAACTTTTTATTCCCGTCTAGCATTGCTCAAGAGCAATCGAAAGTCGCCATCCTCAAGTATGTCTTTACCGAATCTTCATACGATTTCCAATTAATGAATCTCTTCCACGTGATTTTCATTGTGATTCCATCATTTCCCCTCGCTTATTCCGTTTTATATTCTCACCGAACGTTTACTTACGACGAGCAACAAAGCTGCCTTCGATATCAATTAACCGACACATACGCTTACCGACGACTGCGCCAGTGTATGCAGCAACGTATTCTTTTTCTGCCAGCCTCGTCTACCTTTTCATTCTTCGTCGCTTGCATACCCGCTTTATTGGCAATAAATAGCTTCACGTAATAACTTTTAACTCGCTTCTCCGGCTAGTTAATCTGGGTAAACAGAATTTTCGTCGTATATTCATGTGAGCGGAACAAAGCGCCTCAACGGTTGAAGCAAACAAATTACACATTGACGAATCAGAAACAAAACCGCTTTACCTCGTGATGATCTTATTCTCTTTCATTGAGCCTTCGGGTCGCTTCATTTTCATATTGCCTGTCTGCCAAACAGCTGTTGCTGCCTAAAAGCTTTTGCGAGGCCCTTCCCACCCCAGGGACACACTTGCCATTATCAGATACACTGTGTAGCAATTTACTATTTACCTTCCCAAATAGACGATAACCTTTCGCACGAGCCGCTTTCTTAGTTTTATCGCTTTTTAAAAACCTTCGCGAGCGTTTGGGGCTTGGAATGGTTTAGATCGGAAGGATTTTTGCTCGATTCTCCTCCTTTTTCGTTCTTCAACAACTGACGATTGTAGTGTTTGTTTTGTAGACTGTTGCGTTGCGTGGGTGGTAGGTAGTTGTTGGAATTAGAAAAGGATTGAATTGGATGGTGGGATTTTACGGTACAAGAGCCATTTTGGGACGCGCCAGACAACTGTAAATTACCTACGATAAAACTCTTTTGTAAAATGCAAAGGTGTTTATCGACATGATACGTCAAATTAAAAACGAATTAATTGTCTAAAAAGCGCGTGTTAGAATTAAAAGATGTTTGACTTTTAAATCCCTTTAGGTGTGTGTACGATTCCATACATTCTGGATGTTTCACCTCATCTCTTTTCATCGTGTGCACTCAAGTTTTTCTAAAGAACAATATCAAAGAATTAGGACACATTGCAATTTTTTTTTACTTCTTTATTTGATCAATGATTTTTCAGTTATGAGCAATCATTTTTATGCACACTTGGAGTGTTTGTTGCATTTCAACTGATTGAACATACTTTCACTTGTTCATTCTATAAATTTGTTATGGGTTTTCTAACTTGTTTGATAGAAATCTAAAAATATTTTTGTGTGGCAGATCACCTACAACTTTTCTCGCTCACGATTCCTTTTGGGGTGGAAATGATTTCCACAGTCCAAAAGAGCAGAAAATAACAAACAAGAACTTCAATATTAATCATTACGAAAAAGAAACCAAATTTGATAATTATGAATGAAATGTTTAAAATTGAAATAGTTTTAATTAATTTAGCTTGCGGTATTGAAGAATCTACCAGAAGACGTTATAAAAATTGTTAATAGCCTTGTATCCTTCTACATGTTTTTAATTCAGATTGCGAGTTTTGATTTAATTTCTATCACATAAGAAAAAAATACCCACAATCTTAAGATGTCAATCCCAATTAAAAGTTTTAGTTGATCACACACCATAAAATCGTTCTAAAACCACTCCCAGTTTGCATATAATTAAAAAAAATTTAAGGAATTCAGTTTTGAAAACACTGTTTATATTCAATTGATAAACTGAACTCCAATCGCTTGAACCAAAGCCTTGTCAACTTTGTGCAAAAAATCTTTATAATTTAATCCTTGAGATATTTCATCCTTTTCTGTGGATCATATGTTCATTCATGTTATTAATAATTCGTCATTAGCTAGGCTGGATTTTTTCTCACTATTTCTTTTCTCTCACCATTTAAGAAGTTGATAAGATTACAACTTTAATATGAATGTTTTAAATCGTGAAATGAAATCAGTGTGAGTGTGTTCTGTAATGTTCTATTACAGTGAACTCAGATAAAAAAATCTTAGATGTTTTTAATCAGAAGTTATACTACAATGAGATATCTTACTCACATAGCTGCGGGCAACAAGTGCAGAGCCTAGAATAAACGTGGGGTTATGTTAATCCATTGTCAAACAATTAAATTTTCAAAAAAGATATTTTCTGTTATTTTCTCTGAAGTTCGAGCAAAGGTAACTGGAGAATTGAAGGGTTTTAGTGAGCCACACAACAATAAAAAGATGTCTCATCAAGCATTCAATACTGACATTTAATGTAATGAAGTCATAAAGTTGTCTATCAAATGTTTAACTTATCATGCTGGTTAGAAATTCTTCAAGCAATCGGTTGAAAAGTGTCTTAACTACAATCTTATCATTATTTTTAATGGTTGCTTCAAAAAAAGATATTTATTAAGTTAATGATATGAAAGACATTTTCCCAACTTTAAATGCGCATACATGCTATTGACCGATTTTAATTCCTCACACAAGAATATGCATTTAAAATATATTTCAAAATAACAGGTTGAAATCAACAAAAATCGTGTGTTTTAAGGTTATTTTAAGTTAAACTAAATATTTATTCATACAGGTCTAACTAATAATAAACCAGAGTGAGTGAATATGTGAAGTTTATTTAAAGGTTCTTATATGGTTTTCGACGGAACTGAAATAACAATTACTATTTTCTTGAACAAAGTTGAGGATATAACTTAAAAGATATCATTGAAAAAGTGCCACTGTAACAAATAACTGGATACACAACCGAGTGATGCTTATATTGTTCCATTTCGGTCGCATTTTAAAGTCAAAGTGTAAGCAAAACTCCATTTAACGTGTCAGCATTTCATTCATTGTCATTCTTTTGATGTTAACATTTGCGGCTTGATTTATTACGAGCAACCGGCCTTTTCATGCAGATTTTCATTGCCAATATTCATTTAAGTATGTCTTTTCATTCCTTTCCAAAGTATACAATTGCAGATAGAATTTTGACATTAATTAACAAATAGAGACATGTTTAATGAAGAAGGTTTGCTAATGTATGCATCGAGTTTATTGAGTCGTTTACTTTTCAATGCCTCCCCACAATGCATACTTTCGTAAACTTCATTCTTATTCGTGTCATGCAACATTAAGCTCAGTCTTGAAGACCATTACTACTTGGATTTTATTCAAGTTTAGATTTTTTTTCAAGTTTTCCTTCAGAAAATATTGATTGTTTATTTCAGCTGCCATATTATAAATATGTTATTACTTTCAAATTTTAAAAAAACAAAATGGCTTGAACTAGATTTTAAATCACGATTTAATTTTTTTGAGCTGTTCAAAATTAGCGTGAGTAGAATAGGTAATTCATACCGTTTTCATTGTTGATCGTAATTGAAAATATTTTAAGTTATTTCATCTCAGTAACTGTAAGATTCGATGAAATAAATTATTTTAAAAAAATTAACATTCTTGTTGTATTGTGGTGATTTTAATTTTAATCAACTATTTTATTAAATAATTCAATAAATTTTATTAAAATAAATTCGCCTGGTTTTTTCAAACACTGTTATAGTATTTAGTGTTGATTTCTTAGGATTTAATTTTTTGCGTCCTTTGTGGTCAAAATTCCTTTCATCCTGTTCCATTTCATTGATGTTATCAAACATTACTCATTTCAATTACATTATCAAACCTTATTCAATTCACTGATGTTATCAAACCTTTTTCAAACATCACTGGGCTTGAATATAAAATCCAATTTTTTCCATTTCTTGTATATTTTCATTATTTTCTTGGCAACTTTATTTACACTCATGAAAAAGCAAAAATTATTATTTGTAAAGAAAGTATTAAAATATATTTTTAAAAAACCGCCCTCTCTCACCTACACTGTAAAAAAATACATGAAAAAACTCAAACCATAGTCAGAAACACATAGTTCTTGGAGTATTTAATAAAATTTCAAAATACTTTTTTATTCCAGTTTTAATATCAGCAATCTTTAATCATTTTTATTTCCAAATTTACTCACGTTGATCTAAAACAAGTGAATGATGCGATGTTTAAATCAAGTGTTCTTGCAATTTCATAACGTATTAAAATCTAGAATTTCCACTCTTAAATATGTACTTATGAGCTATTTCCTATATGTGAGGATTATTCACCCTCAGAACATGCTTTTCCGTTATTGACAGTAAATTTAAAAAAATTCACAGATCATCTTTATTATTAATTTTTTTCTTTGTCCTCACTCTTCAGCCCTTTACTATGATTACTGACATGAAAAATAATAAAGAAAAATATTTGCACTAAATCTAAATTTAAGTAGGGGCTTCGGGCAAACAAACTGCTTGAGTGTGTTTGTGCAGCGCTTAGTAACCTCTTGTGAAAGGCTTTTGAGCCTTTACAAGAAAGGGTAAAGCTAAAAAAAATTGCCCTAAAGAGTAAGGGTAGATATGCCTTCGCTCAGAAGCAATAATTGTTCTCAGTTGTGAAAAGCAGCTGCAACGGACGGGATAGACGCCTTTTTCAAATTGCGAAAAAATTAAAGCTTGGTAGAGTGGACTTGGGAAAAGTGGTAAAAATTAACTCCGGTAAAAGCTGCTTTTAGTGGGAATTGGAACTATCTAATTTCATTATCCGAATTGAGATTGGATTTCTCATCTTCGATTGATTGCCTTTTTTTTAGTAGTTGCAGTTTTTTTTATTATATACAGTCCCTGAATCTGAATTAAAAACTGCGGGAAGCATTTTCAAGAATTTTCAAAGTGAGGGATTATTAAAAATTCTTCATTTTGCAGATTCAGTTGAAATATGGTAATTAAACATTTTATCTCCATATCTTTTACAAATATTATTAATAAAAAAGTTGACAATTTTTAAACGAACGCCATAATTTTAATAAAAAGCTAATTCAGATATCTAAAATTAGGATCATAAGATATGTATAATGGAAATTTTTAAGCTGTGCGAAATATTCTGGGTTTTTTTCAATTAAAAAAGAACGTTCTTAATATAACAACTGCTATTATTAAAAATTAAATGCATGAAAAGCTAATTTATGTAAAATACGTTTGAATATGAGTTTTTCCTTTGTGAAACTTTCGCAAACCTTTTGAAATAATTTTCTTGAGACTTTTAGTTAAATGGCATTTTATCATTTCTTGCAATTTTGTAACTAATGAAGTTGAAGTTTTCTCAATTTGTTCACTTTTTGTGCTGAGAAAATTGGTCATGGAGCATGGTGTTGGTTAGAATTTTTTATCCGACATATCAGACTAGTCGATTTAAAACTTTTAAACCAGAATGGCAACATAAAAGCTAACTTGTGTAGATATGTAATTTGCAGCCATTCATTAATTTTGAAGATTTTGATGACGTTCTAACTTTTCATACCCGACTGCAGTGACAGCTATTCAGCAAAATTTCGTTATTATTAGAGACATTTAATCAAAACTAACGTATACGCACCAGTAAAACAATCAGATAGCATATGTTACTTATTTTGTTGTGAATTCTAAAATATTCAGTTTGTTTGTAAATATTATTTGGGTGCTCTTGCTCAGTTATGATACATTTTATCCGCATCCGAGGTAGTTCTTAAGCTTTCTGGTAAAGTCATCATCAACGGGTTTAAGAAAGTGAAATAAAAGAGTAGTTTGGGAACAGAAAGACTTAAATTTTAACTGAAAACTTAAATAAGATTTTTTAAAATTGCAATTTTAAATGAAAGCATCAATTTACAGTTTAATTCAAATTTATCAATACACTTGTATGAAAGCAAAAACATATCTTTCCATTTACCAGGATTCACTCACTGAAGAGAGATTTACTTCCAAAACTTTCATAATAAAACGAGTACTATAATAAACTTAATATTATATTAAAGAATGTATATTGCAAAAAGCTAATTACATCAAAGCAGGCTCAACAGTTTCACTAACAGTTTTTAAATTGGCTAACGATTATTACAAATTTTTCGTATAATATATGCATTTGTATTAATTCTTTGATGTTTTGCATTAGACATGCATTGAATAATCGGATTTTTTGAATTTTTTAATTTAAATTAATCGTTCTTAACTATTATTATTCTACAAAAATTTAGTGAAATAGTTGAACATCTCGTGTGTTTTATGAGCTTCCTACTAGATCAAAACATCCCAATACAGAATGCTGCCTAACTAGCTTATTGAGTTCGAACATCAAGAAGTTAGTAAAATTCAGAATCATCACGTTATCAGTGTTTAACGCGAAGCTGTACTTCTTTCTCTTACGCAATTTGCTTCTTCTGGTTTAAATTTTAAGTTCCGAAATTTTTCTTTCTTAGCTTGTTGCCGTATTGACTAAATGCAGCAGTTTTCAAAAAATTATTTTAGGGACGGTTTATGTAAACGTGTTTGAAAGGAGAAATCAAGTGGAAAAAGGCTATGAGCTGCTGCTCTAAACTTTGCACGTGATTTTTAAACATCAATGAAAAAGCTTAAAATCCGTAACGTCCGTTCATACTTCAATCACATTACCGAAAGTCACACTATTCGATTCCTGCTTTCAGCATTGAAAGAAAAACTTTCTGCCACAGTATAATCTTCAAATACCATTTTGGGTGTAAAAAAACCGCGAAGTCATCTACCGCTGCGAGTCACAGCGTCTTGTTAATTTCAGCTTTCATTCGTTTTAGGTCGAGTTTTTGAGTCGGGTCTTTGATGTCGTCCGTTTCTGCAACGCATCGTAACTGATGTATGATAAATGGCACGATGCGGCTGTTTTTCTACATCTGTCGCCCATCATTCGTCTTTTCGAACGAGAATCTTTGGCGAGTGCAAAAATCTGGACGAAATAAGATTGCGTCGTGAAATTTATTAATCTGAAAGAGAAAGCCACGAATCGGAAAAGACTGCAACCCCCGGGACTTGTTCCAAACGATCTTATCTTTGACTTTTCGGAAAACCGGAGCTCCCAAACCCTTAGTATGATTTATTTGCGTTAAAAGCTTTTTTCTAACCTCTTTTCCACCCTTTTAACCCGTCACAGAAAGCGAACTGCAACAAAATTTATTTATTTTTCCGTAAAGTTTGGGTCCTTTTCGAAAGATACATTTGCTGATGTACACCCAAGTAACTCCGGAGCAAACTGAACAGTAAAAATATTCCGTGTTGATGTGTACAAATTGGGTTTGAACGGGTCTCGATTTTTTTCTCTTTCTTTACCAATCAAAGTTACCGTTCATTACGAAGACCAAAGAAAGGAATCCTAATATTTAAAGTCTTACGTACGCAAGAGTGGCCTCGGGACTATTTGCATATTGATCTGTAACGGCGCATTAACTGTATCCTTACTCTTTACGCTGTACAGACTTCGACTGTTTTATCAACATCGTTGGAGGCCCTGAGTCAATAGCCGTGGACATGCCGCTGGAAAAAGTTCTCAAAGCGTCCCTCTGACGGAAACTCGTTTTATCTCTCGCACTGGTTTCATCTGGATTTGGTTAGTTTACTTTAACACCAGAAAGGCTTCGAGCCGCCAAAAAATACCTGCTTTTAAAACCCTCAGGATTGCTAATGGAACATTTCGAACTCTTTGCATTCGGACCATGCACAGGATTCGCCGGGAATAATGTTCATCGAAAGATTTCGAGCCAAAAAAATGTGTTCCCGATTATTTTTTTTTGTTTCAGAAATTTACTTTGCAAGCAAGGAACACGATGACAAATTTGATTTTACAGTAGAAAGGAAGTGATGAGAGAGACAATATAGAGAGTGTTACTAACATTATTTCATATCATTCTATTCTAAGAGCTTCTCGAAAAAAATGAATTTAATATATAAAGATAACATACCTAGATAGGGTGGCTATTTAATTTTCAGTTATTTTTATGAAATATTGTTGTAGAATAGGATTAAACAATTAATGAATACACACTTTTAAAATTTTCGAGAATGCTAATGAAACATTTTGAACTCTTTTGCACTTTGGCCATAAGTTATATTGAGGTTCCGTTTTGAAGCAACACCAAGACTATTTTGGAACAGAGGTCGAGCTTTTGAACCGTGAGCAGATGACGAGGATGACACCTGAGCAGACTCCTTCCCATCCACACCACGCCAGAGAGAGGACGTTTGATCTTCGACGTGCACCAGGGCCATACACACTGTGGATCTTTGGTGCAATCTAGAACCCTCCTGTCCCGCAGCTGAGATCTTACCATCAGGCTTACCGCGACACCATTCTTACCATAGATCTGGATCGCTTCGAAGGAACCTTTCTTTGGTTTCAAAAATTTTGGTTTAAATTTACAAGCAAAAAACAGGATAATCAATATAATTTTAGAGTAAAGTAATGAGAGAGAAATCATGACTTATAAAGTAAAGAAATGTATACTTATAAAGTTTTCTAACGAAGCAACGCATAAATCCTTTTATAACTCAAAAGAATCTTATTAATTCCATTTAAATTTAGAAAAATCAGAAACTATCGTAAAATGGACCGCATTGGCTTACTTGAAGGAAAAATATCATTTCAACTCTGCTTTTGAAATAACTTAAGGGAATATTGTAAATTAAAACAGTTTTCCCAACAAATCAGTATTGATAAGTACGACAGAGGTAGATGTGGTTATAGTTTTTTTACCCAATTTTGTGTCATATTCCATAGTTATAAGTTTATAAAGAAAAATACTTTGGATGATATTTAACATTATTAATACAGTTCTGAAACTATCAAAGCTTTTTTTTCTAGAACATAACGAATGCATTTTTGTATAGACATTTAATATCCCTTCTTTCGAAGACATCGTGCATTTTTCAAAAATATGTTAGTTAAAAGTGGAAGAAAAACTGATAAAAATTCATATAAAATGGTAAAAATAATGATTTAATACTGATAATAGGATTGATTTTTCTTAATTCTGTGTCCATGGCTTATTTTAGCTCTTTCATTTCTTGATATTTTAAAATTTTCCATTTAATCTTCATTCAAGTAAATGTAAAACAGTTATTTCAGTAAACAGAAGATGTTTTTTCTCTTGAAAGAGTTTTTAGTTCCTACATTTCGAATAACGTACTTGTTGTTTCATTTTATTAGTGAGTTTATTCATAATAGAATTCTGTGGATTTCATAGAAATGTGATGGGGGGGATTTTAAAATACTTTTCATACTAAACTAAAATACTTTCCAGTCTTTCAAAATTTATCAAATCAGAAAGAAGCACTGTAGTCAACGACAATTCAAGTTCACATAATTCCAAATACAATTTTTAATGTATTCAAAAGTAATTGAAAAGATTGAAACACTATTATTTGATATTCCATCTCATAACACTCTACATTTAAAACAAAGGTTATTTAATCTTTTTAGACTAAGAAATTCGTTGTGTTAATCTAAATAAATAACCCCAACTCATAATAAAATATAAGTTACACGTTACAATAATTTATATATAATATAATAAAATTAAAACCCACGTAATGCTTGCAGTTATTTGTTTTGGTCTTTCTTTTAATTTTAACTAATTTGGAATTAATATGATCATTCTTCCGAACAAGCAACTGATTTAAAGTTTCAAAATCATGAAACATTACTGAATGAACATAAACACACTTAAATATTATTTATTTTGAATAAATAAAAGTAATTAGTAACTTCCGAAATTACCTACAGTATAAAGTAACGATTCTCAAGTGTGTCGATTCTAAAGAATTAAATACAAAAATATCGAATTTTTTTATGTTACAGACATTAAGATTGTAAAAACATAAAAATTGACTATTATGCTGAACTTTTATTTTTGTTGACCCTTAAATATATTAATATGTGTACACAGTGGCGGATTTCCGCACAGGCGTTAGAGGCGGCCGCCTCGTGCCTCGAGACCATAGGGGGGCCTCAAAATCTATGCTAGAAACATCGCTGTGCTAAGCCGACGGCGAACTTACGATGTTGCAGTCTTGTTTCTAGTATAATCCTCTCCTCACTGAAAAGTTTCTCCCTCTTTGCTTTAAAAAATTAATGAGGTAACGAAAACAGCCAAACGAAACATTGGGGGACATAAGACACTTAATAAATAAATTAAATACATTACTTAGATTGTAGTTCGTCGATAACTATTGGAAGATTCAAATTTTTTTTAAGTATAATTTGCGGTAAAACCTTCATAATGTAGCTTCTCTTAGAGTGCAAGTAAAATTCACACCACTGCAATGCAGATATCTTTCTGAATTTTAACGGTATTCAGCTGGAATTTTTAAAAAATTATCTTAATTCATTTCAAAGTGCTGTTTTAAAAAAAATTCGGGAGGATACTTTTATTATTTCCCTCCTTTTCTGCCTGTAGTGTTATTAGAATATACCATTCTGTCCTTTACGACAGAGTTGATAAGAGAAATGTAAGAAATAGAAGAAATGTAAAACTGTTCTCAGTTTATGATAAAATTCATTATAGTTTATAAATATAAGTTGGTGATTTATGAGCTCATTTCTCCTTTTTAACTGAATAAGTTTCCTTTATTAAACGTAAGTAAAGAAAAAATATTTATTAAAAACAACTTTAAAATGTTTTTCCTGTGTAATATAAAATTTGAATGTTTGGACACTGTTATGTCCAACTCATCTAGATAGATGCAAAAACCGAAAGAAATCATTACTATTCAATTATTTTATATTATCAAACGAAAAATATCTATGCTTGGAGTAAAGTATCCGGACACTTTAGGATATTCATATTTTTTAGAATTTCTCCGGAACCGGAAGGCTAAACCGACTGCCCAGTAACTTCTACCATGTAAAGAATAGACTCTAACTCACATTTTACAGTAAAGATTCTGTCACGAGAGCAATTAGGGTGGGTTGGGGCACCAAAAAGGGATGAAGACGAAAATGGAGTTTGACATATCCTGTTTCACAGAAAGCTAATGACGCGATGTAACTTTCATCAATGGTTATGTTTGTGCATAATGTTTACATGCATTTTCGTAAACACAGCACAAATATTCTGGAAGATATAATGGTTTTCTTAAAAAATCCCAAATTTTACCGCCTGTATTTTGCTTATAAAATGCAGAGTTTTTCCACCAGATTATACAAAACTCACAGAAAAAGTGACAATATGTTAGAGAAGCATTGCGTAAAATTTTGGGATAAATAATTTGAATATGAAAGAAAATATGAGTATTTGTAGTAAATAATTTTTTATTGCGCATGTGCGAGATATATATGTTTCTTTCAGAGGTTCAAAGGCAGATATGTAGGACAACTGATATAAAAATTCCAGTCGAATACCATTAAGATTTAGAAGATATCGGCATTGCAGTCAACAGAATTTCTGCTTTTTTCTAAAAGAAACAAAATGATGAGGTTGTATCCACAAACTAATATTTTTTTAAACTTGAATTTTCGAATAATTTTATAGAATTTTACAAAGATTGAATGTGCTGAATACCCAGGAATACTTATAAATAAAATTCATAATTTAAATTGCAGTTCGACGATTTTTATCTGAAGATTCAAGTTTAAAAAATATCAGTTTGTGGATAAACGCTCATCATTTTGCTTCTCATAGAAAGAATCAGAAATTCTGTTCACTCCACTGCCGATATCTTTCTAAATCTTAATGGTATTCGACTGGAATTTTCATATAGTTGTTCTACATATCTGGCTTTGAAGCTGTGAAGGAAAAATAACGCTATATTTCGCACATTCGCAGTAAAAATTCATTTACTACAGATGCTCATATTTTCTCTGATATAAAAAGTATTTATTCCAAATTTTTACGCAATGCTTCTCTAACATATTGTCACTTTTTCAGTAATTTTCGTAAAATTTGGTGAAATTTTTAAGGAAAACCTTTATATCTTTCCGAATATTTGTGCTATGTTTACGAAAATGCATGTAAATATTACGCACATCAAACATAACCATTCATGAAAGTTACATCGCGTTGTCAGCTATCTGTGAAACAGGATGGGTCAAACACCATTTTCGCCTTCATCCCCTTTTTCGTTGCCCACCCCCTAATTGCCCTCGTGATCGAATCTTCACTGTAAAATGTGAATTAAAGTCTATTCTTTACATAGAAGAAGTTCAAGGACAGTCGGTTTAGCCTTTCCGGAGAAATTCTAAAAAATGTGAAAATCCGAAAGTGTCCGGATAAGTAAGTTATTTTAAGTTACACATTTGCATTATCAATAGATTTTTTATAGATAGATCAATAGATAGATCAATAGATTTTTTTTAGGAGGGGGCCTCAAAATAATTTTGCGCCTCGGGTCTCATATCGTTAAAATCCGCCACTGTGTGTACATGTCAGAGTTTAGACATTTATTGCAGGCTTCTCCCGTTTTTAGTAACAGAAGTCGAGGGCGAAAAATTCCAAGTTTTCAGAAAAATCAAAATGTAGTGCAATTGGCGCCATCTATTGGAATTATCTATTACTAATGCTGAGATTTTTGCGGGTGTCTGCTATCGCAATAAAAATAAGAACACAAGCTCTTTACACAGACAAATGCTTTTATTTGGGAAATTTTGTATTAATTAGAATAATTTCTTAAAAATTGTGCAAATATTCCAAATTGGTTTGTTTCTTTGATTTTTATATATATATTTTTTATGGAAGATTCTATCTTATTCTGTGAGTAGAAATAAGACAAGAATATTTTTCCCAGAAAACAATATAAATTATGTATACTTTTGATAATTTAATTTTTTTTTTACTTATTCATATTAATTCTTATTTAATCAAGATGTGGTAACAGTGTTTTAAAATTAAATTCTTACGAAGAAAACGACATTACAAAAAACAAAATGCATATTAAAATATTCTAAAAATAATTTAAAAAAAATATCGAACAAATTACTTTTTCCCATAAAGTTTATTTATACACTTAAGGTTGTTTTTTTAAATTAATCAACAACGAATAACTTAAGTTTGATATGTTTTAGAAACTGTAAAAGATTAGAAATGAACGAAAGTAAACCTGTTTCGAATTGAAAATCAAAATTTTAATTGACAGAACGAGTTATTATGCTGTTGACCACTAGATGGGGTGTAGTAGTAGATTGAAATCAATAACATTATTGTGTACGTGGACTATATTTCCCCTGCATTTCTCTGTTAAAATAATACCACTTCGACAACTTTGTGTGACCTATCATATTAATACTGCCTATAAAACAGAATTCATGTTTTTTTTCGAAATAAATGAAATTCACATGCCATAAAACAAACTGTGATTATCAGGCTTTCGAACAGTATGAATAGGAATGTAGACACGAGAAAAAAAAAGTTCTTTGTTTCCGTTTGTTTATTAGGCATTCTTTGTGCTAAGCGAAACTTATGTAGTAATAGTAGTTATTATGCTGTTGACCACTAGATGGGGTGTAGTAGTAGATTGAAATCAATAACATTATTGTGTACGTGGACTATATTTCCCCTGCATTTCTCTGTTAAAATAACACCACTTCGACAACTTTGTGTGACCTATCATATTAAGACTGCCTATAAAACAGAATTCATATTTTTTTTCGAAATAAATGAAATTCACATGCCATAAAACAAACTGTGATTATCAGGCTTTCGAACAGTATGAATAGGAATGTAGACACGAGAAAAAAAAAGTTCTTTGTTTCCGTTTGTTTATTAGGCATTCTTTGTGCTAAGCGAAACTTATGTAGTAATAGTAGCTCATTATTTGACTTCGGTATTTTTTTAATTAAAAGTCAATACAAATATTGTCTCTTATTTTTTGCATTAAAAATGTCATGTGTTTTTTATCAATTTTAATTTTTTTGAAAAAAGTATTTACGTACGTATTAAATTTTCTTTTCAATCATTAAGAATTATTCATTTGGAATGAAAAATAAAATAATAAACAATTTCCCACGAGATTTAAACAATCGGGATTGAGTTTTGGAACACCAAATGGAACGAATTCCCTATAATTCTTTTGTGATGATACAATAGAAAATAGACCCCTACCTAACAATATTTTTCATTCGCATTTAGCTTTCGATCTTTATTAGGACAGAAATAATGTAAAAATTAATAAAAATATTTTTTTTAATATTATTAGTGGTGGAAAATATTTTTTCTAACATAGTTATTATCTTCTAAGCATTGCGCTTTTGAAAAACTATATTGCTTTATGAGTTTTACGTACCCAGTTCAGGCTCGATGAAATATTTTTATTAAGAAAATTATAGAACAAAATGGCTACAGAGAGCTTCAGATTATTGTGTTTCACAAGTTTTCTTGTATAAAACAGTCTTCATCATTTTCTCATTGCCGCACGACCGAAAAATTCTTGCAAATATTAATATCACAAGATTCTCTTCTTATGTTTCTGTCACTATGTGTTGTTTTATCATTGTGTTTGTCATTCGACTATTTCGCTTTCAACCACGCTTCTTATATCGAAAAATAAAGTCTACCATCCTTAAAATTGTTAGGTTAAATGAGGGGGGCACAGTTGAATTATCAAACACACATTTATTAACACAGACACAGGACAAAGACAGTAATAAGAGCACATCACAGTTCGCCAACGGAACTTCGTGATCTGGTGGCCCGCTACACGTACGTCACGTGAGTATTGGATGCATTCGGGTATCAACAAAAATTCCTGTAGTCTTTACTGTAGCTCCCTGTATTATTGAATAAAACTGGTTCATGAACACAGATATTTAGTATTTCGACCCAACAGCAGCTGAGTTTGTCTCCATTTCTAAATTACTTATGAGAGATGTTTTTATAGCCATTTTCTCCTATTTTGCATGCATCGATAAGCTTCGTTTACGTGACATTTTTAATCAAATGTTATTGTCAAACTGATATATCATCTTTTTTAGGTGCTTTTTTTTAAACTATTAAAATTATTATAATTATATTGTCCATTAAAAAAATCCGTTTATTAAAATTTACTTCTATAAAATTAATTTTTTATCATTTTTAACACCTGATAATCATTATTTACCCTAAAAACTCGACAACTTTTTTATGTACGAATCATTTAGCTTAAAACATGTTTGATTGGAATTCTATACACTATTGTGGACATATATGATTTTTCTTGCGTATCTTAGTCATTTCAATCCCTCACCACATCATTTCGGTGATTTTTCTCTAGTTTTTATAAACCATCAATGTTTGATAGATTTACAGATATCTGATGTTGCCTAGTTACTGGCATCATTACTTTACTACATTACATTCATTCCATTTTTTCAAAAGTTACCTATTAATCAAGTTTTATTAGAATTTCAAATATATGATTTTTGCTTTGGCTAATCTTTCTGTATATCTGGCTGTATATTCTGTATCCGTGTTTTTCAAACACCTTGTTTTATAAAATATAATTTCGCAAAATACCATTCGCTTCCACGAGTTTGGTTGGAATTCTGTGAATCAGTGTGGAATCAGTCTTTCGAGTGTGTTTATTGGTTTTAGTCCCATAACGTTTCATACAATTTTTTCATAATTTTACGATGTATTATTAGATTTTGAGCTCTGTGATTTATTCTTCAATGTTTAATCAATAATTATGTTTGGCCTTGTTTTTATATGATATTTAATTTTGTAAAAAAATCATTTCTTTTAAAATTTGAGTGAATATTTTTGTGCTAACTGGGACAATTACAAAATCTTTTCTTAGAGATTTTAATACTTTTGATAGGTTCGATGTTTTAATTTTTTTTTCTAAAAATTTTCCATGCGTCACCTTTTATTGGATATTCAGATATCCGATTGTTTGTTATTATCTTCATTGTAATTGGTGATCCCTTTGTTTCTTCCTTCAGCATTTAATTTTGTATAAGTCCATTTCACTAGCAAGATTAGACTGGAATTCTGTGTACTATCGTGGATGGACAGATATTTAATCTTTTCTTGGTGCTTTTGTGACTTTAGACAGTCTCGATATCCTCTCTGCTGAAAGCGACTTTTAGATCTGTGTAACATTACGTCATATGGGATCGGAGCAAACGTTCCGACGGAGGTACTTTCAAAATCCAGCGATCGCCAATTTTTTTTCTGCCCATGTCTCGGTCGTGTTGTTTCTGTTTATTTTTGCTTTCCCATCTGACTTTCATATTATTCCTCAAGTCTTCGTCGGCACTGCGTTTTCTCTTTTATTTATTCTCTTCCCTCCTTTTTTATGTTTTCCTAATATTTTTTTCTGCGCCAGCTGCGCCAATATCGAGATGATATTTTTTTTCGCAACTCCTTTGATGTTTCATACCCAAGGGAACCGAAGACGCGGAGAGACTTGGCACAAAAAAGGTCCTCAATGTTTACCTGGACCAGGGTCGTATGCCTCCTGAGATTTTTTCCTGTAGTCTCTATGTCTCGCATCCATTCTGTGTGTGTGGAAAGCAAGCCAAAAAAAGAGACTACCGAATCACTCAATTCATCTCGCCGCCAAATCTGAAATTATGTCGCCAAAACATAACTTTTATACCCTTATCTTAGGTGAATCGATTACATTTTGGGAATTGTAACTAGTAAAAATGTATGAATGCCATGTTTCCTTCTGGAGTTCGATCGTATTATTTATTATAGATGCATTACAATATTAAAGTTTGATAGAAATAAAGCGGTCGCTGATATTCTATCGGATCAATTTCAACTACTTACATCTACCCAATATGCTCCAAGTTACTCATCGTTTTTGATAAAATGGCCTAATAAATTCTTTCTTATTTTTAATGATATCAAAGTATAATTGACACACATCCGAAATGGATTATTTTTATTTAATATTAGACGAGAATATTGCCATACTTATATATGCTACAATCCTCTCCGAAATGTAGAAAGAAGTATGTAAAATGTTTGGCTATTAACCCTCCAACGCCGAGCTATTTTTAATTGCTCTTCGTATAGTAGCGCTAGCAAATAGTCCAAAAATATTTGCAACGAAACGAATTTCTATCTATATGCAACTGTATAATAAATAATATATTATTTTTGCTGTTTGGTAATCCCACTTGAACTTACATATTTATCCAAGTTCATGAGCCAATGACTCATGATCAGGGGAAGTTATGTTGGCCTAGGCGACTTTGGGTCACCTGTGTTAGAAGTTTCATTTGGCTCGTTTATATGGTGGTGAGCTGTCTTCCTTCAGAGGTAACTGGTCCACATTTATTGCCTTCGCTTGGGAGAAAACGTCAGCAGCCATCCGCCTCCAGCGAATAATTCTCTGCCAAAGCGCACATCGATCTACTAGTTTTTGAATAAGAGCAGAGACAGGTTAAAATCCATCATCTTCTTCCTCCGATTGGAATTCCTCAACCATACCTCGCCTTAACTCACTACGCGACTGGTTGGCACATTTATTTACATTGATCTCCTACAATTTTATGGAATAAATGAGCAAGTTCGTCAATAACAGTTGCTATAAAACATTCTGAGTCGGGACATGCATTCAGAACGAGTCATTATCTCAGCAAATGATATGGACTTACAAATTCAGGAACATCATCATCTTAATAATAATTGCCAACTAATTAAAGGAAATTTGATATTCTAGCCAAACTAAATTTAACATTCGTTTCAAAAAATGTTTAGAAGCAGTTTTCATCTTTCAACACGACTCGAAAGGAAAAAATGATTGATTCACTAAGAAAAAGACTTTTATTGAACTGATTTTGTTTTCAAGCACGAAATGCACAGTTTCAAACATCAGTTTGCATATTTAAAAAAAGGAACGCAATACAGTCCAGAGAAATCTTGATATAAAAAAAATCAAACCTTACTTGCTTTTTGTACATCTTTAAAAAGAAGGGGACCATTATTTCGAACTGAGAGAAAAAAAATTTAAACATTAAACCTTAGCGGTGTATTTCTTAGAGGTAACGCACGTGCATTTATTTTAAGGGGCGAAAAGAAGTAAAACTTTAAATGTTTTAAAACTATTTCTAACAAAATATAACCATTTACTGGAATATAAATGTGCAATTAAGTGTGTGAAAATCTAAACTGAATATTTAAATAAAAAATGATGCGTATTAAGGACAGTGTTTATTTTCAGAATAAACAGACTCTTTGGATGCAGTTACAGAAGAATGTCAATAGGTAGTCAAAAGCTAGTTATACTCATCGAATCGTAAAAATTCGTTCATTAATATTTTTTAAAAAATGTCCCCTCATTACTTAGCGTTTTATGGAAAAGAAAAAACTGCCAGTGCCTGTTGTTCCAATTTCATTATGTTAACAGCTCTTACGCTTCCAAGGGCTCAGATCATTTATTTGGACATTCATTGTATCTGACGCTCACATCACTGAATATTAATGTCACCTGAATTTGCGTCTAACCTTCACCCATTTATTTATCATTTGAAATGTATTCATATTTTATAACTTTGACGATCTTGTATTTTATAGATTTTGCCATTTGATACCTCATAAGCAATGGACTTTACTATCGTTTTGTGTCCCAACTAAAATACGATAGTTCCAATTCTTTGTTAATTAACACTTCAAAGGAAAGAATGCACAACAGAACTTGAAATGAAGCCTTAACAATCCGCATTGAAAAAGCATCTGTTCAGATCCAACGCAGCTGTGGCAGAGTATATGAATGAACCACCCAGTGGCGTTGTTTCTGAGCGAAGAGGGTATCGGTGAAACAGTTTTCTTCTGAATAAAGAATCATTTTAATAAAGAAGGCTTAATTTGATGGATTAATCCGTTATTATACAAATCCTTAACTTAATAACATCCTTATCGATCTAATAAAGAATGGTGAAGTGCGAGCAACCTTTTGGTTTAATTCGAAGCACTGTCAAAAAAATTTCAAATGAGTTTTGTTTGAGTCATTACAAAATTGCTAGTAAGGATTAGGAGTGAATTTTTTTTAAAGTTTTATTGTTCTCTATTTACGAATAATACCGAAGTATCAGAAATTAGGGGAACTGATTTCGATAACTTTCAAATTGAGTTATAAATGGAGGTTATATGCATAGAAATATAACTGTCAATTGATACTCATGCGATACAGTTCATATGCAATTTCAATTCCATTACGGTTCTTTCTTTGGAAAAAGCGTAAGACAACGAGCAGCTAAATGGCATACGTAGTTCTGCTGGTCATGTGACAGTCACATCACGTGAACTCTTTGATTCAATTTGTTTTGATTTCCTAGATTGATATTCCATTTTTAAAGGTGCGCAAGATTGAATAAGGTTAGACATAGTAACTTTCGGTTGTAGCTTTGATGGCAAAGAAAACTCCTCAGTTTTCACACCACACGGAATTCCGAACTCTATTTAAACTCTGCTAAACAGGGATTCGAACTCATGATCCTCCCTGTCGATTCATCCTATCTTGTTTTGAGCCCCTCGTTTGTAACAATATTCCTGTTGACTGGGTAGTGAAGAAAAAAGAAATACCCCCACTTTGAATATAACCTTCCATTAGTCGCAACCATTTTCATCCTTAAAAGGTATAAAATCTATTCTATAACGTTGAGGATTTTTTTCTTCACAATTATTCCTAATGAGAATATTAATTAGTATTTTATAAAAAAAAATTCAAATTGTAATGCGTTAAAAATGACTGATAGATGCAGAATGCATGCGTATCTGTTAGATATTATGACGGACGGAGGGTTAACCTATATTAATTACATCATTTCATTCAAAATTTGAAGTGAAAAATTATGTTTAATTTAATATGTTATATAATACTTTTTAAAATCAAATCACAGCAAAAAAACGGGAAAAGTCGTTTACAAAATAATCAGTGATTGGGTAATTGGAAAAAAAATGTAAAGACTTTTTTATGCACCGCCAGTACAGAGATGCACAGTTATATGATTTTTCGGAATAATTTAAAGATTTTCAACTCACAAACTTTATTTTTATCTTATTAAAAGCTGTCAATAACATACATTTCATTTTGGAAATAGATAAGTTCTTTCAGAAGAACTGCTTTTCTTGTTTCTGTATTTGTCTCTGTCTCTTTTGAACAGTAACGTACTTTTTAGAAAGAAATACAACTAGAATTTCAATGTATAATTGGTAATTCTTTTTTATGTTTAAAAAATTTCAACACAGTCCAAAATCGCTGAGAGCCCGGATAGCCTTCTATTTGATTGACTCTCCATTTTGAAGAAGTCGTTGATGATTTAAGTCTTTACTAAACCAAAAACTGGCCGTCTGTGTGGGCATAATGGACGTAAAAGCTAATAGAGGGCAAACATTTTCAAATTGGTGTAGCATGGAAGTTTGGAGACTGGGATGCCAGATGAGATATCGTCCTTTCCATCTAACGATAGTTCCAAATTAAGAACGTTCCTATATATACTTCATATAGCTTCAAACTTGGGTGTTAATCTAATGATGAAGTTTCTGAGGAGCCCATTTCTCTCACATTGCTGCAAGGTCCAAAATAAACTTAATATTTTTGGAAGAAATTCTAATATGACAAAATAAACGTATACAATAGTTGGCAACATCTTAAAGTTTTCCACCTACCTTTCTGTATCATTTTTTTTATTTTACACATCACTCATTTTCTCTCATTGGTTTTAGTTGAATTTCCTAGTTTTAAGTAATCAATATTTTATTAGCCCTTTATTCGCTTTGTTTCCTTCAATATCTTTTAAGATTACATTATTTTATATTGGGTTAAGGTTTAGTTATATTAACGTCCCATTATTGAAGCAACACGAGGGATATTTTTTCGGATAGACCTCGTGATTTTGAACCTCCTGGTCAGATGATGACGACGACACTTGAGCTGACAGACCCTTCTCCAAACTTCCTCTCCACATCAGCGGTAGGACGTTTGACCCGTGACGCCAGATTTAACGGGCCCACATTCACAAACAGAACGCCGCCCCGGATTTTCAGTGGATTAGGGTTTCGAATCTGGTCCCGAAGCCGAGAGCTTCTTACCACTAATCATCCGCGCCTTCTTCTGTATTGGGAACATCTTGCCGTTTATATTCAATCAAGAGTCCATACAATCATCTTACTTATTCGCTCTTACTATTTAGCTCTCCCTTAAGGGTTGAAAATCAACCTCCATTGGCACTATGCTAAAACGTTGATTCTCTCTGATCAATTGTAACTACTTTATCCATTGAGGTGTCTACATAAATAGGCAATGTATTACTCGATTTTTTTCACGTTTCTGTTGCTTATTTACCGTTTCTGGTTGCATTTTGGTACTTCGAAGTGTCACTATTTACGTCAAAAAGTTGATAAGAAGTAAACTTATTAAAAGTATTCGGCCGCTGGGGTAGGCTGGAAAAAAAATGTCCGGTCTTTAATTCGTAAAGATGAAATGACTCTTAATATGCAAAATTCTGTTTGAGTCACTCAGTTTTTCGGCATAGTGTAATTTTGAACAGGAACTGGCAGATGGCGCTGCGGGGCGCGTTCCCCATCACCATGGCAACAGCGGCGCATCTCATCCGCCATGCTTTTCCAACAGCCCACTTCTTTCCCACTCACCTTCTTTCGCCAGCTCCAGAACTCTTCTTACCCACGAGTACACAGGAAAAGTTTTCCTCTCTGACGAATTTTGCTTCACTCCAGCCCCCCCCCCTTTCCAACATCCTCTTACGAACGTGGATGCTTGAAAGTAGATGGAGAGTTGCGGGGGGGGGGTATGCTGTGCATCATCGTACTTCATTCATCTCTTCTCTTAAAGTTTTCTCCGCCTTTCAGGTTCTGTGATTCCTGATAAGGGATAGACAAAAAAACGGCTGAATTTGAGGAGTAAGAAGAAAAGGAGGGGGGTCTCTAGTAATGGGCTGAGATTGCCGCGAACACTAATTAAACACATTTAAAGCTCGGTTGCGTTTTTCACTAACTTGTTTCGTTTTTAGTGAAGGGGAAAACATTTCCTGCAAGAATGCACATTTACGGACGACCAGCCTCATCCTATAAACGGGACTAATTAAATTAGCGATAGTTTTCCCTCTCTCACTCGCGCGCTCTTTTCTTTTTTCGCTTCTGCAAGTCTTCTTTTTTTTAATCTCTCGTTCTTCATTCGCTCTTTTACTCCTTCATCAGCCCAGTCGAGCCATTAATATTAATTTATTGATATGCAAGTCCTCTCACTGTGGCCCAAAACACCTATACCTTAGATATTTTTCCTCCCCTATTACTGCGATATCTCCGTGTGGTAAGATCTCGAAATTATATCCCGCCCTTTTTAATTACTGATCGCTTCCCCATAACGATCTGGGTGACATTTTGCTATTGATCAGCTGCAGAAATTAGGTCCGAGGAGGGTCCAGATCTAAACATAACCACAGGATTGTTCTACGACGCTCTCCCAGCCTTTTTTATAGTGGTCAGTTTTAAAGATTAGATCTTATTGATTTACATAGAAATGCAATGATATATTCCTTCATATATCCTATTGACTGATTTTAGATCCATGTCTAATCATAACAGATGGATTTTTTTAGACACTCCTCCAGCTATTTTTTACATTCACCAGGCTTGGAAATTAGATCTTATTGTAACTGAACAATTATTTCCACAATGACATTTATCTGGCTCTTCTGTCTTTGATACAGACTTGACAATCTTGTCCGTTGATACATTCACATTTTCATAATCTCTTTCAATATATTTTTCCAAAAAAATCATTCTCGTGACCTCTTTCAATATTGTTTCCCAAGTAATTCATTTTCATGAGCTCTTTCAATATTTTTCTCAAAATAAATCACAGAAACCATTTTCTAATCCATCTTTTCCTACAGCTGAACAGATAAAATTTATTCTATGAGTGAAAAAAAGAATGTAATCATATTTAACCAATTACATTAAGATGACAAGAATAACATTGATAACTTCCGCCGAATAAGACTGACCATATTTGAATCTTGAATTCATTCCTTCGCAGTCCTGTTTTTTTTATACTTTTTGTTTCATGAAATATAAATAATGAAACTTTTTTTAACAGAAATTAGTTTGTAGCATCATTTTCAACTCACAGAATCCTATACTAGTCACATGACTTTGTATTGCTATTATATTCTACAGAACGTTTATCGTTAAGAATCATTGGAACAGAATTCAAAATGTTTTTATCTTAAAATTTATCAAGTAAGCAAATAAAACAAAGTATCTTTTTTTTCCCGCTTAGTTTGTTTTAGTTTAGCAGTTTCGATAATAAAAATTGCAAAATTACACAAACTGACTCAAATTCACACTGTTAATATTAAATCTCAATTTGCAAATTATTTCCTTAAATATTCATTGTGAATTGGTAACTTTCAAATTATATAACACTTTTTGTTTCTTTTGATGACCTGCCTTTCTTTCAATATTTGATTTTTGCGAAAGTCCTAGAAAATCAACCGTCTATATCTTCTGTTAGCTTAGAAACTAAATATTTTCCGATAATTTTATGAAATTTATTAATTTCTTTGTGTCATATTAAAGCGTCAAAGATGAAAAATTTCAGGATTTTATTTTCTGTAAAACTACTTGTTGGGCATGAAACTCTTCAATGAAGGAATGCCAACTTTACCTCCCATTTTTAACAGAATTAGCCATCGCGTCAAGTACCATTGAGCCAAGAATGATTCTACGGCTTAATGATATTAATTCTAACTCCGTATATTTATTCTTAATATGCAATTCGGTTTTTTTTTACATGTTAATATCAATTAATAGCTGTTTAAGCAGTGTCAAAGATAATTTGATTATCCCTTGGTGACGCATACTATTTCTTTACTGAGCATCATTAAATATTTGATCTTCATGAAAGTTTCAAGGAATTTGACCCTATATAGTTTATATAGCTTTACGTTAATTTAAGTGAAATACTTATCTTCAAATCATGCAAAATGTCAGTGGAGGATTGTTAAGTTTACATCTCCTGTAAAACTTTTTATTGGGCATAATAGGTTTTATTACTGGAATGCCGACTTTACTCCGTTGTTCGAAAATGTGAATTAGTATATCGTAGATTAACACGTGAATTAAATACTGGTAATGAAAATTTAATTCTATCCTGTTTTCAAGTATACTGTAAAATCGTTTATTGAACATGATGAGTTTTACTGTTGGAATGCCAACTTTACTCTCATCTCTAACAAATATAATCACAGGATTTTACAAATGAATTAAATTGTTTTAATTTAGAAAAGCATAAGAAAAAAAATTGAATCGATCGTTGGTAGGAAAATGAATAAAGTTCAGTTTTAAAAAACACATAATTTGAAAATCGATAAAATATAAGTAAATATAAGCAAGTTTCGTTAATGCATAACTTACAACAAAAGTCGATGTTAACAATTGATTTCTTCTGTACACAAAAACTATATTTTAAGCACTGTTAGGTTAAATAAATAAGTTATGAATAATTATTGGCATTATGGTGGATATAGCATTAGTTATCAAGTTTAATTTCTTAGTATTTTTTTACAACTATCAATATTAGCATGCCGATATTATAACCTACATTATAGGTTATCATGCATTTCTTAGCTGGGGGGTGATACTACTATAAATTCAAAGTGAAACGATACAAAGTTTTTCTCTTTCTGCTTGGAGATCCGATCCAGTGTGAAATAAAAGCAACCCACCACTATGCCACTTGAATTATACCGCTTGCCTTTCGTTGACCACAAGGGGATCGAACCCACTCCGTTGAGTGAGATTTCTGCTAAAAATCTCTTAATCCGACTCTAGCCATAGGGAGTAATCTTCAGATCATTCAGTGAAGTGTACTTGAGCTATTATATTCAGTGTAAGGGGAGTTACAGTCAGTTGGATAGGTCATACGTAAGGACTTCCTGGACTCAGAGTGTCATAGAAACGAAATAAATGTTTCTCCATGTAAGGATGGAGTCAAAGTTGTTCTGCTTCACATTTGTCCGATTGCGGCTTAATTTGATGTGTAGTAATTCTTAATGGTCATTACTGAACTCACTTCAGATGTATGAATGTAACTTAAATTGTAAGTTATTTAAAGAGGTATTAACGGTTTTTATTGTTTAATTTGAGTTTGAATGTTATTAATCATCCAATCTTTGGCGACTTTTTTTTATCTTTCCGCTCTAAAATTAAGAGATTTCTAATCACTGTTTATATGCAATGCTATAAAAGCGTCCCCCACCAAATTGTATGGAGCATTTCGGACTCGATTTTTACATTGCCAGTAGCGTGAAGGTAAACTGAGATTAATAAATTGGAAATATGTAGGGATATCGATAGTCCGAACAAACTGGAACCACTGAATTTCGGTTAAAAAATTTTAGGATAGTCCAAAACTTACTTCTGGAGATTTGCAAAGCACAACAGATACACATTCTGCCTTATATTATGAATTTATATGCTAATGCAACGTATTTTTGTTAATTACTTTTTCCACGAGTCTTCTAATTATTTAAACATAACCGTAACTCTAAAAAATCTCTCTAATCTATAAAATATACCTAAAAAATATCTTGAATCTTAACAGACAATTGACTTTATATTAAAACAAACATTGTACATAGTCATTTGGCATCGAATTCTTTACAATACAGTAAGGAGAAATCCTAATAGTGTATATTAAGACTTCATTCATGTCTAAAAAACACAAATGTCTCCTTCAATTTCACACCACTTCAACTATTTCAAAGAACTAAAAATCCATAAAAGAGCGAAAAATACATTGAAATTTTTTTTAAATTAGTAGTGTTATGTGGAAAACCTTTTGAAAACCTTACTAATTCCGATACAATGCAGAAAAAAATGCGTAAGATGAAACACAGAATAATAATAAACAAAATATCCGGAACAATTCTTGTTATTGTAAAAATCTCCAATGATCACTTAGCTTCCCTCTCAATAAAAAAAAATCACCAAGTAAATTTTTGAAACCTAAATTCTTTTATTTTCTTCTTTCTCAGTTTCTTCTCTTTCTTTGAGTTTTTCCATTGAACTGCTCTGACCAAATCGGACTCTCTTCTCTTTATCTGGAATGTCAAGGTAGCTTACTATGACAGACAAGGTTTAATCAGAGTTCAAAGCTTCGAAAGATTTCGGGTGAAAAAGTCGTTTCTTTCGCAGATAAGCTCCCTTTTCGAGACACAGAGCCGTTGAGAATTAGTAGACTAACTGATTCCACTCGCAAAATGGTTATGGCTCTATTTTCTCCCGAAATGATCCTATGGAGAGATCTTTCTTTCTTCGAGCTCTTCCATTGAACCGATTAGAAAAAGTGTTACTGCTGCTTTTTATCTGCTTAAACTCTACGGCGCAATTGTCAGTTGCTGCTGGAGGAATTATTTCAGTATGCTGCCTTTTAATAGATTTCTTATGATAAATTTGGCTTGAAGGATAGGGAAAGAGCGTCCATCCAAATAAATTGTTTTTCATTCCCTTTGTTTGTTCCTGAAGAGCAGTTCTTGAGATTATTTGTTCTATTGAAGTATGTTTTTCAATCATTAAACGTATTCCGAATAATATACGTGTTATAAAAATTACTTCAAGTTATTTTAACTTTTATCGGCGACATTTTAACTGAGTCATTTATTTCTGAACCGGAAACTTTTAAGTACTGATGAAGTACTGTAGTACTGTACTTTAGTACTAACTGAAGTACTGTAGTTTTTCATGAAACTAATTTCATTGCTACTGACATTCTGGTTATGATTTATGATGGTCTTTAGAATTTTGTTAACTCCACTGTAAATCTCGTAAATTGTATTCTATATTTTAATTTGGATTGTAAAGAACTGAATAATTGCGCAGAAATTGAGAATGAATGTGACTGTAACGAATCGCAGTATTATATAAATACATATCTTTATTTTGGTTTAAAATTTATAACTTTTTATAAATTTATAATCAAACTTAACTTAATATCATATTAATGTTTTAAATTAATATCAAACGTAAATTCCTACAATAAAATTCCGACTGTCTTTTTACATACTTGCCATCAAGTAAACTTTAATTTTAGTTAGTGAAAATAGTATAGTGAATTTGTAGCTTAAATTTTTAATCAAGTTAAATAAATTAAAAATTCTGAAGGACAACTTGCAGGAAAGGATATCTTCCTCATTCTAAGTCCTTTGTCGTTATCCAAATGATTGCAAGAAGTCCTAACATGATTGAAAATTAAGTGATTTGTCACAAATTTCAGAAACGACTAATTGAATCATTTCATTTTTTGTTCAAACAAAGAAAAATTTCAAATTAAATTTTGTTACCTTACGCAATATAGGCAATTCTTAACTTTTTGTTTAATGTGATTTATTAATAAATCTAATGTTGCATTTAATTTAGTAGCTCTTCACATGTTTCGTAACCAATTGAAGTAAAATACAGTGGAGCACCATTTATACGTTTCTCGTTTATACTTTTATACGTTTTTTTAATGGTCCCGGCAAAATCCAACGCATATCAACGTTAAATAATTTCATTTATACGTTTTTCTGAAATCGCAAATTTGATTTATTAGTTTTTTTCAAGAACTCAAGAAGAGAGAGAATGCGCATTTCAACCTCAGATTCCCACCTGCCGATTGTCCAGTCTTAGAAAAAGCACGCGACCTTGAACAAAACCTGCCCAGTTGAACAAAAGCCCTGAGGAATGTGAGCATCCCACTTTCTACAGATAAGGGTTGTTTTTGTGCTCTCCCCAGGCCCAGCAGGGTCTTTTCCTGTCATCTTGAGTGTCTGGATTTTATCGTTCACTAGCGGTTCACGATGACTCCGCGCTATAGAAAATCTCTGTCGTTGAAGGAAAAAATGTGCATTTTAAAAAAAGTAGTTGAAAACCAACATTTAAAAAGAGTGGATCTTGCCAAAGAATTAGGTTTACCAGATTCAACTTTAAAGACGTTAATTTATAAGCGTAAGATCATCGAGGAAAGCCATCATCAAAGTGGATCTAGTGCTTCAAAAAAACTTCCGAGTCCAAAGCGGAAAATTCGCTGATGTAGAAAAAGTGCTTTTACTGTGGTTTAATCAATGTCATAGTGTAAAAATTCCCATCAGTGGCCCTTTGCTTATGGAGAAAGCACAAGAAATTTCTAAGAAGCTGAATGTGGAATGCGATGCATCATTTTCCTCGGGATAGCTTCACAAGTTTAAATTAAGACACGGCATAACAGGCAAAACTGTAAGTGGAGAGTCTGGAGATGTTGATTGCAAAACAGTGGATGATTGGATTCAAAACCAATTGCTAGATCTGATAAAAGGATACGTACAAAAATACATTTTTAATGCAGATGAAAAAGGGTTTTTTTATAATCTTCTGCCATTTAAAACTCTTGCTATCAAATCGGATACGTGTCATGGTTGAAAAAAAGAGTAAAGTGCGATTGACAGTGTTATTGTGTGCCAATACAGATGGATCTGAAAAATTACCTCCTTTGATTATTGGCAATTCAAAAAAGCCCCGCTGCTTCAAAAATGTGAAAACATTACCAACAAAGTACCTAAGCAATGAAAAATCATAGGTGACCATGTCTTTCTTTACCGATTGGTTAAAAGGATTAGATGATAAAATGCGAAAACAGAAACGGCAAATCGTTTTATTCATTGATCAGTGTCCAGCTCATCCACCTGATACGGACTTTCTAAAAAACATAACTGTCAATTTCTTCCCTACAAATTGTTCCAACAAATTGCAGCCACTGGATTTAGGAGTAATAAAATCCCTAAAACAACATTATCGAAAACTTTTGGTGAAAACAGCTATCTCCAGTTTAGACCACGAAGACTCCAAAAATATGAAAATTGACGTCTTGCAAGCTATGAATTTCATAATGGTGTCTTGTAAAAATGTTTTACAGGAAACGATAAAAAAAACTGCTTCGCCCTTGGCGGATTTTTAACTCCAGTGAATGTCAATCCTATTGAAAAATCCGAATGTGATCATTTTGTTCCACCAGAAAACTGGTCAAATTTAAGTGATGTTACTGCATTTGAAGAATTTGTGCAATGTAATTCAGAACTTGCAACATGTTCTCTTCTAACAATCGATGAAATGATCACAAATGAGGAAACTAGCAGTGAAGAGGATAACTGCACTGAAAAGCCTCTGCCAAGTTTTCAACAAGCTTTGGCGGGTTTTAACACCATGCAAAAATACCTCATTAGCAGTGATTTAAATGATAAAGTTAAGATGGCACTTTTAACTATGCACAATGAACTTTTTTCTGTACATTCCAAAACAGCCCTACAACCTAAAATAACAAAATACATTTTGTAAATGCGGAATGAATGCGAATAGTAGTACTAGTTGTACATTAAATCCGCAATAAAAAGTTTTGTATTACATACATCTTGTATTTCATTTTCATGTAATATTTTAATTTACCTCTGACTTTTTATTGTTGGTTATTACGAAATTGTTCGTACTTTTGTGAATTTTGTTTATACGTTTTTTCATTTGTACATTTTTTTCTCAGTCCCTTCAAAAACGTATAAACGGTGCTTTACTGTATATACATTTTTATAATTTGTGATCAATCCTTTTTTCTTCTTAATCGAGCGAAAATAATATTTGAAAATGCTATCCCTATAGATATTCAGATCGTATTTTTACATGCACTTGTTTTCTTTCACTTTTCAACTAAAATTCTATTTTAGTTGAAAATTCTGACCGCTTTTTATAGATTTGAAATTCTAGAAAAAACGGTCGGAATTTTTTGAATTCGTTAAAATGTCTGAAACCAGCTCATTTTATAATTCGTTTATTTGATAAACTTAACCGTCATGTATTTGCGTTAAACTACAAACTCCAACGATACGCTTATTTATATATTTTCGTTGCAGATAAAAGTTGAAACAATTATTTTTCATTTAATCATGAGAAGGAAAACATTCCGAATGCAAACCCCTGTCTTTTTTGAATGAAATGAAAATAATCTCAGTGGTGGTCAACGTATTTCCTTCGTGCCATCTATTAGCTTCTAGTCTGATAAGATGCTTTGCTCCATTAGACATGGAGTTGTAAAATCTATTATGTCTCATTTCATAGATCCTGTGCATCATTGTAATTGAGCGTCCATCGGAAGCTCCCTGTCAAAACATTCGTAGATTAATATTTATGGAAATCCCACGGTTTAGGCTGCTGTCCAACCGTTCTCCTGATGCCTGATCGCCAACGGAGCACAAATGATTATTAAGCGATTCTCGAATAATTTGTCATTTTCTTCCGCTCCTGCGAACCCTAAGATGAAGATTAGTTAATCCTCCCTTCCGAAAGAAAGAAGATCCAGCTAAAGGAAAGGTTGGCAAAACTCGAGGAAAGCTGTCAGAGCCACAATCTTCTAAGAGAACCACCACCCTAGTAAAATCCTCACCTATCTCCACCTCGCAAGAAGGACACTTCCTTAAGCCGCTTCAAATTAGTTGAGAGCAAAAATGAAGCCAAAGCCAGCTTTACCTTTACACGAAAAATTCCCCTCTCCCCAAAAAGCTTAACCCAGACTGGTCCTGGAGTCTGCTGTCTTTGAATTACAGCCCGCAGTACAGAAGCTGGGCCCTAACAAGATTTGTCAGAAACGGTTGAAGCACCACGGGTGAAGGCAGGGGAAAAGAAAAGTAATAGGTATCCCAATGAAAAGGTGAAAAGTACAACAGCATGAACAGTTTGTAACTAGTCCAATCTCTTGGGATGAAGACACAGGGGCATCAGATTCCACAGATCAGCGGGACTTCATTCGTTTGTCCTTGCAGGATAAATGGGGATCAGGGCTTGGGGAGGTAAAGGAGGAGGAATTGATCAGAGTTAAGGTAAGATATAAAGAAAAGAAAGAAAAAAGGTTTTCAGAAGGAAGACGACGAACCTCATTATTGCACGGCAAGCTGACGAGTTGTAATTTTCATTGTCGTCAATACCCGGGACAAAATAGAGTTAAGCTACGAAGGAACAGATAAAAAAAGCAGAGGAGGAAAAAAGTCCTAAACAAGACATATATACAAACAAACATCTTTACGTTATTATTATTATTTTTTGCCGTTCCATCATTTCTTTTGTCTTAATCTGAAACAGCTCTGGGCTGCAGATTCGCCCAAAGGCCTTGTTATCGGTCATATCTAATTCAACCTGAAGAAAAGCTACCAGCTAAGACACAAAGAAGTGAAAAAAGCTCTTGGAGGAAGAGTTTTTTTCCGTCGGGCTCAAAAATAAGTTGGTCTTCATAAATTGGAGCCTTTTGATCTGTTTAGGGGAAATGAAGTGTAAAACAAGGGTTTTCTTCCTTAAATTCGAACATTTTTTTTCTTCCTTATTGTGTTTCAGGAAATTATGTTTTTCTCTCTCACCCCTCAATTTATAAAAAGATGCTTTCAGCCACAAGTGAAATTCTCTTACGTTAGTAGTGTGTTTAGGGGGAAAAGTGACTTTGGAGTGAAGTTTTTAAAACTAATTTTAAAAAATTGGCGAATAATTTCTTCGTTGTTTCATGATAGCTGCTGTATTCAGAAAATGAATTGTCTGTTCTAAATGTATGAATTATAGCATTGGAATATATAAACACATATTATCTTATAAAACTTTTAAAATTTAAACTTTTAAGCAATTGTTTGGTAATCAGCATCTAAAGTTTTCTACACCTAAAAACTGTGAATAATAAGAAGCGATGGAAAAGGATACGTAGAAGTTTTCAGTTTTTCTTCCAATCACTTGGTTTCTGGTAGTGTGGTGTGGAAATTTATTTAGAAGGTGCGAGCTCAGATGTCCTCCTTGTCATCTGACCACGGCTCAATAATATGAGACCCATCTTAAAATAGCTCTCGTGTAGTTACAAAATGGGACACTAATCTAACTAAAACCTCTTTCAGGCTCTTGTCTTCCATACGTTGTTTCACGTCACATGATCAACGTCATGTGCTACTTCGCTCTAAACTTGTGGTGTTAATAGTTTTCAATGAACTGTGTGTTTTTTTGTTTCAGATCTTCCTGCACAAGTCGGCTATGCAGCACCATGCAAGGGAAATCCACAGAGGAGAAGTGAAACCCCACCAGTGCCAGCAGTGTCTCAAATCTTTCTCCTCCAATCATCAGTTAACGCAACACATAAGGATCCACACGGGGGAAAAACCCTACAAATGCTCCTATTGTGACAGGCGCTTTAAACAACTCTCTCACGTTCAGCAACACACTCGCCTACACACAGGTAAGCTTGAAATGGATTTATCAAAACTTCGATTTATCCTGATGATTGCTCAGGACATCGTTGAAATTATTCCAAACGGTTGGGTAAGTGACGCTATTATAGCGTTACATATAATCAACGCTTCACTTCGTTGTAAATATATTTAAACAAATTCGCAAACACTGCATATAATCAGCAATTTAAAATATGTCGCGATTTTGTACCGAAAGAGAAAGAAATCGGCCGACGATGGGGATTTCTACAGCCTCGATCAACAATTTACCTCTGAGCAACATTCAAGAGTTTGAAAGTTCAATTTTTGTTAATTTATTAGAGTTATTTATTTTTATGTTTTTCATCTACTAATAAATTAATTTTAATATGTTAAGCTCATTTATTATTTTGTTGGTTTAATTAACTTTTATTTTCCAAGTTTATCCGTAATTTGGAATTATTTCATTTATATCAAACACATTAACTTAAATTAAGGCTGATTTAGTATAATTTTTTAAGTCATTTTACTTTTGATTTATCGATCCATAAACATAGAACCGACGAATTCTAGATAACTATTTTTTTATCTACATGTATTAACTAAATAAACGAATGAATCGAAAGCTGTTTGGGGAGGGGGTTAGCCGTAAAAAAACTTTTAAAAGAAAATCAAATATCATTGGTCTTCGTGAAGTTTGTCCACATTCAATCCCTTTTCGAGAGGAAAAAATTCCTCCGCCCTATTTTCATCCGAAACCCTTTGTCGTGACCTAAAAATTAGACCATAAATAAGAAAATCAAACGTTATTTAACTATAAATATAAAGAAATTCAGTTTAAAATCGCCGTAATCAAAGTTTAGTTCAATATTTCAAGTTGAAATGATTTTCTTTTAACTATTTTTAAATGCAGATTTTGAAAATTCTGAAAGGTGAGACTGAAAGTTTCTACGCTCCCAAAATGCTATCCCAAGTCAGGTCGCGACTTACAATTTAACAAGTTGCAGTTAATTTACTAATTCATTATTTTTCAAAAATATGTTTTTCTTCTTTATAATATTTAATAATAAATAAGGGATTTGTAGATTATCCTTCTTTAATTCGGAATTTTTTCCATGATCTGAATGGGAACTGAGTTCGCAACTTCGTCGAACAGATTTGAATAGGATGAGATGTTGATCAGTTATACTCTCAACGGAAGAAGAAAAGCATACATAGAGACGATTAATAATTTGTATTTAAAAAAAGATAATTTAGTTCATGGCACTTTTCTTGAATCTGTATTTGTAAATGAACAAGGGGCTTATATTTTTATTTGGATAAAATATTGATAAATTTTTGACGGTCCTGTAACATCCCGGAGTATCTCTCTCTCTCCAAAACTTTAATGACACGTAATTGGTACACATATGATAAGGTTTAAATCGTGATTGGTCACGATTTAAACCTTATCATTGATCATCGTAATTAAATCATAAATAGTACTAAATAAAAACACTAACTCAAAATGGCTGTGAATCCGGCTAAGCAGGTTTTCAAGGGTCACATATAGCAAGGATTTTAAAAAGTGGGGTTTTTTTTCTGTGAGGGGCCTGACAGAAGTAGTAATTAAATTATGACTGTTCTGTTAGATTAACGTCCTGTTTTGAAGGTGCAGGAGGAATATTTTTGGACGGACCTCGTAATTTTCAATCATTAATTGGGAGGACCTCGTCGGTGGTCATGAGAGCGACACCTGAGCCGTCATTACCCTCTCCAAACTACCACACTACACTGAAGGAATGTCTTTTGAATCACAAAGATTTAACGTTCACTTGGCCCGTATACACGGCGGTCTTTGGTGGAATCGGGTCTCGAGCCTACGACCCTACAGCCAAGACACTCTGCCATAGATATGAAATTTCAATGGCCCTAATTTTATGTTTCATTTCTCAGAATGCCTGGCTAACTGAATGAAATCCCTTGTGAATTCTTAAAATATTTCCTTTTCTGTATAGTATATGTATTTATTACACATTTTTTAGAGAATGATATTAGCAGCTATTTAAAACGACTCGAAAGACTTTTCGATTGGACTCGAAGTCAGAGGTTCGGTGTCAGAAACTATCTAATCTCTTGACAATCTTGGATAAGCGAGATAATAAAATATTTCCCTTATCTAATAACCAATTTCTCCAAAAAGAATATAAAGACCTGGAGCTTTGGGATGCGATCAAAATCAAACCTGTGCCCAGATTGTCTTGCTTAATTGTTTCGGATTGTGCGATTCATTGGCTCCAAAATGAAGATATTTTTATTGTGTATCAACCCGATCTCCAAATGAGCAAGACATAGCCTTTGACTCTGAAATATCAACTCGTGCGAAATAGCCAAATCAAGTTTAAAATTTTAGTTAATTATTTCAAGTTGCTCATTTATAATTAACTCTAAATGTGATGTTGAAAAGATTGAACTATTACTCAAATTAAGATTTAACACGCAATTAATTGCCACTGCCTTCTAGGAAGTAAAGTTACAAAATTAAATCTTCATGTAATTTAAGGCAACACAAGTTCAAAATTTTTAAATCAATGAATTAAGATTTTGATGGATATATGCAATGCTCAATCAAGATTAATTTCAACACTTGATGCCTTTAACATTAACTGCCCTCTGAGAATCTAAGATTTAGTTAAAAGCATTATTAGTATATGCTCAAGTATCATAGGCTATAAGTAAGATCTTATGAGTAACAGTTCATCGCACAAGTTTCACCTTTAACATACGAATTAATTTATCATTTTTTGGTCTAAACTCCAGGTTCTAAAATATAAATTCATCAGACCAGGACAAAACTACAAAAGTCAGTGTAAGAGATAAATGATGACAGAGACATTCAGATAAGCATAACAATTTATTTCAAAAATCGAATTAATTTGTCTTGGCTATATTAATATATATGTGTGTATAACACTTCAAAATACAACTCAAAATTTTACATTCAAATCTGGAGAGGGCCCTTTCATAGATATATATTTACTCAAATCAAAACACATGCTTTCATGTCACAAATATTTCATTTCTTCTAACATGACAACCCATTTGTTAAATTTACCAAAACTATGTCAGTAGGTACACATATCTTTAAGTATATTGTTTCTGAGTTGATCTTGCATTTGAGATGGGCAGTTTTATCAATAATAACAAAAACACACCGAGATAAACATCTGTTAATCTCTAAATTTTAAATATGGAAATTCAATAATATAAACACTCAATAACATCTGTAATTACCATTTTTAATTTATAAAGAAAATTTCACTTAATTGAGATATATATCTGAACAAGCACTGGAAGTTTTTAACATGTTAAAGATTTAAACAAGATAATAGATAATTGGACCAGAAATCATTTGAGCGAGAGCCAATCTCAGCTGCTGTAGATTTACTAAATTCATTTAAATTTATTCTTACAAATTCTGTTTTTAATAATTAACTTTAATGTTTAGTTTAATTAATTTAGTTTATTAATTTTAAAGTTTAACTTAGTTTGGCTACTTTTCTGGCAAGGCGACTTCCAACCCAGGGATTTAGAGGTTTCCTGGGATCCTGTTATTTGTCCCATGTACAAAGGCAGGAATACAGTCAAGATTTCTTTCCTTTTTGAGGTGGTCTTGTGGTCTACTGGTGGGCATTAGACTAAACATGGAAGCATGAATTTGGAGATATACGACATTACTAGGATGTGTTATTGGAATGCTGGTCATGGCTCAGGGGTTGTTGGAGGATATCGGGTAGTACATCAACTTCACTGGCAAACAACTGGCCCACGACGTTCGAAATCCAGATGAGAACATGACTTTGGAGATCCATGGAACTACTGGAAATCTAACTTTCACTCAGGAAAGAATCTGCACGGGAGCATGTTGAATGCAGAATTATTCAGTTTCCTAAATTCTTAACTTCTGGCTTTGAGTATTACGCAGAATTTATTTGCTGAAGTAGACTGCAGCTAATATCGTTCTTTTCCCGCTGTCCAGCGGGGCCTCATCTCGGGAGGAAAGTGATTAGGTGGTTCTATTAGGCCTAACACGCCTGCCGTAAATGATAAACTACGCAAGCACTGCCTGTGTCACGTCTAATCATTTGATATAACGAAGTTCTTTGGCAGCACAAAAGATCCTTTCCATTTTCAGCTGGTTGATACTGTCTTCAAACAATGTCTTTCTGCAATTGGTGGTGAAAATGCTATCTAAAACGTCTATCCTCGCTGTTTCTTTCATTAAAACTTCTCTTTCGAAAGAAACGTTTCGTCTCCTCTACAACGCACAAACCAGCCATTTTGAATCTCCTGGTGAAAGTCGCCAATACCCTGCCAATCGTGCCAATTTAGAATACTGAGAAAAGCTAGGGTAGAATTAAATTTTACTCGCCAAGCAGAGCCAAATTAGCCAAGCAACGAAAATGGATATCTGAGTGGTCAAAGCCTGATTTTTATCGCTGACAATTTGGCCAACTGGAATGAGCTTTCGTTTATCTGCAGCCAATCATTGAATTTTTCTTTAATTGGGAAAAAGACAGAATTCGGAAAATTATTGCAAGGAACTGTCACCGCAGAATGGAAACATGGGCGTGTCGTGTCAGGTGGTCAAGAAATAAGTGGACAAGCGTTTCCGCCTGATAAAGACCCCGGCAGCATCTGCTTCTTTTCGCGAGTTTCGGAAAGTATTCGGCGTGTATTTGAACTGAGAAGTTGTGGATTCTAAAGTCAAAGAATCTTATAATTGGGTTTGAACACAGAAACAAGTGCAAGAAAAGAGGGAGAGAGGACCAGCTGAAAACTTGTTTTCGCTTTCACAATATGAGTTGCGTGTAGCAAAAATATTAAACAATGTTTCGTATATAGCACACAGGGAATGCAAGTTTTAAGTTAAACACAGAAAATTATTAACATTTAGAATTAAAATAAATGTGGATTTTTAAATATGAAATGTAGAAATTTGAATTGGTTTATAAAATTTGTATTTTAACGAGTAAATACAAAAATAAATTTGTCAATGCAACATGACATAAAGGACATTCCTTGGCTATTAAACGGCTTTAATAAATATGCAACAAATGTTATCATTGAATCTTTTGAATTCACTCACTTATAACCTATTCTAAATGACCTTCTTTGTCTATAAAACGGTCTCAAAAATGTGCAAAAATTATCACCACTGAATCATTTTAATTTGCTCATTTATAATCCAATCTAAAAGACCTTCGTTGACTATAAAACGGTAGAAAAATGTATGCAACAAATGTCACCAACACATTTCCTTTAGCAAAATCCCATTCGTCTTTTGGGTTCCTTGGTCAACTCAAAATTATGGCAACCTAAATGAATTTTTTTACACTTATATTTATTTTACCGAAGTTCGAAGTATAGAAAACCGTCGAAAAGGAAAGAATATCGAGAGATTTAACCAGATTTTTTTAAATTGATAAAAGTCCATCTTTTTCACATACAGCTAACAACTTGTTCTTTTGGAAAAGAGACAAAAATTGATAATCAATATCCAGGCATTCACTCGTGTAAAGTAAGTGCATTAAGATAGCTATTGTGTGCTACGACCAGCCTCTGCGACAAGTTCTTCTTTATTTTTTTTCTTTCTTTCGCCTCCCCCCCCCCTTCTTTCTTCCACTCAATTTTCTCCCCGATATTTCCCCTCTCCCCTTCGTCCCAAACTGTTCTCAACCACGAAGAAACGGAGATATTGTTTTTTAGGGAATAAATTTTAACCGTGGGACAGAGTAAATGAAACTTTTAACAAGGATCAATCGTCCGCACATTCGTCTTGGTATGGGACATTTGCTGATATCGAAATTTATGGCCGATGGCCATTTTTGACAGATCGCAGTTGACGCTTTACCTACCGATTCTTTTTCACCTCGATATGAAACTCCGGCTTGAATTATGTTCCAGATGAAATTATTTTTAATGATTGATGGACATCGGAACCAACAGAAAAATGGGGTACGTAAACAGAGAAGGTTGAACTTTCCAAACCTGCCTTCTGGATGACTTAAGAGTTTCCGATCATCTACTTTTTCCTTGTTTTAGATCGTTTCGTGATATAAATTTAATTTTAGAAATGTATCTTATATTTTACTTAGGGTGATAGGGAAATTGATGAGTCTGTTCCGTTTATTAACCTTTTTCATATGGGCTAAGATCTATGCTAACTACTAAAGTAATAGATTTCGATCCATTCCTGCGCTAATAAGTTGGGTATCTAATCACTATGCAGATAGTATCACTTTCCTGTCTTTTTATATCTCGACATCTGCGATGGATAAATTTGTTGCTAATAAGGAAAGATATGAATAAGTAAAGGCATACAAACACTTTTGACAGATCGCAGTCGCAGCTTTACTTAGTGATTTTTTTCACCTCTATATGAAACTCCGGCTTGAATTAGTTCCAGATTTTTAATAACTTATGGACAGCGGGACCATCAGAAAAAATGGGATACGTAAGCACAGAAAGTCGAACTGACCGAATCTGCCCTTTGGAAGAATTAAGATATAACAAATATGGATTTATTCAATGTTTGTGCTCGTTTCGTTAAAGATGTGAGTGATGGACTAAAGTGTTTCATGATGGACTTCCCTTTCCTTATTAACTATAAATTTAGTTATCTCATATAGAATGATACGAAAGAACAGCATTAAAACAATAAAAGGCATGGGCTTTATATAGATTAGTTCTGCGAGGGGAATGAAACTATAATGGTTTAGCAATACAGCTGCTGTACCAGCCCGTATCCAGAGGGAAAAAATCTACTGGTACATCATCAACCCGTTCCTAGAGGGGAAAATATGTTGGTACATCATCAGCCCGTTCCTAGAGGGGGAAAATATGTTGGTGCATCATCAACTCGTTCGTAGAGAAAAAAAAGTCTGGTGGTGTATCATCAACTCGTACGTGGAGAGGGGAAATCTGATGGTTCGTCATCTGTATCACCCATAAGGAAAAAGCTAAAATTTTGTTCCCTTTTCGGTGCCAACCTGTTTGATCTCTAATTACCTTGGAGATAGTATCACTCTCCTAGCCTACTGTGTTATGGCAAGTGTAACGACTTAGTTCATCGGAAATAAGGAAAGACAAGACTAGGTAATCACATAGGCGATGCAAAGAACGAGATATCATTCTTCCAACGAGTTGAGAAGGTGAAGTGCCCTGTCCGGTTTTTCCGCTAAAATCCCCATTTTTAAAAGAGATTTTGGATTTCGCTTATCCGTAATATAAAGGTTGATTTAGTGCAATTAATTTTGTAGGAAAGTATTTTTTGTTGATCATAATAAATTAAAATGTTTGATGTAAAATATTGTACGAAATCTGAAAATCACTCAATATGGCCTAATAATGTATTGAAATGAACTTAAAACTGACTAGTACGTCTTTACAATATAATGAAATACATATATATTTACTTGCTTGCATCTTTTTTTACGAATACTATTTATATTTTAGAAGGAATATTTTGATTATTTAATTAATTTTTTGTTAGTTAAATTTTAGTATCTGCATAAACTTCAGAATCAATGTTGACAAGATTATAATCACAGCATAAAGATGCTGATGATAAATTTGCAATTTATCTTCCTCACAATTTACAAGACGTGAAAATCCGTACCCAGAATTAGAGAAAAAAGAGCAATCTTGAGTCAAGCTTCTCTGCTAGTTTCTTTAAATGCTTTGATTATGAGAATATGATGATAATTTACCAAATAATTGTATTATATAAATTTCATTATTCTCCTCATACTTAAAAGTAAATGGTAAAAGTATTAAAAGTTATGGTGTAAAAATTATCTAATATAATTTATTAATTATAATTGGTTAATAATAATTTGTAAAAAAATTTTTATTAAATTATTATAAATGAGTATAAAAACTGCCTCTAAAGAGAAACCACTTGTCATATCAGTTTGATTTCTTAATAATTAATAGTTATTGACGTGGGCTATCTTTTCAGGATTTATTTATGTATTTGCATTGCTCGAAAAAATGTCTTTCATAACTTGAGTGTTAAAAATCATTTCTGCAAAAATATCAACTGGCATAATACATTCACATCTAAAGCTCATCCAAAATTTTATATAACATATAAAGTTGAAGCAAAGAAAAATGCATCTTTTATATCTACATTATATAAAAAGCTTATGCGTGGTGCCAAAAAGGACCTTTATATCTTTCTCCCTGTTGGCAACGATCAATTTCAATCTCAACCCTGACGCCGAGCATTCCGCTAACCGATTGAGCTAATCACTTACGCGTTATAGGAAAATTCGTTACTTTTGTTTTGAATTTATTGATTTAAAATTTTTGAGAACTGTTGAATGAAATTTGCGTAGAAGACAGCAGCGTGCAAGGGAATCCCTGGATGAAAGATTTCAGCGAAGATCGGCCAGAAATACCGCCGATAGGCTTAGGCGAGACAGAGCACGCAGCGAGCAAAAAATGACTAATAGGGTGAATTCCCAAGTCGAAACGAACGTTTCCGAGCACGATTGCGGTATGATGGCGGAAATATGCAATTTTTGTCAAGCACTTTATTGGCAAAATGAATTGAACTCCAGGAACAAGTATACCAAATGTTGTCGTGTCGCCAAACTCTGAAATTTACAATTGTGTATATATTGTCCAGTCATTACGTGCTAAAAAGGGATGGTTTAAAACAAATTCTGGTGGAGACGTAATTTTTTGCTCCTATATGTTTTTAGGGGTGCTGATTACGAATCTGAGGTTTCCCACCAAAACTTTTTGTTGGAATTTTAGTTATAGCCAAAAAAACATTAAAAAATGGACTTTCCCCTAGTTTTTTGCTTATAACTCAAAACTATCAACTTTTTTTTATGTTATCATCATATATCAAAATAATCAGCACAAAATTTCCTACAATTTATGTCTATACTATTTTTATCGTTACACGTACCGTTTAGGCGCTATAACTGGTTGAAGTTTGGCGAATGTTTGACTTGCCTGCCAGCGCGGCTTGAACAAAAACAAACCATCCTATCTGTATGCGTGAAATTATCTATCTTAGTAAATAAAATTCTGCTTAATTGATATACTTTTTCTATCGTAAAGTTCTTTGCTCGAATAAAGATTTTATCAGTTATATTATGAATATACTTACATAATCTGCACAAAATTCGTTCTAAATCTTTCTACCCCTGATATTAACTGGCTTTCGCGGTTATGAAGTAAACAACAGAGTAAATCTCAAGAATTTTTTTAATAAGTTAGGAGATTTCAACATAGCTCTGTTATTGTCCCATACCTGCTTTACATTTCGTATTTCTCCCCGTCTTGGCAAATGAACTCGTCTGTCTGAAGCCCTGTTGAACAGCTATTAATAAAAAACATGAAAACATTTGGGGGCCTCACTCATGGCCGTGGTGTCAGTGATAGTGTACTGGCTAGCTGGACGCAGGGAATGACAGCGCTCCAACATATTTGTTATGGAATTGAAAAATTCTGTGGTGTTGATTTGACCAGCTCGACATATGAAAATTTGACAACATATGAAAATAAGTGACTCAAGAGATCAGAGAGATAATGGTGATTGCAGGAAAATGGTGGAATGGTTCAAGCACTATAATCCTTTCCCAGAAAATTCTAACTTGATTTCGTTAATCACTGGCGTTGTTGGAGACTCAAGAATCCATTGTCACATGGCCAAGGAGGAAGGTTTTCTTGGTATCAAAAGAGCTGAAGGAAGTTTCTGAATTTTTATGAAATTCAGAAGAAATGACAGAATGCAACCACTAGCTCTAAAAAAGGCACGAAATCCTCTTTATACAAAGCTTTCAAGCCATGTTCACAGGAATTTAATGTTGAAAGCAATGTGTAGGAGAAGGTGGTGTACCTTGAACCTATGCCGATTTTAGCGCCATCTGTATAGATGTATAGAAAATGTTATATGTATTTTGTACACTTGCCACCAGAGGTCCCAGTGTACCTGAACTTATTTGTCAAGGTTGCTCATTTGAATGAATGAATCCTGAAAAAGGAAATTGACCCGTCAAAAGTAATTTTTTTCCTGTTGAATTTTGTGTTAATAGTTCCTAAACATACATAAATTACTTTATAGTAAAATGCCTAACTTATAAAGCACAGTTTTAGCTATAATAACATGTGTTAGAAATTATGTTAAGTCTAACCTCAATTTAGTAGTCAGCCATTTTCCATGAAATGGCCAAGTGGTGTACCTTTGTGCATGGCCACTACATGGTCTACCACTTATGTTGTGGAAAAATGTGATGTAATGTGGAAGTTACCACATCCCGTGTTGACTGGAGGATCTGAAAGGCAGCTTCGGAAATTAACATTTGGAAATGACTTGTCTAATTACAATGTTGATTAAGCCTACTCATAGGAATGAAACTGTTGCTGTAATAATTTTATATTCGGTCTAATCTAAGACCTCATTAAGTAAAAGTGCTCATTAACATTTTTCTGTAGCTAAAATACCAATAAATGTTTATGTTCAAACTATTCGGTTAGATTTTTTAAATCTAGAAATAGCTGGTCCAAGGTACACCACCGATGGTGTACCTTGGTCCTATTTGCACTTTTTTTTAAATTGTAAATAATGCACTGAAATACTTTTTTTTAAAAATCTACAAAAAATATATGTTGTGTATAAAGGCCTAAAATATGAAAGAAAAAGTGTTTTGTTACCTTTCTTTTAGTAATTATCCAATTAAAAAGTAAAAATAGGACCTAGGTACACCACCTTTCCCTATATTATTGATGGAGGCTACTTGCTGCACATAGTCATCTGGAACAGGGGTTCAACTTTTTATCAATTTGTGATAATTATGTAACATATGTTCGTACAAAGTACAAATCAACTGCTCTAGTCATTTTCGATGGGTATCCTGAAAATGAAACAATAGGAGAAACTAAATGTGCAGAACAGGCCAGAAGAACACGGAAACAAATGTCAAGCGAAGTAATGTTTGATGAAACGATGATACCAACAGTTTCTCAAAGAAAAAGAATATGGAGGCCTTTCTAGGAGGGTGCCATTTTTTTTTTTTTTCTCTTGACCGAATCGGGTCGGAAATAATTTTAGCCCGTTTTTTGATGGCAATTTTTATTTCTTTTTGATTTCGAATTGAAAAGAACTTTGGAATGAATAGGGGATAATAGCCTTTGTTGCTGAAAATCCCCCCCCCCCCAATCAAATTAAATCAATAGTTTCCCAAGAAAAATTCCTGGCCAATCCGAAGAACAAGGATCGACTCCTATCCATCCTGATGAACAAGTTCTCCTCATTAAACATGGCATGCAAGAAAGTAGACGAAGATGCTGATTGTTTAATTGTGAACTCAGATCTAGCCTTGTTCCCAACACATCCGTCTGTGGTTGTCGTAAGTGAAGATATCGATTCTTTTTGTCATTTTAATAGACATTTTCACCTTTGACAACGTATATTTCCTAAAACCAGGAAAAGGGAAAATCGCTGGAAAGATATTTTCTCCTCACACTGCTTTAGAGAAAATAATCGCCGATAACATTTTAATCATGCAAGCCATGAGCGAATGTGACACCACATCAGCTCTATTTAATTATGGTAAAATGAAGTGTGTGCTGACTTTGAAAAACAATCATGATCTCCTCAAAGTAATTGAAATTTTTAAGAACCCAGATATAACCCCTGAAGCTGTTGTGGATGCAGGGAACCGCTTTCTTGTGGCATTGAATGGCTACCCAATATCTGCCTCGGATACACTATACTTAAATAATGTTCGCTACAAATATTACATGAAATCTTCATTTACCAAGAGTAGCAACATGACTTCGCTTCCTCCAACCGAAGCAGCTGCCCACCAGCATTCCCGAAGAGTTTACAATCAGATCCAACACTTACTTGGCAATAAAAAGAGACCTGAAGACTGGGGTTGAGAAAGAACAATCAGTGGGCTCCAGCCTGTCAAAACTCTGAAGCCCCCTGCACCTGACTCTATCCTGCGCAAGATATCCTGCAAATGCAAGAAAGGATGCACGTGAAATTGCAGCTGTAGGAAGGCCAGACTGTTTTGTTCAGTGTTGTGTCTTCATTGTTGGGACAACTGCAATAACGGGAAGATTCAAGTAATTAATAGTGATGAGGATGATGAACCAATACTGCCCGATGATTTAGTTGAGGCGTCTTTATTTTTGCATGTCGAGGAAGACACAGATGATCTTCCAAAAGATATTGGACCATAAGCTTCAAAGCGAGCAAGATAAAGTGAAGAGACTGGGGTATAGATACCAAGATCATATTTATGATTGCAGGTTGTATTATTATTATTAAGTTATTATGACTTGTAAAGTTTAGAATTTTATCTTTTTTTTCATGTCATTTTTTTTCTTGGTTACTAGATACCAAGTTATTCAAATTAATTAATAGAAATTAATAAAGTTTAATTAAAACTACACTAAGTACTTTTAGTTGTTCGTAAATAACATTTGTTGTGAAAGTGGTTCTAAATTTCCATTAACATCAGCCTTTTTGGAGGTAATCAAGGAATTTTATTCATAACTAGTACTTATGCCCGGCGTTGCTCGGGACTAAATTACTTTCATCTCTAATATAACAAATGAAAAATTTATTTGCACAAGGAACATTACGGTAGAAAAAGTGTATTAAAAAAGTAAAGTGCATTAATAGTAAGATAGTAAATTTTAGTGCATACAAATAGGAAGATTTGTTATTGTTCGAGCCGCGCTAACAGGTATGCCAAACTTCAACCAGTTATAGCGCCTAAACGGTACGCGTAGCGAAAAAATAGTATACACATAAGTTGTAGGTAATTTTGTGCTGATTATTTTGATGTATGATGATAATATAAAAAAGTTGATAGTTTTTGAGTTATAAGCAAAAAACTGGGGGAAAAGTCCATTTTTTTATGTGTTTTGGCTATAACTAAAATTCCAACAAAAATTTTTGGTGGGAAACCTCAGATTCCTAATCAGCACCCTAAAAAACATATAGGCGCTAAAAATTACGACTCCACCAGAATTTGTTTTTAAAAAAACTACCTAATGACTGGACTTATAGGGAAGTTTTGTGAATTTTCGAGATAGTACACTTTTATGATAATAATGGTATCCACTAGAACTAATTATACATCAGAAAAGTTCTCTTGCACACTGCTCTCGGAGAATGATTCAAGTTGCATACTGTTTGCAACGTGTATATACATAGATTAGATTTTTCGGGCACTGTGTTTGTACAGACTATTTTATCCCAGATATATTTTTACTGTAAGTGAATTTACTTCTTTCTGCTTATGGTGAATGATAAAACTGCACACTTCTGCAACATGAAATTAATATAACCCCAACAGTGATTCCCCCTTTAAATGCATGTAAATCAAAGGTTTTCCAGGTTGTTTATGTTGTATATTGTTGCTACATTATTAAGTCAGAGTAATAATGCTTTCTGTGATACTAATAATAATACATAGAATAAAGTACTTTAGTATTCGATGAGCGAGCGAAGCGATCCGAATGGAACTGTGTAAGCAGTTTCCGGGCTTGGCGAGCGAAAGCGAGCAGGGGGTAGAGCCCCCTAGTTAATTTTAATCGATTTATGAATATTAAATTAAACATTATTGGAAAGAGTTTAACTCTTTTTGTTTAAAAGTTATTTTCATTGCTCATTTTCTGTTCAGTATTGGTGTTATTTCCTTCTGCTGTCCTTTACATTCTTTTTTAATTGTCGATTTCTCAGTGCCTTTTAAAATATCTACAATGGCCCTTGTAACTTTCTAAAAAGTTTCGGAACGCCCCTGCATCGCAGCTTCTCTGCCTGTGAGAAACGCTTAAGCAATAAGACAGACAGGACAGGCTATAAAAAGATACGCTGCTTAGGTGACACACGAAATATCGCAACTGCCGCTCCGTTTGACAAATACCCCCTCCACACCTTAAACATGCACGTTGCCGTTGACACTTTTAATTCACCAACGTCTAATAGAAATTGAGAGCTAAAGGGTTGCCCAATAAAAATCATAAATTCTTTATGATCAGCAATTAAAAATAATAATAATGTAAATAAACAAAATAATAATGTACTTATTACCGATATGTAGTACCTTCAAAGTTTTCCTGCATGGTAAAAAAATCGTCCCCAAAGTTTTCGTCCCCTGAATGCGTGTAGAAAATAAAAATCGAGTGATAGGTCACTCGAGACAATCCCTAGTCGAGTCAGAGCTGCCCCCCTCCCCCAGTACCAAATCCCTTTACCCCTCCCCCCAATCCGACAAGGATATTAGCGAAGGCAGGCTGGCCTTCTTATATTCTCGTTAAGAAGACTGTCGCAGGCAGGCTGTAAGAAGTACATCGCTGGTGACCCCCAGGGTTTGGAAAAGCCATCCATTATACTCGATCTTGACGGCTGAATAAAGGCGCTTCCCCCCCTGCTTGTTGGGTGCAGGGGGGAGGGACAGAAATCAATGCGCCATTTACTATGCACGGACATCCATCATCGGCTGTCAAATATCTGTCACTGCTGTGATTTATGGCACGAGTGCTGGTCGCTTCTTCCCATTGGACAACGCTACCCACTGTCCACGCCCAAGGTTACCAACGCTGGGCGCGTATTTTAAAAGCCAAATTTCGCCATTTGGCTTACTTGGTTTTTTACATTGGATTTATAGAGGGTTGGAAATGTTGGCGTGATTTTGCGGGGAAAAAAGTTACGCAGTAGCGCAATCGCATGGGAGAAGACCCCTTTTGGGTATTTTTCACTGCCATGCGCATCAAAAAGTTTCGCGCCTAATCTTGCTTTAATTTTGATGCTTGTTGTTTCAAAACTTTTTTTATGCTCTGTGGGTTACCGATTGATTTTAATAATTTTTTCTCGTACTTTTTAAAGTCCTGTTCTAAATTTACCTGTGTAGATTTGAATATGAAACTCCGGTTTTAATGTTTTTTTTTGAAGTATTACAATTTTTTTTCCAAAGAAGCAATAAAATAAAAACAATCCATTTAATTTTTTCAAAAGCAAATGTACTTAAGAAGTTTGCGTCGTAGCATACTAGTTTCTTTTTTTTTTTCTTCTGTTCTTTTATGGAGTACTTTAATCATTTTTTTACACTAGAAGATAACTTTTTATTTCACTTTTTTTTATCTTAATAAAAACTTTTAAACCCTACTCCTCAACATATCCCAAAGAACAGTTCTGTTAACATCTTTTCCTTCCTTTTTTTTTTTTGAAATTCGATTTTTTTTTAATTACATTAATTTAATTTTTTATCTTAATGAACAATTTTTTAGTGCTATTATTCAATTTTACATTGATAAACTCCTGAAGAAATAGCACTATATATTTTCTAAAAGCAGCTCTTCCTTCAAATTTTTGGGCTTGAAATTTTTTTGTAAATTAGATAGACTTGCTTTTAATGAGCCACATTTTGCGCCAAGTATAAGGCGAGGTCTCTCTGAAAAATGGTAACCCTTATCATTGCTCTTTGAAAGTTCGGTGACGTCAGAACTCCACAGACAGCATGGCGGATGAGCGTTCTGTCTTTCATCCGATCTTTTCCTTTTTTCTTTTTTTAAAAAACCTTCATCACTCCGATTTTGCCAGAAAAACGGCAATTTCTTGCTCTCTTTTCAGAACTTTTCCGTATACGTTTTTGAGGTCTTCAAAACAGTTTGAGTGAACACATATACGAAGAGATTCCCCCAATGAAAAATATTGTAGTTTTTTTTTAATATTTTATATTAAAAAATAGGGAAACTTTTTGTACGGAAAATATTTTTAAAAAATAATGTTAGGGTTTTTTTCTTTCTTTTTTTAGTGTAAAACTCTTGACCGTTAATTTGAAGCATAAGCAACTGAATTTTGATATTTTTTCCACTTTAAAAAAAGGGAACGCATGTACATATATACATATAGATATAGTTTTATAGTTTTGGGATATTTTAGACCTGCATTGTTTTTTCCCTCAAAAGTCTGAAATCGATTTAACATCTTTTGATTTTGAAAGCTCGTTTTGAAAAATCATATGTGCAGTTAAAAATTAAATACATAACTGTTATAGTATCTTTAGTTTTTTAAAAATATACCAATTTGTTTTCTTTACCGAAACCTTTTTAAATCTAAAAAATTCTTAAAATCCAATTACTAAAAAGTTATTGAATTATTATTTATTTTATATTTTGTTAGAAGAACATATTTTAAACTGCTTACTTTTATACAGTTCACTGGGGACTTTTATGTGTTACCTTAGACAGCACTTAATGACTTTAATATTCAGCGATAAATTAATATGCATTATTTTAATAAAGATGATACCAATCTTTTTTATTAATTAATTATTATTGCTATCTGCAGATTAATAAATTGTTGAAAATGATATTCATATATTTATTTTCGATTGTAACATATTTACTGCTTTATTTTGAGAAAATATGTGCTTTTGAACGACAGTTTCAAAATTTAAAGACTTTGTGAAAAAAAATATTTATAAATAATATTTAAAGACATTTAACTGATTTCTTAAGATTTTTAATTAGTTTATCAAATAGCAGTAGTATAAGAGCAATGTAACTTAATAATTGTATTTCGCTTTAATTTTTGTTTTATTTTATAATATATTCATTCTGTTTTCTTATATCTTCATTCTATATGTATTTTTCTTTATTTCTGCCTTTCAAGGAAAAAAAATATATATCAAACGGTCATTTTAAAATTTCAAATTATCTCAAGAGATTTTGTAAAAATATGAATTTCTTTAAAAAATTATATTTTCATGTAATTTAAATGGTATACAAATTGATCTATTGGTCTCATATTAAAAAAATGTTTACCAACAAACCTGTGCGTGTATTTGCGGTTCATAAGGAAAGTTTTCATCTTAAGAACTTTTTTGCTGCAGAACCCTATACAATTTTTTTATATGAAATTTACATCCTAACATGTATAAAAACGCGCCTTATTTATTTCCCCCTCCCCTTCGCATTTCACCCCTCTTTCTCACGTTAAAAAACCACTCCGCGCTGAAAGCTGTGAGTACAGGCTACTGTTGATAAATATACCCATCATCAAACCCTTCCATTAACTGCTGAGGCTGGTCTTATTTTTCAACTTGAAGCCGCGCGACTTCCTTTCCCTCCGCTCTATCCCCATGCACTTCATCAAACCCGCTTTACGTTTCCCATTCAACGTCCGTTTTTCCTATTTGATAGTTGGGCGCGATATCCTGATCTATCCTCTATCAAAATACTCTCTATTTGAGAGTTGAGCACCTTTAACGCGTTCTGATCTCTTTTTCTACCCGTCAGTCGGCCGGTCGTTACACAGTCAAAGCCCCATTTGTCACTGCAGCGGCGACTTTTTTTTACCCTTCCATTGCTATTGGACGTGAAGGAAAGAGATTTTTCGCCCATGCAAAAGCCCCATCTATTTGGTTGCGCCCTATAATGCATAAAAAGCCCTACCTATACTCATTTACTTCGCATTTAGTTTGGTCATAACTCGATGATGCAATTTTTACACCTGGTGGAGGGGGGGATGATGCGAAAGGTGGGATAAAGAGATAAATCCCGAAGAGCGCAGGGAGTAAATGCTGCCTATGAAGAGCCTCGTTGTGTTCATTTATTCAAGATGATAGCCGAGGTTTTACGTAAAAATAAAAGTAACCTGCGAACCTCGGGTGAAAAAAAGTAACAAATTGAATTAATAGGCACATGCTCGTTAGTTGTTGCTATCGGCCCGAAGTTTTAAACATTGAGGGTGGTTTAAATGTTGAAATATTCCTACGGAGTGTTGGTTTTTAGACTGCTCCGGCTTTTGATTCGGATGAGGTTAAAAATTGGTAGCTTCGATTGAAATTCGTAGGAGGTGATGGTGCCCTATTCTGTGGAATTAAATCTTTTTAAAATTTCTGATAAAAATAAAAGAAAGAATTTATGTTTGATTTTATGTTTTGATTTCGTATTACTTTATTTTTATAATTGTAGCTATGATCAGCAAAAGAAAAAAAATATTTTTAGGAAAAAAGAATGGGAAACAATATTTTTAACTCTTTTCTCTCTTTTAATTTATTTAAATTTATTACTTTTACTGTATACTAATGTTTTTATAACTTAACACTACATCTCAAAAAGTTCACAATGGATTCCAAGAAATACTATAAATATTTATATTTAATGTAGGAAGTTAAGAGATTCTGACTATTAATATTTGTATTTTTAAAAGCATGTCATTGAAAAAAAACGAAACAAAATTCGTAAAACAATTTGAGATAAATTGTATGTTCATATTCTAGAATAAGATCACCATGCCTTTTTAAAAATATTTCAAATGGTCATTTGTATTCATATTATCCCTCAGCACTTAATAATCTTGAAGAAAATTTTTAAATTTTCTCAGCAAAATATTCAGATCCTATTGACTGTCCGTTTCTCCTTCAGTCAAATCTTTAAATTTACTTGTAATTTAATTCAATGCAAATTAGCACGGGAAAAGTAGAGCACACAACGATATAAGAAACGAGTATTGTTTCATGAGTTATTATCTTCACAATTCATAATATGAATTTTTACTTTCCCTCTAATAGCTAATGGTTGATTCATGGTTTTCCCCTGGAAATATCTTTATATTGATAACTGAAAAGGAATTATCTTTTGTTTTACAAAATGTCTGTGGAATTATTCTTCCGTATATAAACACGGAATAAAATTCTTTCAGTAAATGATATTTGCTAAAATGAAATCCCAACAACTTCATTAGGGCCAAGAAAAATGGACATTTTATACCATAAGAAATGATCATGTATTAAAAAACTATTCACATGAACCACTAAACAACTGCAAAAGTTGCTTGCATATGAAAATCTTAAAAAACTATTACCTAGTTCCCTTACCATTTCTTAAAAATACGTATTTTTAAAATTGTTTGGTAGATTTCAGCAAGCTTTTCTATATACCAACAGTTAGACAGTAGAAGCCACAGCCTGCATTTATACAAACTAGAGCTAATATGCTCTGCATATGTATATATTCTAACTAAATATAAGCAGTTCAGTGTAATTTGGGCTATGTATGTTATGTATATATACTTTATGTAGTCACGGTTTATAAATGCTGTGATATATTTATAAGCTGTAATTGGTAATTTCCAAGTGCCTTGCAGTTTTAATATGTGTATGCATGCCATTCAAATGTAAATTTAAAGGGCAATTATGATTTAACAAAGTGATTAGTTGACTGTAATTTAAATCGTGTTAAATCACTAAACACGCCCAATTTAAACTTTTCTTCAGTATATAAATTAATTCAACTCACTTTCAACATCCTTAGCATTAATTTGTAATAATTTGTATTGTTGTTTTTAGTTATTATTCGTGTTTTTTGAGAAAATTAGCCTATTAGAGAGAGTTTGCAATTGTGATAAAATTTACGTTACTGAAGGGTTTAAAAGTATGATTACTAGTATAACAAGTTATAATAAATATTACGATACTAATTATCTAGGTGAACAACCTAGGAGATATCCTATTACTACTTAATCCTACTATCTTTTTATTCGAGAAAAATAAAAATTAATACGAATTAATGTTGGTGTATACAGAAATAAATGTACTTTTTTTCTTTTAAATAAAACTTTCTTTCCTTTAAAAGAATCAAGTTGAAATGTACAGAAAATACATTTACTATCATCAATAAAAATCAACTTGTAAGATGAAATGAAGAAAATATTTTATTTGACGCATATTTTATTTTAGATAAAAGCCTTAAAAATTACTCCGCTGCACATATGTCATCATTTTTCTCGCTTTTTTTCTAATGAGCGTGCAAACATACTTTTCTTGAAAGTTATGAAACTGGAATGGACATTGAGGTACAAGTGGAAGGGAACTGAAGGTAAATCAAATGTGTGAATCCCTTCTTTCAAAAAATATATGCTCCGGTATAGATTTTTTCTTTTAAATTTCTATGTAATAATATATCATCTCATGCTTCATATTATTCCATCCAAAAGTTGTGCGTTGAAAGAAAAAAGGACTTAAATTAGGGTCTTCAAGAAGGTGTTCATTTTTTATTTTATTAATGTACGCGTCAAAGTGTAATAATTGTCAAGTGCAAACTAAGATAAAACTACCTTGAAGGAACAATTTTATGCGTAAACATATTCTATATTATATACTCGAACCATGACACAATAGCTAATTTCTAAAAATTGGGAAAAATGCTTTAAACGACGTAAAGAATTATATTTGATGCTAAAACTTACGAAGCCTAAATTTTTATACAGTCCCTCGGTACTATTTATCATATTTAGTAAAATATTCTTGACACACTAACATTTTAAACAAAAAAAAGTTCCACTCTTCTGCAACTAAAACTGACCCAGTTATGAAGCTTTGAATATCGCTATTTTGGACGATTTTAGACCATTTCAATGGCCACCTTGAGGAATATCCGCCAATCAACGGGACGCGCTTTCTAGAGGCTGTCGTTGATGGATGTGTCCAGAATATTTTACTAAATATGACTAATAGGACCGGGGAATGTATAAATTTAGACTTTTGGAATGTCTAGAATTGAAAATAATATTGAGAGAAATGTGACTGAAGAAGAGGTTAAAGTAGGGTCTTAAAACTTTCCGTGGAAAATAAAAATATTCGTTCTTTGTATTATTTTTTAATCTACAAAATTCTGGGGATTAATAGGCAAATTAAGTTGCAAAACTAACGTGAAGAAATTATTTTATTTGAACACATATTTTATTATATTTTAGATGCATATTTTATAAAATGTTGAAATTCACCTAATATGCATAATCTTTACAATTACATAATACTTCTAAAAATATTTTTTACATTCAAAAAATATATATTCCCATTTCCCCTAAATTTTCAGTGAAGCAAAAATACCTCTCCTGTAAATTTCAGATTTTTTCGAAAATTTAGAAAATTCAAAATAACAACGAGTTGTAAGTTCTTAAAAACTTTCCCATGAAGAAAAACTAATTTGTTTTATTTATTCTTTAATCCTCAAAATAGTGGAGATTAGTATGTAAATTAAGTTATTATTAAGAAATTATTTGTATACATATGTTATATTAGATGTGTATTTTAACACGTCTGGTAGTCATCTAATAAACGTAGTTCTCAGAAAACAGTTTTAAAGAAAAAATGTGCATTAAAAATATTCTCTTGCCATTTGAGCTGCCTCACGAATTTTCAATCAAATTTCTCGAAAATTTTGAAATTGAAATAAACAATGAGTGATAAGTGGGTAGTCGGGGGGAGGAGATATTCGAAAGAAAAGATATATTCGAAATCGAAAGAATTCCTTCTTTCAAAAATACATCGGCGGAATATATTTTTTCTTTTTTAAATTTCAATGCCTTATTATATCACCTCAAACCTTCGTATTATTCCATCCAAAAACTCCCCCGTAGAAGAAAGAAGGGGTAAAGTAGGGTCTTTTGAAATAAAAACTTAAAAAAAATACCCGGAAAGATAAAAATGTTGTTTTGTTTTATTCTTTTTTAATCCTCACAATTTCGGAGGGTGTAGTGTATACTGGGGTGGCGTTTATCTTTTTATCCACACCGGGTTTCTTCCGCCCCCTTGGATTTTTTTCCTCTTCTTCGGAGGAGAGGTGCGGGGGTACGATTTCATCTCTTTTCATCCTGGGGAGTTTGATTCGCCTATCTTCCTAACTAATCCCTAGCTGAGACTTTCTCTCCCCAGCTGAATCGTGGGTCGTGCAGCTGGAGCCAGCTGATGAGGTCGCCATCCAGGCGCGTCAAGTGCTTCGCTCCTCGCATCAATCTGCGCATCAATCACGGCTCCGTGACAGTGACACGGAATCTCCGCGGATACGTATCACACTTCCGCAGGTGGGCTCTTCCGGTTTGCTCCGATCTTTTTCCTCCGGCTCCGGGAACTATTTTTTCTCGCATTAATCATGGTCATGCATATGTCGTAGGGGGCCTCATCACACGCTTTGGAGCCACCTCACCGCTCCAGATTACACCCCCAAATTCCTCTACTAAAGCACTGATGCTCAATCGAGAATATGTTAAACCCCCGGATCTTTTTCTTCTTCCGTCCCTCTTTACTTTTTATTTGGGTCTTTTTTCATACCTTTCGTTTCGACACTTATATGCAAAACACATAGAAATGAGTATCCGTGGACTGACTTCTTGACGTAGGTAAAAAAAAAAGAAACAATTTTTTCTTCCTCTTTTTCTTTATTAACTTGTTTTGTGGGGGGGGGGCGTCTTTTCACTGCTGAAATTTTAGTGGCATTCTGTATTTGACCACAGGAGCACGCCCAGAATTATGACAAATCTAAAGGTAGTTAAAGGACTCCTTTATTTAATGTATCATTTCGGTTATTTTACTAATGATTATATTAATTTTTTATTAATGCTCCGTTTTAGGTAGATTCCTTATAGGAAGTCTACCTATTGCAATGGTTCTCATGACAAGACTTCTAGAAAATTTCTGCAGATCTTCACCGATCATGACCCCTAGAACACAAAACCACCCTTCGTTAAAAAGTTTATATATATATATATATAGAGAGGTATATACCATATATGTATAACGCTTTTTGCCATCTTATCTTGTGAACACGATAATTGGAGTAATATTGCTTTAAATTTAACCAGCGTGGGATATGTTGTAAGTGCAGTGAAAATCTAGGTCGAGTTCGTAGATGGGCTATCCACTTCAAAAGGGGTGGAAATGGTGGGGGTTTGAAATTTTCATTCCCCTCTAATTCCTTTACAATTGAAAATAGAAAGATAATTCAAATTAGGCGAATTATCGTCTTATCATAACTAACAATTTTTGAATTTAAACTTTTTCTATTGCTGCAATTGCTTAGAAGTTATGAGCAGAAAAATGATTTTCCCTTCGTTCCCCTCCTCTCCCCCAATTTAAAGAACCTTTCAACCTATGCATGTTACCCCTTGTTGGAAAGCTCTCGTCATTTGCAGTCTCTTCCACCCGCTTTCATTCTTGCATCTCTAATCTTTATGAAAATAGAGATCGAAATGTTCTTTTCTTTATTATTATTAGTAGATGTATACATGTATAACGCTTTTGCCCATATTATCTTGTGAACACGATAACTAGAGTTATTTTCATTAGATTTTAACCGGCGAGAGATATGTTGTAAGAACAGTGAAAATCTCGGCTGAGTTCGTAGATGGGCTATCCAGCTCAAAGGGGGTGGAAATGGTGAGGGTTGAAAATTTAATTTCCCCATAATTCCCTTACGATTGAAGATACAAAGAAAATTCAAACTAGGCGAATTATTGTCTCATCATAACAAACTACTTTTATACTGAAACTTTTTTGATAGCTACAATTGCTAAGAAGTTATGAGCTAAAAAGCCATTTTCAATTCCCTCCCCAAATTATCATTTCTCTATAGCTCTGTTACGACTAAAGATAGAAAACAAATTCAATTAGGCGAATTATCACTTTATGATAACGAACAACTTTTATATTAAAAGTTTTTTGACAGCTAGAAGTGCTTAGAAGTAATGAACTGAAAAGCAATATTCAATTCCATCCCCCACCCCCCAATTTATCTTTTCCCCATAGCTCCGTTACGATTGAAGATAGAGTGAAAATTTCAATTGGGAGAATTACAACATCATAACAAACTACTTTTATATTGAAAGTTTTTTCACAGCAAGAATTACTTAGAAGTTATGAGCTGAAAAGTGATTTTAACCCTCCCCCCTCCCTCCAACTTAGATTTCATTTTAACCTATGCATGTGATACTTTGTTAAAAAGCTCCCATCAGCCGCATTCACTTCCACTTTTTATACGGTAAACAAGCTGATATACCGAGCTTTGCTCCGAAATAAAATGCATTCATGTCTTATATATTTTATGTAAAAACTACTAGCTGTATAAAAATTATAATACACAAATTCCTTTTCTGATCTGAAACGTTTCTAATTAAAATTAGAATATCAATGGAACCAGGCAATTTTTAAAAACAGCCGATAGCTTATTTTCTCCATAAATTTTTGTTATATAGTTACTTCACATTTTATTAGCAATTTCTAAAGTAAAAAAAGGTTTTAATGAATGTTTTGAAACTATTAAATTAAATAGTTAATTATTCATTAATTTAAAGCATGAAAATAAATCAAATCAATAGTTGGCCCTGAAATAAATTGTTAATCGGCTACTTTTAAAATTTTCTTTTAGCATTCGTCCAGAATTCTGTTAATGTATTCTAGCAACAGTTCTTCGTATTATTCTTGTTTTCTAAGAATAAAGAATATTGTTATGATTTCTGTTTTAAATTAATTTTGAACAAATTATTAAAATGAGAGAAACAAATTGTATGAAAATGAAATTTTTGTCACTGAAAAGCTAATTTTTAAAAATTTTATATGGTGTAAAAATAGTTTCGTGAGATAATATTTTCCAAAGATATCGCGGAAAATCCCATTGCTTAGTTTTTAATTAACTGAAATTTTAACTAACTTTGGGGTTTTGAAAAGTTGAGAGTGACCTTTCTCTTTTCTTACATAAAAAGTGTGCATTGTTTGGTTAAAATCAGTCCACTGGTTCAGGGGGAGATGTGGAACATACATACATAGCCACAATGACTTTAATTTATATTAAGATAAATCCAAACTATTGCTGACGAATACTTTGAGCCATAAAGAAGGTTTTAGTGAAAAATTCGTCACAATTAATTAAATATTTAATGTAATAGTCAATTTGATAATTAGTTAATTTGACAGATTACTTTAATTTGATATTTAATTAAACATGGCGGCACCAAGATTTGTTTAATAAATTTAATATGAAATAGCCAAAAAAGATATTTAAATAAGGGTTCCCCTTTTCCTTATTGATATTGAAAAATAGCTTATTAACTTTAAAATTGTTTGGGGGTTTTCTGCCTGACTATTTTCTTTTAACTGTCGGTTGAGATTTAAATTCACTGTTCAAAAAGGCTGTATTCATATCCCATGCTTTAAACACACGTATTTAATTTTCCCCTCGCAATGTTTAATAATTTTTATTCTCTTATGTGTTAAGAATTTAGTGACTATTATCTCTGTAACCAGGGAGTTCTTTAAATGACCAATAAATCTAACATAACCTTTTGAGTAGAATAATAAAACCTGATATAGTAAAAAATTAACTGTCATGATTATATATATACACACAGAGAGAGAGAGCCGAGAAAGGATTTTTTATTAAATTATCGACGTTCATTCAAGAATATGTTAAACCTCCGAATTTTTTTCGTGTTGTTTTCCTTCCTACTCTCTGTTTCTTTTTTCCCCCTACCTCTCGTTTAGACACTTACAGGCAAAATACATAGAAATGAGTACCCATAGACTGATTTCTTGAAGAAGGAAGTCTTTTAATTTTTACTCCTCATTTTCTTTATTAACCCTTTTGGCGCCTGGGGAAATAACGTCTTCTCTTTGTTGAAATTCCACTGACACTGGAGGACACCGAAAAATTATGACGAATCTAAATGTGGTTAGAGGACATCCTTTATTTCATTAGCTAGTCCGATTGTTTTATTAACAATTATATCATTTGATTCTTGATACTCAGTCAAGAATGTGTCAACCCTCTCCCCCCCCACTTTTTTTCTTCCTTTTCTTTTTCCCTCTTGCTCCCTGTCTCTTCGCTTTCTTAATACACCTCGTTCCGACACTTATGCTAGAAATCAGTACCAGTAAACTGACTTCTTAGCCCTTTCGCTATTTCATCTCTTTAACACATCAAATCAAAAATTATATATTTTCTAAAATGGATAAGAGAGCTTCCTTTATTCAATCTGGCTATTTTATTTCATCCTATTTCATTTTAAGTTCTTTTTATTTCAACATAGCTCGTGCTTCAAGTCACTTTAAAGCTAAACTTGGCTCAAATGCTCTTGTATTAGTTAGTTAAAAATGTGATGTCCGTTGACATACTTACCTCAACTATCTTTAGTTAGAAATTAAGATCCCTTTAGATCATTGTATTACTGTTTCTTATTAATAAAGCAAATCTGATCTGCTCTACAGATTATATTTTATCATTATATTATTCTTAGTTTTTATAGAAAAGTTCAACAACGAAAAATGAAGGTTAGGGAAACTTTCTCTCAATTATTCAAATAATTAAAAACGAATTTGTTCATTGTTTGTTAACCCTTTAACTGGTTTGTTTTCTCAACTATCTAATTAGATGACAGCTTCTATTTTGGGAATGTATTGTCACTTGAATTGAATGAGAACCTAAAGGACAGTTGAAATGTTAATGAATGCTACGTTCTTTTTGTATCGAATGAGTACGTCTGTGAATGACTGCTTGAATTGAAAATTGCGATCATTCGATGCACGTACGGGAAAACCAGTTAAAGGCTTAAATAGAATGACATCATTTTATTTAACTATTGTACAGTCTAGAGGACCAAACAAAGTTTGCTTTAAGTGCGAAATCGACGGCAACAGTCGCAAAGTATTAGTTGATTAATATAATTTATATCGTTTTGAGCATATAGTTGAGGTATAGTAAAAAGAAGTTCCTCTATGAAATTGACAGTTAGTGAAGAGAAATAAAATGAAAACTAATGCTACCCTGAATTGAATCGAAAAATATGAAGCGTTTGCGTAAAATGGCTCCAAAATAGCTGTAGTTTTTTCCAGTGATGTACAATCTTAATTTGTCAATATATTAAATGCTATGCATGATAAGAATACCAATTGACCTGTTTGCGTCTTTAAAATGAAGGTATTGTCTCTAAATATGGTCCAAATTTAAAACATTTTGCCAAAAGTAAATATCTCAAAATTTCAATTGATGAATTGATTATTGGATATAGATAAAATTAATATAAATTTCAGAAAGTTGTACCATAAAATCAACAATTGTATGGTACAGATTTTAGTCGATTTTTTTTTTGCTGTTGGGAATGTCCTTATCATGAATTTTCGACTTTTTTTCCCTCCCTATTCTTTCCACGAAGACATTTTCGGCACCCATAGTCTCAAAACTATCAACGGCAAAACATATTATTCAAGTTAAGATGATAAACATGGTGTCAAAATTATTTGACAAAATAGTTCAGAAGGAAACCAGACACTAAAAAAGTAGCAATAGTGCTTCAACAGATGCGATGACTTTGTAGCTAAAATTTTCAATTTATTCTGAGATGTTTTGCAGTGAATTTTCTACATTTTTTTCGCGTCTAGCCGTTTTTTTCCAAAACATCTTCTTAAAAAATCGAACTGTTAATTGCAAGTTCTTTGACGTCGTCTGCAATGACGCGACAATAATAACTCTTATAATTATTCCGTTTAATGAGAAAACTGATCACCTTTTAGTTTTATTATTTATTTTTATGATATATTCAGTATGAATTTGTAGAATTAAAACATATACTGATGAACCAGTATCATATAAATTTAAAAAAGATGTTTATGGAAAACTAATAAAAATCAATCAAGCTTGCGAAATGTACATTATATATATATATTGTACATGTTGCTTTTTAACACGGGTTTTTAGTAAAAACTTGGCTGATGACTGTTATAAAAGAAAACCACGTTTCTGTGTCTATTAGCAATAATGAAACAAATTTTTGTGTTGTTTTGTATTTACAGAGTATATAATAAAACAGAACTGAAAATGATTGCATTTTTATCTCTGTATATACAGATGAAATCAATGTAGCAAATAACGCGGAACTAATTTCTATGATAATAGCCTGAATAAAATGTTTTCTTTAAATGTTTATTACTACGAGTTACTATTTAACAATAGCAGAAAACATTTCTTTATTTACTTAGCTTTCTTCCATTAACAAACAGAACCCTAAAAAACTTTTAAATTATTATCACGGCACGCTTCCTTAAAAAATTATATTTTCCTTTGGGATATTTTTTCCGGCCCCTTTCTAAAAAATAGCCATGGCATAATAACCAACTTTTTTTCACGTGTTTACCTTAGAATTTTTGTCTAAATTAAAGATGTTAAGTTCTGCGTGCATCATTATGCACCTATTTTTTGCTGTTGTGAAGTTCTTATGAAAAACTGTTAATGGGCTTTTGTTCGGACATACGAAATAAAGTAGTTCTTAAAGCGTCTGTAGGTTTTCAAATTAAACCCGCTAGTAAAACATGATCTGCAAATGTAAATAATGAATTGTTTTATTCATTAGTCATCTTTGTCGTGCTAAACATTGATAATAGTTTTATGTTTATTAAAGGAATTTATTTATAATTAGTTTTATCTATTTGGTGTGCAAATATTTATATGCACCTTTTCTCCAAAATTCAATCGAAATATATCAAAATTGTTCTTCATTTCGGATTATTTCTGCATTTGTATGAAATAATAGAATTCGCTTTTTGTAGGATTTATGATAAGCATTAAAATATTTTCATTTCAAACAAACAATTTGAATATTACCCTTTCAAATGTATATATTTCAAATGTATGAATATGTAGAATGTATTACCCTTTCTGACTTTTCATGTTTAATTCATTCTTTATTAGTTATTATTAATTTTAATTATTCTGTATAGGCTATCATTAAGGTTTTATTTCCTCGCATTCTGTATGATAATTTTGATTAGTTAGTTTTACATATAAATTTTTATATGTAATATAAAATTTTTATTTGTAAAAAATGAACAAATCTGTAGTTCTCTGTTTCTGAAAAGAGTTCAATTTTTATTAGTTAGTTTCAGATATGGCATATAAATTTTTTATGTGTAAAAAATGAATAAATCAGTAATTTTCTGTTTTTGAAGTGAGTCAGACTTAACCATTGTTACGAATACAAAACTATGCGTCGAGAATTATGTTTAATCCTTTAATTCCGGCAAGAATATGTTAAAGTGAAGAGCTGTTCTGATATCTATTGAGACTTCTTATTTAGATCGTCTGCAAAAGGATTCATCTTCGTTATAAAATGAAGATGAATCTTTTGTTGATTTTTAAAATGTAACATTCATAAAAAATATAATCTTGTTCATGAATATTCAGTATTTTGTCTGCAAAGACATTTATTCAACTTATTATATGTAAAAGAAATTTTTTATCCAAATTATGTACAATTACAATTCTTTTTTATATGCATGCTTGTTATTTACGAAAATAATAGAAATTTCTCGCTAGATGTGATTATAAAGTAACAGTTATAATTAACGAAAATTAAATTAAATATTAAAAGAAATTAAATTAAATTTAAAATTCTTTTGCATTATACAGAAAGGCGCATATGCAGCTGCTTCTGATAAAATACAAGAAACAAAATTAGAACTTCAAAATTTAAGTTAAAAAGAAATATAGAAAAAGTAAACATTAATAATAATCAGAATTCATTTCATAATTCTGATGATGAAATCACTTAATGCTGCTGCGTTAGCACGCATAAAAGGTGTATTTTGTGTGTGTTGTCATTATTATTAATGTTTACTTTTTCTATATTTCTTTTTAACTTAAATTTTAAAGTTCTAATTTTGATTATAAAGTAACATACCTACGAGTGAAACAAACACTTCTGTAAAAGTACTTTTACTGCGGAGTTAGACCTTCAACAGGAAAACCTCTCTTTCAGTTTGCTCACTCACTTCAAGAATTTTGAAACCTGAATATCTGTAAAAGCGTTTTTACCACAGTGATAGATTAAAAGAATAAAACATTAAATATTTTCCTCGTTTAAAAGTTCGTGTGTATTTCAACTGGCGAGTGATGTGTTTTATAGAATGTGTAAGTCTCGACCGAATTCGTAGATGATTCAAAGGGGCCCAAATCGTGAGGGTGTGAATTTTCATTTACGCATTACTCCCTTACAATTGAACATTCAAAGATAATTCATAACAACAACTTTTGCATTGAAATTTTTTCGACAGCGGTAGTTGCTTAAAATTTAGTAATTAAAAAGTGATTTTGAACTCCGAAATTCGACTGCCTTTTAACTTATGCTAGTAGAGCCATGTTGGAAAGCTTTCATAAGTTGCATTCTTTTCCACCCTCTTTCATCCTTATGGCTCCAACGCATGGCGATGGGGGAGTTTTCTTTTCCTTATATCTCCGGACAAAGGGAATCTATCTTCGCCTTCCGGCTTTCCGACAGGAATAGTTTACTATTTTATCCCTCAAAGTTTTTTAACCAAAAAAAATAATTTAAAAAATTAAAATTCAATAGAAATTCATTTTAAATAATAAATAGTATTTCAGGAATTGTTCAGTCGGTCCGGTTTCATAGAAATATTATCGTTTTCTGTTATTTTTTATGTGCAATCAAATAATTTAATTTAACATTTGAACATTCATAAAATATCTTCATAATTTTTGAACACCTATTTTTTGATTTAAATTCAGGATATAAATGATTCTAAAACAGCATTTTTTCTTATTCGACAAAGATATATTTTTGAGTGTCTTTGTATTAACTTTATATTTAATGATATCTTTTAATCCTAGATAAGAAGATATTTTATACTGATGACTCCCATGCTTAAAATAATCTCAATATCTTCCGGACTCTGATTAAATCCAATGCGCATTAAGGGTTTAATCTAGTATTGTAGATTACTGTACAAAACTCGGCTTCAATCGACTTTAGTATCAATTTTTTATGCCTTTTGAAATCTGGCAGAGATCTAATCGAAACAGCTTTTAACCTAATTTTACATTTTTAATCGTACTTATTTGTACTTAACTAATCTGATTCTTCAGTTAAGAAGCTTCACTTCACGTGGAATTTTCTAGCCAACGAAAAAAAAGCTCCAAATAAAAATAAGAGAATCTTTTCGAAGGATTAAATCTAATTAATGATACTCTTAAGCTGTATTTTCGTTTTTTTCCGTTGACGCCTTCCATATCCTGGCTGGAACCAATTCTAACATACCCTAAATGAAATAAGCGCGTTTCGATCATTTAAATCGATTCGAAGCAGTAATTAATGCTGGGCAGGCAACACTTTTTGCTGGGATCCCCTGGTCTAGTGAGGATTTTGCCAATGGGGCGTTATTTCGATAATTGCTTACTTTGGCGACCTTGTCATGCGTGGAGCGGAGATCAATATTATCCCGATGATGGAACCCCAAGCTAGATTGCCTATTGAGCTGGTCTGGCTTAGGAACCCTTTTAATGGTGTTTTCGTAGGGAACTTTTTTATTCAGCATATCATGCCCAGAAAATTATGTTTGGCCAAAAGAGATATCGTTCCGCAGAGCGCAATACTACAGTGCGATTTGTTGGTGCTGGCTATTCTTCTATTTCGCATTGTTTTCAAGTGCTACAGGGGCCTAAGAAGGATGCTTTTGCTGAAGAATTCCATTCAGTGAAAAAATTACCAAATAAAAAAGGTACAGACTGAATTTATTACTTTAGTACAAAGTTACTCAAGAATTGCAGTTTTCACCACTTTGTTTAATAATTTCAAATAATCACTCAAGCAGTTCAGTTAGCCTGTCAGAATAAATATTAAATCAACAAAATAGACTTAGTGCGAGTTATACGTTGAAAATTTTGAAATTTGGTCTTACATTCATTTTCAAAGGAGTCGTTGAAATGAAAAATATAAAAAAAAATATTTAGGAAAAAATTCTGTCCGACTCGCATCGGAACACAAAATTTATTTAATTTTTTTATTTGTATCTAATTATTTATTGTACCTGATGAAGTGTACCTTAGACTTGTAATTTAGATTGCCTATTTAGTTAACCTGTCCAAAAAATCCGCCATCTCTAACGGAGTTTTTGTGGTGGACTTTTTTTCTTTCAGAATATCGTCCCACAAAACTTAATGTTCTTCTGTTTCGAATTGTTTTAAAGTGATGCAGTGGACTAATAGGAACATCTCTGCTGGAAAACTAACTGTTGGGATTTTAGTGCATTGATTAATAACCTAAAATGGTTCAATAGTAGTTTAGTAAAGGGATCGAAAAAAATGTGGCTGGTAGAAACATTCTCGAGACAAACTGAAAACGAGATATTTAAATAGCTTATTAATTTAAGTTTTTTCTGGAAATTTTAAAAAGAATGCAGTGGATCGACTGCTACAAAGGAAATGCTTGAAGTTCGAAGTGAAATACTATTTCCCCCTTGAAACATTGAAATTTACCTTATTTTAACATATTGAGCACGGATGCAATTTGAACTCAGTGCTACGAAATAACCGACACGGCATTAATTGTATACCACATCGTGCTTAATGTGTTGAAATAGAGCTTTCGGATAGAGAGACAATTATTTCACTGTTTTTAAATTATACATAAAAAACTAAAAACACTTGCGCAAAAATTCCGAAAGAAATTTTATAAGGCGATACGAAATAGATTTTAAGTCCTCTGAGAGTTTTGTTCCAATTTTTTTTAAATCTGACGGATTCCTCCATTACCAAACTTAACTAACTTCATAATATTCATTTGAATTATAATTTTGTTACTTATGGAAAAAGCTATTTCTTTTAGTTTAATAATCTTACATTTTTCTTTTCAAGCTGTTCTTTAAATTACACAGTGTGAACTGGAGTTAAAATCTCTCTTTAGGATCGGGTTCGAGATTGCATTCCGCTGAAGATCCATCGTGTATTGTGCCTGGTGCAATTAAATCTACCACCGATGGTCAACTTACATTGGTGTGGTACGAAAATTTGGAGAGTGAAATGCCAGCTCAGGTGTCGTTTTTGTCATTTGACCTCGATTCAAAATTATGAGGTTAGCCCCTCCTGTAGCTTCTAACAAATCAAAATTTTCAAAGAAAGTACTGTTTTTGATGTGAGGAAAAGTTCTCAAATATGAGACTTTGAAATGAAATCAGCCATGATGTATCTTACCTTAAGCAGTGTTGGTACAATTTACCAGTTTCATCATCAACGTAGACAACTAACTGAGACAAATTTACAGTAATAAAATGTTAGTACAATGTTCAGTTATTTTATCAAAAATAGACAACTTTTGATGTGAACACAATCGTGTCAAGTGGTCTTAACTGCCGCTGCAAGCGTAACTGTGTTGTGCAGTTTATTTGCGCTTTGGGAAGTTAATTCTGGAACTTTTTGATACACCAGCGTATTTGATGCACAAGTTTTAAAAAGAGTAATATTTCCCTTCAATGCATTCCGATGAGAAATTTCAAAATTGAATAAAGAATACTAATATTCATTACATCTTTCGAAGCTTCCGCTCAAAGTTTCCTGCTTATTATTTTTTTAAAATTTCTTTAAAACGTGATTATATTTCCTTTTGTTTAATCTTTCTCTTGTAAATACTTCATCCAATCAATATGATGAGTATAAAAGCAGATTTTCTAGATCCTATAGATACAGTTTATTAAAAAGTAAATTTTCATGGTAAACGTCTTTGCAGAAAATCTTATTAACATATATTTGCTGATGCTTAAAAGATTAAAACGAGTGTATAATTCACTGTTTTGTTATTTAAAACTATACGCACCATCTTCCAAAAACGAAGTTAATCAATCGTTCAAATCATTCGATTGCTATAGGATTCGATTGCAATCACTGTGTCAAGAGTTCCATTAATCATACAAATTCATAAGTTATTTTTTCGCCTCGAATTGAACTATTTGCTATGTTAATATCTCCGCTACATCGTTATAATTTATTTCCAAGCGTAGCTTTATTAATCAAGTGCTTGAATCACAAGCAAACTCGATCACTTATAGATCACTATCTGGCACCGATTCATTAAAATGCTTTAGACGGTGATATACGTAATTAATGATGTGACATTTTAAAATTTGATTAATTTTCGTCATTATATGCTCTCAGAACTCGTCCGATTATGATTTATTTCGAATACCTGAACGTATTGAGAGATTTATAAATTTGTCCCATCCATTTGTAAACCTAAAATTATAAATTATTCTTGGCTTATTAAGTTTTCAAAGCACCCTCACTCTCGGTGATTGAAGTCTCCGAAAAACTGTGTGTGATATAATTGACTCTAAATAGTTCCTTTAAGTTATATTTATAAATGTGTTCCATCCATTTAGAAACATAAAATTATAAATTATTCTTGACTTATTTGACAGTCTCAGCTTTTAATGCCTGAGTATTCGAAATTGTGTGATATTACTGGTTCTAAATTGTTTCTAATTTTTCCAAGTCCAGCCCATTTCTTGGCTTAGAAAAATTTCTAAGGTCCCTGCTGCCATCTGTTATCAACAAGGAGAAACTTCCCTTTTTTTCCTTCCACTCAATATATAGATAAAACCAAATAAGAAGAGCAATGCATAGGAGAAGAAAGAATTAACAATTTATCAGGTTCGAGAGATGTGAACCGGAATATTATTTACAACATTTTATTAAAAACATGCGCAATGGGTTTTCTTTGCTGATTATAATTTATTATAATTGCTGCTTTTGATTAGAGTTTATTATCATTCTAGTTAAAAATAAATTTTCTTAGAACCAAAAATGGTAAAATCCATTGTTAGCGTTCGTTTGGTTGTCTGCTGATAATAGCTCTTTAACTTAATATTCCTTGTGGTTTTGTTATTGAAGATAAGATCTTCTTCTGAAGTTTTTATGCTAAATATCTGGACAGAAAGCGAAAAGAACAGCATCCTTTATGATTTTTGCAAAAGAATTAAAATCATTTCGTAACCCCTTATAACGAACTGAATCCTTGTATTCAGAAACACATAGATGCAACAGGTTGTATGCCTTGGAAGAATAGTGGGGTGATGATCGTTAGTCATAATATTTTCAAATTTAATCACAGAGCAATTTTAAATGGTTTAGAATTCAGTAAATAAGGGCGTGTCAGAGCTTTTATTTTGATGTCGCAGTTCTAATATACGTTAAAATGTAACACTTCTAATAGAAAGTTTCGATTTAAGATTTAGATAGTTAAAAATTGATTCAAAGAATGTATGAATATTTTCTACTTTTTGTTGCTTGATGGTAATTATAAATTTGACGTCGAAATATTTACTAGTGAATATTTCGGAATGATTTAATATTTAATTTGGGTGAAGAATTATTTTGACGCCTATACTTTCTAACAGTATTATGAAAATTAACGCCTTTGAATCATTCGAGAGCATACTCCTTCAAGCATAATGTATCATTAATTTGATGTAGTTCAAATTGTTGACTATGGCGTCTTATTAAATGATGTGTTAATTGTAACTTTATGAATTTTAAAATCACGAGGGATGATTCTGCTTCATCGATAAATGCATGTGAATTAAATTGTAAACATCTGGTTTTAGTAAAACTGAATTTCATGTTGGAAACATTTAAATTATTTTCAATTAAGGATTTAGCTTGCATTTGTTCATTATGAACTTATCGAATTCTCGGTTTTTCACCACGTTAAATTATAATTGAAACTTTCATTAAGTCAATAGGTGATATTGATTAGAATGTCTGACTAGATCAGTTTATCAGAATATTGCTTTAAGTTTTAAAAATTACATTTTTTCAAGTCATTAAATTTATAAGATTAGAATAAAATTTGAACTTTTATTTTGTACTGGGTATTATGGAATCCATTACCACCAAAACTAATGCATTTCCTTGTAAAGAATAGAATTTCTGCTTCTTAATCAGGAGTTACTTAAAAGAATTTTTCATTCGGCTTTTCATTTTTAATTAAAACACATTAACAACAACGTTTAGCCTTCGGTTATCCAATGGCGTGGCGACGAGGGGAACGGGGGCCTCGGTGTCTTAGGTGACGTCATGCAAATAAAACCCTAGTGTGTTTATGTCACTTTTTAAAGCCAAATTTGATGAGTGATAAAAAAAATAATACTATATATCGGGCGCCATTTACGTTTGCTAAGACACCGATGGCAAAGAGCAGCAAAAAGATCAAATTATTCTTCGGCGTCACTGCAATTATATCATGATATAACTAACAATTTTAATTAATTATGTATTTTTCTTTGCTTGTGAAACGTCCGGATGAAGACATTTCCTTTCAATAATAGTTGAACTCGGTTGTTGTCTTTATATTAAAAAAGAAAGAGCAACAGTTTTAGAAATGAAAACAAAGACTCTTATTTGAAAGCAATGCTTTGGAACTTAAAGCTCCCTTTGATGATTCTAAATCAAATAGGAACATCCAAAGATTGCTCAAAATCTTGGCAGATCGTAGAAATGCTTCTCAATGAGTTGCGAAATCATTATTCAAACTGTAAACTAGATTGCATTTGAAATCGGTATATTTGCTTATTTAAAACTAATATTAAAGGTTTAAATTGGTTTTCTATTACTATATTTGATAAAATTTCGTCTCTTACAAAAATATGTACATAAAACATCACACCTTCAGTCTTGTCAATTCTACCATTATTTTTTAACTTTGAATTGTTTTAACTATCATTTAAATAAATTGCTTCAAATTCGGATAGAATATCGGTAAATAATTACTTAACAAAAACATAAGAATTATTTCGATATTCAGTAAATAGTCTATTCTTTTTAATATATATTTATATATGATGATTCTTCAATTTCTAACGTGCAAAAACCTTATGCAAAGAGATAATTTCTAATTTAGGTACTTATTTGTGCCTTCAACTTCATTTATTTTAATAAAATTCAAATAATGACTGTTTATTTAGTCTTTTCTATTTTATCTAGCAGTGAAACTAATGTTTGCGAAGAAATAATGCCATGAAGTCCATCAAACGCATTCATGCTAATATCTGAGTAAAGAACCTAAAGAAATCCTCAAGTTTTAATAATGCGTTAATATTGCTCTTATAAAAAATTTCTAGCTCTTTCTTTAATTGAATAAATTCCGAAGTTGAGATCAATGAAAATTTCATGACTAATCAAGAAATATGTGATGTCATGTAAGCTACATTCAACACTTTAAAATAATATCTTTGGGCAATTTCTTTGTGTGATCAGAAAACTAGAATCTCTAAATGATTTTATAGTTAAATGATGCAATGTCTTGAACCCAAAATGATTCATTAGAGACTGTTTTTTCTTCCACTTTTGACTCCTTACCCGAAACGATTTTATTGTGCTCTCTGAAGAATGAGACTCGAATTGAAAACACTAACAATTAAAAGACTATCAAGCAGAAAAATCTCGCACTTTTTTCCTCCGCATAACGAGGTACTAATAAAAGCTAATTTCCAGTCCTTTTCTAAATGGGCTCATCTGTCATTGAGAAAGTGGAATCTCATAATGATTCAATAACTGTACGCCTAGAGCTTTGAATAATCCATCAGGAGGCAAAGCGTGTCTCTTGACTCCTAACTGGGAGCGATTTTATTGTGCGCTCCAAAGAACGTGGCCCAAATTCAGGCAAAACACCATCATTTAAAAGGCCGTCAAGCTCTCTCCTAAACAAAAAATCGGAGTCTTATCGAGAAGAGTGGTGTTTATCCTTTGGAAAAGGTAGGCCTTCCGTTCATATTTTTTTCGAGGGAGAAAGGAACAGGTAGAAGGGGTGTGGGCGATGGTATCTCAGTGTCGGCAGCTCTTTCCCTTAGGACAACATCTATTATTCTTTCATAGATTAGCTCGGCACTTTTCCGAATTTTTCTGTTTTAATTAAAGCGAGAGAGAGAGAGAGATAAAGCGACTTATTCTGCACAAAACCCATCCAGCGACGGATGGAAGAAGAGAGCGGATGAAAAGCGGCAGTTCAAAGACAACGATGACGAAAAGACCCTGGCGTTGTTTGTCCCTTCTCTTTAATTCCCCTGTTAATTACTCTCGATCCTCGCAGGTTTGTAATTACAGAGTAAAAGCGGGTGGGGGACCCCCAAGTGCCCCCCTTAAAGGGGACGGGGTGAGAGAATGCAAATCTCCATTATCCACTAATTAGTTCTATCGGTAGCTTCCCAGAAATCCCCTCACCGGCCTCTTTTCTCTCTCCCTTGCTCTTACTTCTATCTTCCCCATACCGTGGGGGGTGTGCAGCTGTTGCATACTGGCGTTTTCTCTCGGAGCCCTTTTGCAAAAGCATATCTCCAAGGCAACAATGAAAGCGTGTTTGCTTATCCCTTATAAGTTAATACTCTCCAATTAACTGAGTTCGACGATATTCAACTCTTTTCTGTCATCACACCAAAGGTTTTACCTGAGCTTACCCCCCCTCCGACGATGCAATAAAATCCCCCCACCGCGTAACTATCTAAGCGCTTGTGAAAGCGTGGGTTGCTGCTGCAGTGGAATGCTGAAGGGGGCGGGGGGATATTTGCAAAAGGATGAGCCTTGCACAAACATCGCCGATTAGAAAAACCCCTTCCCGTGGAATTTTAAAACTTGGATCGACTCGCCGAAGCAAAATCCTACAACCCTGAGCTTAAGTCCGTGATACTTTGTTCCGCAGAAAAACCTGTGGAAGAATAAGAGGAGGAAAGGGCTGGTACTGAATCAATAGATCGGAAAGGGGGGTGTTTATCAAAGCGCTGTCTCTCCCTTCGCTTCATTTCACACAAACACGCTTCAGGAGTAGACAAATATCTCATTAAGTGATTGCCTCGGAAAATCTTCAAATGGAAAAGAAGAAGTAAATCTTTTTATTTTCTTTCGTCTCCAAAATCGACAAACAGAATTCCAAAATTTCACACGATTTTATGTCCGTGTTTATGCTGCAACTCAACCATGCGTATCCATCCTTTAATAGAAATTAAAAGCGCTGTCAAAGCGATGAACTTATCAGTTTGAAATAGTAATTCTCTCTTTCTGTCTCTTGCAGAAAACCTCGCGCGCAACCCCTATTGCCTCTATTTTCTTGTATTTAATTGAAAATAAAAATGCCCGGATTAGACATTTTGATGGCGTTGCGTGGCACTTGTGTTATTTCTGGTGAATAAATAATCCCTCTTAGATTCTCACTTTCGCTTAAGATTATTTGTGCAAATAGTTATTTATACCGGGAATTTAAATTGATACAATTACAACAGATGTTTAAGTAAGGAGTAAAACTCCCATTATAAGGTAATGGATTTTTTTCATTTTGTATTATTTAAGATCCATTATTATAAATCTAGAGAGACATTGTTTCAATTTTAAATGAAATGTAGCTTCCACGAAGATTTGTTACTTAAAATTATTTGCCGATATTCATTTTACCTACGTAATGCGACAAATGGATGCATTTCAGTTATTTATTTCAGTGAACGAGTTTTATTGTTCGAAGCATTTCAGCTCTTTGCAGAGGATGATACGAAATATTTCTCCAAGTAAAAGAATCGTCACTTTTAATTGCGAGATAACTCTTTTTTTGTTTTGATGTTACTGACAATAATGAAGTGAATCAGTGATTCAAGGGATTATTCCGATTTTTTTTCTGTGCATTATTCTTAAGGGGTCATATATCTTATAAAATATAAATCTAGTGGATAAATATGAAAGGTCGTTGATTCCTTTCATATTTATCATTGAATATTGGAAAAAAGAAATCTATTGTTTCAGTTTAAAGCAAAATCTCATCCAAAGACCTATATAGCAGGCATCTGCATTTATTTGAAATTATATAGTAAATGAAACCTTTGTGTAAAGTCGCTTGAAAATATAGTGTACAGATGAAAAAAACAAGCTTTTCTTTTGTTTTCAGGTGAAAGACCGTATAAATGCCACCTTCCTGAATGCGGTCGGGCGTTCATCCAATTATCTAATCTTCAACAGCACTTACGGAACCATGACAGTCAGATGGAACGTGCCAAAAATAGGCCTTTCCATTGCAACATCTGTGGGAAAGGTTTTGCTTCGGAAAGCAGTCTCCGAACGCACAGATCAAAGGTAAATATTTCAATCTTGAGTGCTTGGGGGAAATCTAAGATATTAATTTCTCTCTGTGAGGTTGAATTGAAGCTAAATCAGCTGCATGTTGCCACGTTTCTTTCAATTAGTGACTTTAAAGGCACTTGAAAAACAAAACTTATACGAGTGATTTTCCAATATTTATCTATTTATAAAAAATCATAAAATGAAGAAAAAACGCTTAAATATATTAAAGAAATGCAAAAAAATTCACTTAAGAAAAAACCTGTTAATTATGTAATAACAAAAACATAGTTTGTGTTAAAAAAGTGCTGACCCTTCATCAAACTAAATGTTAAAATTCATTTGCCTGAATCATTACCATTTCAATCAAGTAAAAGGAGTTGTCGAAACACATTATGTCACACTAAAACATTATTTCAGACATTATTTGTTCAATAAATAAATAAGCTTTAACTTTACGGTTTACATTACCAAACGCAGGGTCGTTAATTTAATCAAAGCCAGGAAATATTTTAATATTTCAGTTCACTATATTCAACGTTTTTAAAGTGCTAATTGTAAATCATTGAATATTTCATTAATGCGTTAATTTGGAGTCATTTGGAACTTATAATACAAATTGCATATTATTCTTGCTTTCTTAAACATCTTAACTTTTTAAGGAAAAATTATAAGTAGAACTGAACTAGCTCACGATTTCCCCCACTGACATACGTTGATCTATTATTTCTCCTTACCTTCATTGATACTGATGTATTTGTAACATTTTCTATTTTATTATCTTTTTCAGCAACATGCGGCTCTTATTGGAGGGGCCAATTCTCAGTCATGTCCCGTTTGTCACAAAATATGTTTGAACGCCGAGGCCTTGATGGATCACATGCGTACGGCCCACAAGGATCCTAATGCTTCTGGCACCCCAAGTAAGAAAAAACGGGGCCGAACCCGCTTCCGTACTACCGACTCCATCATCATCTCGACATCCAACACCATTATAGGGCATCCCAATCCTGGAAGTGTCAATTTCCCCAACAGCCCTTCTCCCAGTCCTGCTTCTCACCCTAACACCAGTATCTCCATATCAGGCCCAACCTCTTCCTATGGCAATTCTTTGACCAGTTCTACTGCCACACTCATGTCACAATTGGGAATGGGCATGGGACCTTTCGTGGTGCCCTCAGTGGTGGGAGGTCACCATCCTGGTCACGCATTGAGCTCCCATCACCACCTGAATCACCCTCAGAACCACTATGCCCATCACGCTCTGGGCAGGGCACAACCATCTTTCCTTAATCTGTAAAAACTGAAATAGCACCATGAGTTCACAGTCTCAGTTTTTCTCTTTCATTTACGATCAACTCCAGACGAAGTTACAATCCCATAAAATTGGTAAACATTGCGTGGAAACGCAACATTACACTGCCATCGAACATACAGCGTTTTAATGTGATGATGTCATGGGAGAAATAGTCCAAGGTCGTAGAACAAAATACAAGTATCATTGGATATGATGAACCTTAGTGCATATATATATTGCTAAATAAGGACTATTTCCACTCTCAACCTCTGTTCGAAAAAAAAATTTCAACCCCATTTCCGCCATAAAAATTTTGTCACGACCTCACAATCCGAAGTAATAAAAAAATTAATTTAACCGAAGTATTAGTTAATGATAAAGAGAAAGAAACACAATTTAAAATAGCTATGCAGCAAATTTGAATGAAATATTTTAAGTCATAAATCATGATTTTCTTACTTGATGGAGTCTTAACAAATAAGGCGCTGTGAAAGTCTTCGAGACCCGAAAACTGTTTTGCGTGACTTCACAATTTGAAATGCCCTGGTTTGTATCATGCAGTTAAAACAGTGTGCATCTAAAATATGCTGAACAGCATTTCATTGCGGTGTTACTACTACAATCAGTCCCTTTAAAGGCATTTTGGACCATGTCTTTTTTCTTTCTTAATTGTCCAACAGGCAGATCTACTTAATAGGAAATTAATACCATAAGAAGACAAATTATTATGAATACTTGACAAAAAAATGAAGCTGATGGGAGAGAGAACAGTGAATGGAAATTTGAAAATAGCTTTTATCAAGACGGTTTTTTTTTACGTCAAAAATGCATGAGAGTCGGGAGCATTTTCCCTCGCGTAAGGTATGTCATTGGAAATAATAGTTAAATTGAGAATAAATTTAAATAATAACTAACTGCATTTTAAGTTGTTTTCAATTTAACCATCATTTTCATTAATATTACCGAAAATTCGTTAATTCTGCATAATTTTTCATTTGGTTGCATATATTTCCGATCCAACCGCGATTTTTAAAATAATTTATTTTCTAAAAGCATAACTGTATGATGCTTTGAATACAAATTGAGAATTATTTATCTGAGCATAATAATGCACAATTAGATAAATAATGCAACGTAACATTATTTATTTTATTCTTTTTCAATGTCAGAACAAAGTAGAGTTCCGTTTCAGTTAGATGATATTTTAAAAGTTAATCTCTTTTGATGATTATTTTCTCGATATAATTAATTAATATTAGAAAATCTGGCTCAGAGATATAACATTTTGGTTATTGGTAAAAGTTCTAAACTTTGATTCAAAAATGTTTTCTTCATTTAACGATATGGATTAAATGATAATTGTTTCTTAACTTGTGTACGCTAAATTAGAATTATTTCTTTAACTCTTTCATCTCTTTTATTTTAAAATTTGATTTTTTAAAAAAATGTCTACCCTTGAAGTTTCCATATCTTCCTATGCAAATTGCACGTTTTTATACTCATGGTGCTATTTAATTTTTATACATAAAATGCTAGTTTCCACATGTTAAATCGATACCACATTATTATCTTTCGAATGAATACCCCACAGTTTTTCAACACTATTTGGAATGTCACAAATTATACGCATTTTGTGATTATTTTGTATGTGAAAGGGTAAATTGATAAATGACTCTTGACCTTATAAGTAAAAAAATTATGAAAAAATTGCAAAATTGTTTTGAAAATTGATTTATTCGCATCAAGAGTCCACTGTGCTTCAGTCTACCCTTATTTATTGGTGTTTTATGAAATGTTATAGAAGTCTAAGTGTTTATTATGAAAATATTTTAAATTAGTTATCAAATTTTCAGAATGTGTATAATATTAGTGAAGTAGATGCGATATTTTATTTTCTTTATGTGCTTAATCAAATCCAGTATTAATCAAATTACTTTTAAACTTAAAATTTCAAAAGCTAATAGACTAATTCAAAAGCTTATATATTTATTGTTATTGTGCTTTTCTATATTAATTAGACTTTATAAAACTTGAAAACTTTTACTGGTGCAATTGATGTTATGATGTTTGTATATAAAGAACTTCTTTTAATGTTATTGGGACTCATTTGGTCAATATATCCTCTGTTTAGACCGTTGTGAGTTCTATGTATGTATGTATGCGAACAAAAAAAATGACGAGAAACGCTTTCATTCTAGCTTCAATTTGCTTCGACTCTAGGGATTCCAATCTTTTAATGTTTTCTGAAATATATTTGTCTTATAGCTTTTATTCTCGGAATTATTAGGATTTAAAAACAAAGAGTTCGACACTTTACAAAGTAAAGGCAATGATACTCTTAATCATTTCTACTGCAATGTTTGAAATGTTATTTAAATGGATTTAAAATAAACTAATCATTTATTTTTCATTCGCTGCTCATGAATATGTTAGGGCGCATTTTGCTGTTAACAAATAATCCATAATTGTTGCATCAAATAATCCATCGATATTTTATACTGCATTCATTTTATTTCCTTAAAACTTAAAATATTGAACAAAAATTTTACACGATGGCAGTTCGGAAAATGTTTTTAACTTAATTGCTTTGTGGGGTACTGTATCATTGTAGTATCTTAAAGTATTTTTTGTGTTATTTTATCATTAATTTAAAAATACTTTTAACTTTTATCTTTATTTCAAGACTTTCATCGCACATTACAGCTAAAGATCTCATTTACTTTGTGGACAGTTCTATAATTCGTTTTTTAGACATTTTAGGGTATATATTTTTGCTTTCTGTAGTCTTGTGACCGTGCGTGAGTTGTAAGTTTGGCTAATGTTGACATATAAAACGCGAAGTTAAACTTTTCTGCTCTGTAGTTTTTGAAGATTAGTTCTTGCATAAGACAGCTTAAACTCTATGCCAAAAATTTGTTACTTTCTGTGATAGATCTTAATCCTACTTAAAGATATTCGAAGCTACAAATAATTATTAAAGAATAAATTTAATACTAAATGTTGTTAAATTAAAATTGTAGTCATTTAATGTAGAGATATTTCGTATAGTTTCTTTTCTTTGGTCAAAATCAATAAAATTTAGAGAAACTAAGACATATTTTCCTAAAGGAAAATACAATAAAGAATACAATAAAGAAACTTCATGAAATCGGTAACTTTTTTTTCATTTTAAATGAATTTGTCGTGAAATATTTCAGATACCTTTACTTTAACTTACGAAAGAAGTATGTGATAAATTAGTTTTAGAAACAGAAAAAATGTGCTCTTAAAAGAAAATGCTCTTGCATTTGTATCGCGCCATCTGCGCCACAAGCTAGGCGTGGCATTGAAAAAAAAACAGAAACCAATGAACCCAGCTCAAAGAAGGCAATAAGTGTAATATCTTACTGGCAATGTTCCTGTTCAGATAAAAATGAAAGAAAAACATATTAGCTTAGTTATAGCTTTCTTTACATATGTGGTAGAATATTCATTTGTTAATGTAGGTGCAATTACTCATCAAATAAGCTCTAGCTTTCTTAAAGCTCCTGTAAATATCTTCTTCTGGTTACAAGTTTTGTACAGTTTGTCTTATAGCGTGGTATTTCTATGCTTCATGAAAGAACTGTAAATGATAGATAAGCAGCAAAATCTATATTTGAACTTTTTATATTGTGTCTTTAGCTTTTTGTTTAAGTTTTTTTTGTCTATGTTATCATTTTTATGTTTTATATTTCTTTTCATTATGTCATTGTTATTGTAAAGCTTTTGTTTTATGGTTGCTTCATATTTTTTTACTTGTAAAAGCTTATTATTAAACATTATTATGTGCTTCATAAAATGTAAATTGATTATTTATTCCAAATTTTAAATTCGAGTGATTTCAAAACGAGACTTTTAACTAAACTAAACCGAAAACTCAGCAGGAGTTTAATAATAAAACAAAAAATTATTTTGTTATCGAATTATTTATGAAGGAACGTATCAATTTTCTTTTAGACATTGTAAATATGTTATCCTTAATAATTAATGTGTATTTTATTATATATTATTTTGTTCAATTTAAGGCAATATTGAACAGAAATACAAGATAAGTATGTATTTCTAGATCCTTTCCTCAAAACTTTTATTCAAATTCGATGTCAAAGATATTGAAGCAACACCATTTCTAATTAAAAAACATATTTTTTTAAAATAATGCTTTTGCTGCAGAATAAATTTAATGGGAATGCTATCTATAATTATTTCATATGTTCAACAATTTTTTATGTTTAGGAATTTTATGAGCAGTATTAAATATTCTAAGTAATTAAATTCATTTCCAATTTTTTCCTTCTTTGAATATTACAAATGTTTATCCTCAAAGATTAAATAATCAATTGTATTTATGAAGCATTTCTTTGTTTTCTTTTGTGTTGCATATTTTTATTATTTTGATATTATATTATTAGAATTTTTGTCTTTTTGTATGCATAAAACTCAAAAAGAGTTTTGCTAGTTTTTGATGCATGGCTTTCAAATATTATTGTGTTTAATTTTGCTTGTTTCCTTTTATTTAAGTGTTTTGTTTTTCTTTGTGAAACTTTCGAACTGTGTTCATTTACATTTTTGGTAACAACATGCCGCATTAACTCAAACATCCAGTCGCGTAACTAGATTTTGACAAACTGAGAAATGTTCGAATTTTGGGCTTGTTTCATTTTAAATCAATTTTTCAACACAAGATCAATAACCCTTGTATTAAATACTTGCTTTATGAATTACTTTTCTGTTCAATATCAACTCAATAATAGATTATATATTATAATTTAATGAAATATTGTGAATTTACGATGAAGTCTTTTAGCTGACATTTATACATTTTAATCTATATATACACCTTATATTCTTATTACTTTGTTTTAATCATTTTTCATTACTAATAAAATAAATCTTAAATTATTTATCCTACAAAATTCAGAAATCCATTTTATGATAGTGCAATGTTTAATGGTCAGGAATGACTTTCTTAAGACGCAAGTGGTAAGTTAGAGATCTGATATAATTGTAAACTTATTAAAATGATTTAAGTAGTAAGATCATTCAATCGATTTGTATTAAAAAAATCCAGTGTTCGTGCATTTTCCCTTTATTTTTTTCATTTTTAAATATTACAGGAGTAAAGAACACATAAACTTACTAATACTTAATAATTTGGAAGCAGTATATTAATTCGAAAAAATATAATTAGCTAAAAATTCTAAATTCTTCGATCTAGTTAAGAGTTTTGCAATGTTCCATGTTGTTACTAAAAACGAAAACGTCAACTGTGTGTTGTCATTCTTTGTTCTGTGTGCTATAAGTTCCTGTGACGACAGTTACCGTCTCTGAATTAAATTCTTTCTGATCATTTTAACTCTATCAAACCAAATTTATATCGTGAAACAGGGTATTGACACAATTTATATCTACTTATTAGCTTATTTTTTGGATTTGTGCTGCATGGTCAGTACTCACTTTTGCTATAGAAATGCATATCTTTTTTTTGTCATGCTGTAATTTAATTCCTTTGAGAAAAAATGAAGAATAAATTTCCAATTATTCTGTTGAACAGCTAAAATTTATATCACATTTGAATTCTTAAGTTTCATCAAATTTTTCTTTAAAAATGTTGTTATTCAAATAAATCAAAATCAGTGAGAGTTTTTAAATAACCTTTAAAACCTAACTAACGCGCATACAATAAAACTTTGCTAAGCTGCTAAAGCAAAATAAAAGAATCAGTTAGTGTAGCTTTCAAGGTGTAAACGTGGTACTTTATTTATTAAATCTTATGGCCTCAAAAAATGGGTAAAATTAATTTAAAATTTGACCAGAGAATTTGAAAAATTAATTTAAAATTTGAAAACAAAAGTTAACTTTTGTTGGAATTCTCCCCTCATGAGAATATTCAATTTAAAATACAAATGCTAGATGCAGTTTCTAATTGAAATTTATTTTTAACAAATTCATTTTAAAGTTTTATGTACATGTGCATTTTAAAGTTAATTAAATTCCTTGTTTTGATTTCGTTATGATATGTAGTTTCATTATTGATGCATACTTCGATGTGAAAAAAATTTTAAGTAGTACATATTAATTGCTTATTGTAAATTGTCGAAATAGGTGATTATCATTATTATTATTGCCTATTATTTGACATGCCTGCTGATTTAGAATGTGGTTGCAATTCTATAGCTTGGGTGAGTGCTATCCCGCTTGCATAAACCTTTCTTTTGCTTCCTCGCCAGTTCTGTTATAGTGGACAATTTTTGTATTCGAGAAATGTTCCACTTTTGTTGTTGCTCTCTTTAGAATATTTTACTTATAATTTAGCTGTGAATTGTACTATTTTAACTGTGGTGACAACTTTTATCACCTGAAAAAGCTCAACGGCATCTCGATATATTACTTAATAAAATGAAAATAACATGAATGATCGACTATTTTCTTTTCTGAAAAGTCACTAATCACTCAATAGTCATGAACGGAAAATTTATTTTCTTTCTCGAAAAGTCACTATTCGCTCGATAATTAAGAACGGAAGAGCTATTTTCTGTCTTGAAAAGTCACTAATCACTTTGGTAGTCATTTTTTTGTGCTTAATATGGTCAAACCCTTTGAGGAACTTTACCTTTTGAGTCCCATCTCTAAAAGAAGTTTCCACTAACCTTCTTTGGTACTATTCTATTAGACTACTATTATAACTCATTTACCTGCTTTTTCTATAATAGTTTCTAATTCTATGTATTCACAAATCTCTTTGATACTGCAAACTTATTTTATGAGGAAATATGTTTTTTTTTTAATTAAACCTACTTGCTTCAAATTTTATGTGCGTTTCCTAAAAAATAAGTTTTGCTGTATGAAAGTGCTTTAAGTCTGTGGTTTCATACCTATAAAAATGAGCACTATTTTTTCTTTTTTAGCTGTTAGTACTGATTCTCTTTAACCTAATCAAATGCTTATTGATCCATTAATAATCTATTATGGGTTTATGAAGCATACAGCTCTTTGTCTTGCTAGCTTCCTGTCTGTTTTGCTAATAATCTGTGTGTGTCCATTTTTACTTGCTTTTACTTGTTACCAAACTCAAAGGGTTTGAAAATAAATTAACTTTAAAATAATATTTAACAGAATTACAAAAGAATGCATTCCATACAAAATGGAAGATATGTGAATCATTTTGATTTTTCAACAAAAAATTATCATTTTACTTAAAAGTAAGGTAGTAAAAAGGGGGTTGAGAAATACAAATGAGAGTTCAATTATATACAAACAGAGAAAAATACATACTTTTAAAACTATTAATCATATCTTCTACGATTAATAAATAACTATTTTAAAATGATTTTTTTCAAAAGTTTATAAAAACATTTTTCTTCAAATTAAAAACGCCAATTAACAATAATGCTGCATAAACATTTAAATAATGTCATGTCCTATCACAATTAATGACATGAAAAATATTTTTTGTAAGTGCAGATATTTCATTCACACAATTTATAGACATACCCGAAGAACATGAATATAATTATTGTTTAGAAATAATTAGTTTAATAAGAATAAGTCTTTTATTATTCTTTTGAACCAAAAAATGAAATAATATAGACTACAACATGTTCAACAATAACATAAACTACGACAATTTTTATAAAACTACAACATATTCTATTCTTTAAAGGATTGAAACGAAATCATAATCTAAATAAAAGGTTAAAACTTTGTAATCTTTTCAAAAATATAAAGTTATGAAAGTGGTCTACGACAGAAAAATTAGATTTTTCTTTTAAATTTATTATTAAATTTTTAAATCGAAGAAGCCGTTCCTGTTTTTGTTTGTTCAAAGCAGATTCTATTTTTCCGCTGCAATTCTGTTAGTTGTATCTTCCTGTTGAAAATACGCTTTAAAATGTGTTTTTTCTCTAACTTGATTTTCGAATATTAGGAATAAAATGTGCATACAGACTACATTCAGGAATTTATTAAAGAATCCTAATTTCGAACATTTTAATGCACTTTTATAATTAAAAAATATAGTATTATTATGGTAGGGTTTTCTGGCACAACGTCCAGCATAAAAATATATGCATTTGAAACAAGAAATTTTTTACTAAATCTTAAAAGAATCAGCTGTAAATTGTAGATTTTTTACTAACTAAAGGCATGCTATCAAATATTTCTCAGTTATATGTCTAAAGAGCTCTTCAAACTTACCGGGTAATTTCTTTAATTTTTGCCAGTTTCTGAGGTTTGCGAATGCGGCTTAGAATATGCAACATAACGGTTGCTGAACGTTTTTTTCTCTAGACTGTAGAGGAAACTACAGAGGGTTTTGCCGAACATTCGCGACTGCGAGCAAATGTTGGAGGGTAAAAAGCACGATTTTGAGTAACGTGGATTTCGAAATTACTCTGAATACCATTTGCTCAACTAGACAGTATATGGCCCATTTTTCATTTCTGGAGGGTAGGACAATAGCAGTATCTATGTGGCGATGTAATTGTGACACATTGGGTCAGGGACCCTGAGACCATGTGCTTCTGTCAGTTTGCCACTTATGCCACCCTAAAGTTACGCCACTGTTGGATACTAAATTTCTGTGGTATGGAAAACTTTCTCCTGAAACTGAACCCTTCTGTGCACCGAAACTTCATGTTCGGAGCTATCTGCAAGCCCAAAAATCTCCACAGTCATGCTTGTTTTCAAATTAGGTCTGTTACAGTTGTGAATAATCAGAATTACTCTGAATACCTGTGGCGCAAGTAGACAGCATAAGGCCCTTTTTTCTGTCCTGGAGGGTAGAGCAATAGCAGTGTCTATGTGGTGATGTAATTGTGACAACACTTCATTGTCGCCTCGCCCCCCAAGACCATATACTCCTGGCATTTTGCCACTCTTGCCACCTTATATTTACGCACTGTTGAATATTGAATACTAAATTTTCGAGTATGAAAAATTTTCCCCTGAAGCTGAACCCTTCTGTGAACTGAAACTTCATGTTCGGATGTCTATCTGCAAGCCCAAAGTTTCACACAGTCAATGCTTGTTTTTAAACTATGTCTACTTCACTCGTGATTAAACAGAAAAAGCTATTGAAGAGTAAGTCTTCTTGCAAACGTGTTTCCATTCTTTTATTCCTGATCCTGTCAGATGCTTCCTCGCATTCAGCCACTATTGCAAACCTCAAAAGTTAGCATACATTCTCAGTCTTGGAGAAAAACTTTAATTTAATCCTCAAATTCGAATCTGCGAATGAAATGGGACGTTCTTAAAAATAAATCCGAAAATCCAGAAACTTCCATGAGTTATTAAAAAAAAGGGAAAGAAAAAGTGCTCATTTTTCACCAACTAAACAAAATATATCAACTGCAGATAACTCAATCTCAATCAAATTCAATATGTGCTGTTTCGGCACTAGTAAAATGGCAGGTAAAAATTCAGAAGGCAACTATCTTTGTTATAGCATCTTTTCTGCACGTTGTAACCCCCACAGGCCGAAGACGCACGACAAGTCATCCGTGTCCAGTATGCGGCAAGACTTACGTGAACGAAGGATCCCTGAGGAAGCATATCGCTGGCCACCCGGAAGCTTCTGGCATGAGCACGCCACTGAGAATGTGGCCCTGTACCGTGTGTCAGAGTGTCTTTACACAAGAGTCAGGTAACGTTTCTAATCCATGGCGTATTGTTTATACATGAATATCCACTTCTCCATATTGGGCAGAAATCCCATAGTGAAAGGGTTATTGGGTTGCACGTGGATTGTGCTAAGATTTCAGTGCGGTAAAGAAATATGAAGTATGTCGTGTCGTATAGACGAATTAGCACATTCATTAATGGAAATTACTGCTTAGGATGAGCTCTTTGTTAAAACAGTTTTGATCTGTCATTTTTGCTTTTCAAGCCTTTGTAATCTCAATCATGCCAGCTTTGTCAGTTTATTAGATTTTGTTCCCATATTGCCAAACTTCTAAAATTACTGATGAATTTTTCATTACACGAAATTTCAGTGGATTTTCAGATGTAATTCAATGGATGTGTGTTAGTTAAATTTCCATTAAAAGAAATGATACATAATTAAAGGCGTTTCACCATTGTTAAAATTAATACAAACTTCTTCTTTAATTCACATTGTATAATATATCAATTTTACAGAAGTTATGCATCAAATTTTTGCAACGTTAAAGATACTTTAATTCAAAACTTTTACTCGAGGCAATAATCAGTCGGATTAACTAGTTTCCAATAAAATATGACAAGATACTTAAGCTACTTAAATTAAACTATTTAAATTATTTTTGACTAATTCTTAAATCTATGGATCAAATGCAGAGCTAATACTTAACAAAGGCCGATTCTCTTTTGCTCCACATTGGCTTTCAGTTTTATCTAATGTCTATGCTTCATAAGATTCCACTTTTAACAACCGTGTCCTTGATTGTTTTCTATCCTTGCTCTCTTTGTATTTCAGTGTAACTCACTGTACATGCGACTATTTTTGTTTATGTGCTATTGTATAATTTTTACAGCATATTTAAATTTAAAATGTACCATAAAAATCAAGCGTCTGTGGCAGTTTTTTGTTTCTTCGAACGATACATGTAATTTTTATAATTAAAATTTTATTTCTGATTGTTTTTTTAATAAATAAGACTTACTAATGGAGTCAATTCACATGCCGTCATATGATAAACTTAACTGTGTTAATCATATAACATCTAACTGCACAATGTCATACGCTGTGCCTGAAGCAGAAAATGTAAGAATTGCAAAAGATTTCAAAAACTGCACATTTGACGTGCATCACGTAGCATGAATTGACCCCATTGGCGACTTGTAGTAAAAATTATCCCTTAGAAACAAATCTGAAATATGATTGGGTGAATCGCTACTTCCAGGTCTCTTGCACCACATGGAAAACATGAGGATGGATCCCAAGCATCAATTCGCTGCCCAATACGTCTTGAGTAGGGCGGCCGCCGAGAGACGCCAGAAAGACGTTCCTGGCATGCCTCCTCCACTACATGGGGGACCTGGGCCCTCTGGACTTGGATCTTTAGGGCCCATATCTCACATGGGGCAAAATCATCCTGGACTTTCCTCCCCAAGTCACTCCATGGTGGGGCACGGGGGATCTCTCGGTGGAACAGACATGCACGGTGTCCAGCCACTTCCTTTGCTCGGTCCTCACCACGGCCAGTAGCCTGTTCGAAGGGATTTTTAATTCATCAAAAGAAACTCGTTTCTGCTTGTATGAACGTTCACGAGATACTTTAGTTCAATCTTCTACGATCCGGTCCTCATGCCAGTACAGCAAATTAGGTCTTCGAGCATTCCTAAGACATGGCAAATAGTCGAAAAGTGCATGGTTCTGCAAAAGACGAAAAAAGGCGTCCTTGAAGAATACGATTCCTATTTGTGACTGACGATCGACTGTTACACAATCGACATTCGTTGCAAAGACTCAGCAGTTCGGCATTTTGAAATGCCATCTGTCTACGCCTAGGAAGTGGTAAAGTTTTTATCGCCAGATTTATGACAAGAATGTATAAAGTGCAGTGTGAATGGTTTTTCGTCTTGACTGATTTGTTTTGTTTATGTTTTTCTTACCGACTTCCTGTCAAATGGTTTACATTATGTTATTTATAACACTTATTTCAATCTCCATTTAATTTGGGAATGGGAAAAATGTCTTTTAGTATTCTATTCATTCTTAGATTGTTAAAAAAAAACACGGTGTATACCAAGCCAATTTTTTGATATTACATGGTTTATATCTACGTAATGTTATGGTGCTCTTGATTAACACATATATGTTTCGTTTCAAATGAGAAATCAAATGTTTTGTTTTCCTATGTGCAATGTTTACAAGTTAAAATATTTTTGCATAAAATGAAAATACTTCTGTTTCTTGCGAATTTAACTACTTAAAACGTTTATAAACGTTAAAATTTGTGGCAGAAATTTATACTGAGTTATAGAACTATTATCATATGATCGGAACCTTAACATGCGTATTAATTGAACTAATGAATTGTTTTGCTTGCTATTTATTTATTTTATGTGAAACTGTTTTCGTGCAATATTTGTAACTGTCACTACGGTTTTTCTGCTTTTCGTATAAAGTATATTTTATAGATTTTTTACGCAATGCAATTTTTTGTATTTTAATTTGATTTTATTTTACTCTTTGCTTTTAGTTATGTGATGCAACTGAGATTTTTTTGCTTGATTTTTTAAATCTTATTTTATTCAAAAGATATTCTGCTGTTGTTTTATAGAATTTATAATGTTAAATTTATTGCTTATTTTTACACTGTATGATGTCTCTTTTGTTTAGAGCTTATTTCGCATTTGTTTTTGTACTTCTTTTTTTATTGTTTTATCGACGCGTGTGTATAAGACTGGCATTTCTAAAAGTAAACTATGTACGTGAAAATAGCTCAATCTTCATGTTGTTTTGAAAGGCCTTGATGCACTTATCAGCATTTGCCGCTGTACCAACCATTTTTCTCTAACTTAATGAAAGTTAATAATCAACAGAAACTGATTTTACACTCACTACATGCTCTAAATATGTCAAATGTGGCACACGCACCTACTGCAAATGCCTCTCCAAGCTTAGAATTTTACAGGGTGATTAGTGTGGTCCCAACTTAAACCACAATTTTAATGCCAAAATACGATTCAAAGATTTAGTAGCTTGTGTTTCTATTATGCTTTAGCTGTGATATCTGATCAACTATATAAATGTTTTCGTTTTATGTTTTACATCTGTTTCTTCATAGGTTTATCTAATGCATGGTTTCTGAGAATTCTCACTAAAACGATAACATTCATTTCCTCAAAAATCATTCAGTTGAATTTCCTTTAAAGAAAACGAATTATTGAGCAAAGTATAACTGTTTTGAGCATGCTCGTGTTCCTTGACTTTCTACCTATAAAAGCGACATATCTAACTTCATGAATGACTAATTTGTAATAAATAACCTGCTGTCTTTTTTCCCCTCTCCGCCGGTTCTCATAAACTATGCATTATTATTTTTCTCTTATCAATGTCACTCCGGTTAATCTTGAACACTCGCATCATATGTCCAAAGTGTTTTGAGGTGATGTAAATAAGTGCATAGCACTCTAAATCCTTGACTATATATTTCTTTCAAACGTTTCCTTATATTATAAAATTAATCTACTTATATTATTATCTCATATATCTAACTTTTATATCGTTCACAATTATGCTGTATCTTGTATTTCAAGTCAACATTTGTGCCAATTTTCTTGTTAGTTACATCATATTGTGGGATTGGTGTTACATTATGTTATCAACTTTATATGATCACTTTCTGACATGACTCAATGTTATGCCCCGGTTCCTAACCCGATCTCATTGAAATTGTTTACAAGATTTCGTGCCTCCATTGAAAAGTGTTTAACACTCCATAAAGTATTGAATTGAACACAATCTGGTTCCTTAAAATGTTTTAGATGTTACGTAATTTTATTACGGCGTTGCTGTCTTTGAAGCTGTTGACAGAATTCTTACTCGATGGCACAGATAAAATTGGTCAAGATTTTTCCTGAAGGCAGAAAATTCAAAAGAAAACACCTTGGGGCATGTAACTGAAATTATAGAAGAGAAGGAATGTATAGCAAGTAAAAAGTATCACTTCCACTATGGAAACCTTATTTTTTAAGGAAACTGTTTGTCATTGACTTCTCTGACTTTGAACTATTGAGGACTATAATGAGAATGAGATAAATATAGAGAAAACTTGATTCCTATATAACCTGCAATAAAGCTCCCGAATTTTTATATATATTGTATGCATATGTGCTTTGGTTTTCTTTCTTTTTATATTTATACGATTAAATGTGTAAGTGTTGTTAGAGTGAAATTATTTCTTGTCAAGCTGTTGTTTTCTGACAGCTCAAACATTTTAATGGAAATGGTTGCTTTTTCACTTCATTGTCCTAACTAAGTGAAAAAATTTTAACTGAATCATTGCCAAAAATGAATTTATTACTTTAAGCATTCTAAATCAAAGCGATGCCCAGTACTAAGATTCGATGTCTACGCAAATGTTTGAGTCAGCTGCTGTTTCTCGAAATTATATCACGACGCTAAATAAACCAGCCTTTCAGTTTGCCTCTTTGACGACCAATCTTGGCTCGATGATGTCACTTCAAAGATATATATTAGAATAGAAAGAATGAATTAATGAAAAGACTTTTTGATGCTTCCTGAATAATATTGTCGGAATTTTTACAAGCATTTGGACCTTTCTGAGCAACACAAAAAATATATGCAATGTTTCGTTGCGATTTCATGGATGAATCAAAATATATGGAATTTATAAAAAGGACATAACGATAAAAGTTTATGGAAATATGATCAAAATTTTCATCCTGTTAATTCATAAAGCTCTGCAAAACCAAAATCTTCCATCATAATGTGCATAAACTGTAACAACGCTGAATCTTATTCAGACATCACGTGAACATTCAATTGCGAGGCGTAGGGTATGCTAGCATGATAGCGCTTGCGTACAACAACTGAGAGAAGTTGAGCAACATGATATGAATATTTTAAATAAATTTAAGGAACAAAATATAATTTGCATAACATTAACAACTAAATCGGAAGGACAAGCTCAATCTGTATGGTTCTTGAGAGTACGCAAGTTCATGTTGTCCAATCTGAAGCAAAATGACAACAAACATTCATATTTTAGGTGTTCAAAGCTGGTATTCTATGCTTCGTGTAATTATCATTTCAGAGGTCGTCTTGAATTCCGACCTACCTGGAATGAAGACGCTTCAAATTCATTCCTTAAAATCGTGGATAATTCCAACTATTCAAACAGATATTCTTTATTACTTTTTATTCTTCAATAGCTTTGAAAAATTAGAATAAAGAAAAAATTAATGACTAAAAATTGCTAAGCATTTGCACGATCTGTAATACATAAATACCAGACAGATAAAAGTGATAGATGAATTTAATTTATTTCAAACAATAATTTTCTGCTTTTTAAAACACTTGACTATAATTTAAATCCGTGTCAAGGATATAAAACTTGGGAAAAATAACGAGTATTACTCGGTAATATTATTTTAATTCGAATTTTAACAATTGTCACTTTTTCCTGTTAAACATCTGATAACTCCATCTAAAAGGTAAGTTAGCACGGAAAAAACTCGAAATGTCTCCCGCGACTTTTAAAAGGTACTGTATTATTTATTTCTCAGAAAATTTCAGTCATTTGCCTTGGGACAGAAATGCAATTAAACCTACAGGATTCTTTTTCTGCTGTCCTAAGTATTAGATTTATTCATTTTTTTTCAAGGAAGGATTTTAGATTGCTATGTATGTCCGAAATTTGCGGTACAATATACATTTAGTGACCGGTAAGTTATATTTGTCTTAAACCATTTTGAAAATTTCTGCTTTTTCAGTGTTCGAAAGGCAGTTTCACAGCGTGATCTGTCTTTTCTTTCCCCTTTGAAAGAGAAAAATGCTTGATAAAAACTTTCGATGAAAATGCTGCTTCTAAAGTAATAAATTCATCATCTTGGTGTACTCTTGAGCCGCAGTTGGAAGTGATATCATCGAACCAGGCGTCGTCCTCAAAGAGGCTCCAGAACAACTAAATTCGCGTGATGGACGAGAAATCAGAGTCAAGTCGCAAACATACGCGTGAATAAGTCATCACAATTGTTAAAAAGTAAGTAGCACGGGCATCCCCAGACACAACTGCGGCTCAAGAAACCAAGATTTTCAATTAGTTCACAAATGTATCTATCCCTATTCAAAGTATCAAATTTAGTGTAGAGAGAGTCCCCATCTTTGTCATCAACCATTTCCTTGACAATTTTGTGTTTTGCTTACTTTACCATTCAAACTTAGCATTGTATGCATAGAAATCCCTTACTGGACGAATTTGTTACTAAACCTTTTATGTTCGTTTGTTAGTACTGAATTTGTCATAACTTTTGCTGTCTTGTTTTCATTTTACATGTACATATATATAATATGATGTATGTTTAACTACAGCACTGTTTTTTGAACTTAAATGATACCCTGAAGTGGTATTCCTAGTATAGTTTTCACTATCATCATTTAAATATTGAAGCTTTTCCTGTGATTTTTAGAGGGAAAAGTTTGTTCTAAATGTGTTACGAGAGCGCATAAGAACTAATTGGCAAAACAATGTGTACTATTTTAGTGTACATACCTTAAGTCAGAGACAATGTGGAATGAAACGCAGGAGAACAAAAACAGTATATTTTCAAACTCTATCACTTAAAATAAAATTAAACCTTATGAAAAAAACAACGACACTAATGTACGCACATTTGAAATCGGAAATATCAGTTATAAGCAGTTGTTCAGCATCTTCAAAAAGTATTGAAAATTTTACACTTTTTAATATATTGAATATATTTTTCTCGCGTCTCATGTCATATTATCTCTAAGTCATCTCTGCTAATGAAAACATGGAAATTTCCATTTTTTTTCCATTTGAAATCAAGAATTATTTTCGATATTTTTATTTATTTAAATAACAACCGACATGTAGAGTCGAGTTATGTGAATTTCTTTTCGTATAAGATAGCTTTCCCAATTAGGAGTTTCTTTTACAAAATAATCCATTTCCTGCCCACCTTTATAACACCAAAGCATGCTGTTTATAATTCTATACATTGCATCGTTCAACACTGGTGAGTGAAAAGGGGGGAAATAAGAGAACAAAGAATTTTGATCAAAACATTTCAACTAAAGATTTATAGATAAATTAGCATTTCAGTTAAAGTGTTAAAAACATGTTTATAGAAATAATCCTTATGAACTCAACACACGAATTTATTAAATTCCTATGATTATACTGTCAAAAAGTTTAATTTCGCTAAAATTGTTCATTGCAACTGAGAATCATAGATACAAAAAAGGTGAATAAATGACTACGAATTCAAGTCTCTTTGGTGTCAGTTTTTTTGCATGACAACCTTTAGTTCAGAAACTAAACAATATAACACTTTAAAAATAAACAAATTTGACCCCTTAACCGTTGAGCATTATACACGCATCGAACTATCGTATTTTTGAACTTATAAGCTAACATTAATTCATTCATAGTTATTATAATTCGATTCAAAAATTGTGTGGAATCCATAAACATGTCAAGTATTCTATGGATTTAGTCGAATCAATACAACAACACATTCACAAAACAAAAGGTATATTCTAATTAGACTCAGAGAAAACAGTGTAGGGTTTTATTTAAAGTTACGCTATAAAGGATCAGTGCATTGAAAAGTACACAAAATGTTTTAACATGAAGTGAGTTGCGCTCTTGAAACGAGATATCTTGCCAAATACAAAAAATTCCTAAAAAAATTGTCTTTGAATACAGTGTAAAGAGCCGCTACTGAGAGTTATTCGTAGACTATGTATCTAGATACGATATATATTGTCTTTAAATGAGCGAAAGAAATGCAATCCAAACTGTGTGGGACGGCATTTCAAGAAATGAGGATCCATAAGGTGAATCGTTGGGTGGCTAGCTAGAAAGCAATCCTAGTTGAAAGTGGCAGCAATGGTTGTCAAATCGTATGAGAGACTATTTTTATAAGCTCAGACTTTTTTGCGTTTTCTTAGAATCATTTTCTACATGCTCTATCGCAGTGTTTGTGTGTTAAAATTCCAGTTTTGCATTGCTGGATACTTCGGAATCAAAAATCAAAAACTCAAAGTTTCTGCCCTTTCTACACTAGTGTTAAGTTTTTAACTGTCATAGTTCGTGGTTGGCGTAGCACAAAATATAAATAGTGAAAATGACACTTTTTTCTGAGATTTTTCCAAGTTATATTTAAAACGTTTATCGTATAACTTCACTGTTTAATCGAATAATAAATTAAGAAAATGAAAAATAATGATATTATGCACATCTGCTGAAAGCAGTGCAACGTGCATTGGTAGGTTCCTGGTCGTCTCAATATATCAAAAATAGATGTAAAAAAAAGAAACAAATCTGCGCTAATGCAAAAGCAATCCATTTTGCATCCAACTGCAGACTTCATGCTGATTTGTGTTATGTAGATATTTGTATCAATCAATTGAACAAAAGCCAACCAAGAATGAGAAATCAGTCTAAAATTAAATCTGATCATTAAAATCTAGATGATGAAATATCAAAAAGCAATATAGTTGCGCAAACCATGTTATTCACGAACAAATTTCCACGATTGAGCCAATTTTAAAACGCTTATTGTATAACCTAATTAAAGCACAATCAGATTCCCTATCGTGAGTCTTGTTCAGTTTTCTCAATTGACAAAATTAGTTTAATGGTTCCTTGCAGAGAAAAAAAACGCACGGACATAAAGATATATATTCCAACTCTAAAATGGTCTAGCAGCCTTTCGTAATATTTTAAGACTCCTTCTTTATTACTGCCTTACAATCATTGATTTTTGATTCCTCTAAAACATGCACTGAAAATAAATTCTCTTCGACCTGCCTCTCTACTGCATAGGAGGTAGAGCCATATAAGTTTCTATTTTTAAGTGTGTGATATTAAGGTAGCTCACCTCATAATCATGCAGTTTCCTTTTGGAAACATCAACTATACTTGTAGGTGAAGAACGCGATCGAATTATAAGCTATTATGACAACACGCTTGGATTGCGCAACTAGTTTTGTAAACAATTATCTACATATTTTGTACTGTAGTATACTAGGCAGAAAAGTGTAATATAAAGATTCCAACTGTCGACGGTGTGTACTATTTTGTGGCATCCGGCATATTACACACGGTTTATCAGTACAATGCCAAAAAAGAAATGTGTTTTCCTTTAGGAATGGGTGGTGGTTGAAGATTGTCGTTTCAGTTGTTGGTATTGGTTGCTTTTAATCCTGCTCATGCTGCTGCTCATGTTGTCTACTGTAGGTGTTTTAGCGCTCTGCTTCTGTGATTGTTTGATGGACTATGCAATGTGTAGCAAGAATGTGCTTGCTTAGTCGCCATGTGCAAATATTGTCTTTCAGAAATTATTTCTTCTTGTGTATCCTTAGCATATAGTGTCATATTTATTACTAGTGATTAAAATATATTGTATACAAACACACTGCTCTGTAAGCAGAATAAACGTCAATCACATTTTTAAAATAAACTCTGTCTTGTATATTACTTCACATCAACAAAACACCCATCCCTCTGTAAAATACGTTTTGAAATTATTAATATTACGAGCTATTGATTTAATTCTTAAAGTAAATGTAAGATACTGAAAAGTATAACATAATGAGGATTCGTTATTTAGTATTTAAACATTACCCAAATCAGCTTAATAAAATAACAGGTTAGTTACTTATGAAAATAGTTAATACAAACTTGCTTCTAAATCACAATATTACATTTTGAAAACTGATTTTACTGAAACTTCTAAATTAAATAATAGTTTTCAAAGTCAATCTGACTCGGAACAGTTATCACAAATACATGCTGTTCAAAAACATATTGTTTATTTCATCACACTAACAAATGAACTTTCTGTTCAAAACTCTTTTTTGGATTCTTAGAACTTCATTGGACCTATTTTTCGATTTGCAGATTAATTTTAATCTAACATAATGTATACTGGTTTCCAAAAATTTAGAAAAAATCAAAAAAATTCTGACTGTGAAGCTTTTATTCGTTGGGATTTAATGAAATTTGTCCAAAACGTTAATCAAACAGTGCTTCACAAATTAGGTACAAAATGAAAAAAGCTCAATTTCTGTCTTGAAAATACACAAAATGAAAACATACCAAAAACATAGCATCAGTTCAATGTGGAATCATCTTCAATGGGTAGTGTGATCAACTCTAACAACTACATAGGCACGACAGCGATGTTCCATGCTCAAAATGATAGTGTTTATTGACATTAAAAATCTGCTTAAAATGAAACAGCGAAAATAGATGAGGTACATAAATTTAACTTTGGCTAAAGACACTATTATAAAATACACCGCTGATCCTGTTTTATACAGGATCAACATAATAAAAATTGTAATAATACCGGACATTTCACACATTTAGAATACTTGAATGATAGGAGTTATGGGATTTGAAGCAACAAAGGCTGTAATCCCCCACATTTAGAAGAATGGAAGAGTTTTCTGGTTTGTTTATTTTTGATTCAGAGACTGTTTTCCTGTAACCCTCCGATTTAAGCAAACGCCAAATCCGTTCGTATCAATCGCCAAGTTCGAATCAGTTCTTTCTTTGGTACACAAAGCGTTGAATTCTGTGTTCTTTGAGTTCTCATTATCCTCTTTATTTAAATTGGTTAAAAAAGCTCTTAAAACGGCTAAACTCCGAATGGAGCGATTATAATTACCTAAATCGTTTGGTTAAAACTTTAACCGCTAGTGATTATCTAAATCGTATGGTTAAGAATTTAACCGCCAAATAAGCCCAAGAAGTCGCCAAAAAGAGTGATAAACAATTATGGCAGCCTTTCCACAAAATGAGACTCCTATTTTAAGTAAACATTGAGAGCTACAGCAATAGTAACAAGAAATTTAATGTTTTCAAAGCATCCCTTAAAGCATAACATTAGAAAGCTAATTTAAACATCAATTAATATTTTGAAACAGTGTGTTAAAGTTTTGAAGAGATTCGGCAGGTATAGCGGAAGTTCTACTTTACCGCAAATAAACAAAACAGAAAACTCGTCTATACTGCCAACTAAAAAGATACTTTTTTGAGTTAAAGGGGTCTGTTTTGGTACCCCCGGTTGGTTGGGAGTTGGGGTGGGTTCCGTTCTTAAACAGCGGAACCCAACCCACCAGAATAGACCCCAAACTCTCTGTAATTAATCCTGAAATGAAGCCTATCTTGTTCAACAATGTCACAAATCTGTTTGCGGCACTTTTCATTCATTCATTACTCAGGAGAGCCCACTCAACCTTAAGGTTTTAGAGTGCAAGTTGAAGCTTGCTGCTAAAGGACACAAGTCAGGCTGGTTTTTGGAGGGTTTTTTGTTGCTCAGGCTTACTTATTGTGGTTTAGCCCATTCACTGCCAGCAACATTTAGAGAATTTTTTTCCCTGGGCGCCAATATTTTATTTTACGGAAAACTTGTAGGGCCAAGTACGAGATAGCTGATAGTTTTGGTGCAGACGCGAGTATACGAGTACTACGATATATCTCGTAGTTGGCAGTGATTGGGTTAACTCAAAAGCAACTTTTGAGTTGTGAATTAACTGGGATCTCAAATGAGAATCGTTTCGTTTTCCTACAATGCAAAAAATTTGGATTGAAATATATCAATTCAAAATTTCTTTCAAAGTGCTTGTGGCATTTTCAGATGTTTCGATTTTAGTGATTATAAGAATAATAATAGAAGATAAATCCATATATTTCCTAAAAACTCTTCTTATGCAATGCACGCACTTCTACATTCATTATTAACCCTCTAACGGTCATTATGAGTAAACGGGTATTCAGGGGATGTTAGAGGGTTGACACAAGTGCGTTGCCATGACTCACGCCTGTAATTCGGACCCATCTAATTAGATGACCCCTTCTCTTCTATCTCTTAGCTATGATAGAGAAAGGATAAACTAATTAGGTGCGAATCACAAGCGCGAGTCAAATGAAACGGCATCAGCGACAGCCAACATGTTAATTAACAAAGCATCTATCTGAAAATCAGCAGTCTTCTAAATGACATTGAAAATATAACTCTGGAACTGGCTAAATGATATGACTGTGGAAACTTCGGAAACGATATCTCTACGATTTCAACAATTAAACATTTCTATTAAATCTCTTGTTGTATCTTCAAAAAGTTTCCATTAATTGCTTGTTAGAATTTTACATATCAATCCGGGTATATCCTAAAAGTATTTTTTATGCTGGGAAACAACATTTCTTTCAATTATGACTAGGAAAATTTTATAAAGACATCGTTCATTTCTTTCCACATGAAATAAAAAGATGTAATTAAAAGTCCAAACAAAGACATTATACAGGAATGTAGAAACTGTTCGCCTTTATTTACCAATGAACATTCCACACAGTCAAAAATAGGAATTTGCTTGAATAAATCCTAAAACTACAGCAAACTGCCATTCCATGCAACTGAGATATCGATGCGAAATAGCTTATATCATTACCGATTACGCAGTGAAACATTCACAGCAACGACTCCAGACAATCAACCCTGGTGGCTGTTAAGCTCAATACATTACTATGCATTCAGTAATTTCAAAGCTATAGAACTAATTTTAGCCAGAACTGCACCGAAACGTAGTAAAGCTATAATTGTGGTAAATGCCCACATGCAGCCATTAGAAACAAGATAAACGCAGCTTCGGTTTACATCGGACCTGTATTCCAGCTGTTCATGCCATGGAGGTTACGTTTCTATTAGTAAATTGAAAGTATGAACGTCTGCTAGCCTGAATATTTTTCTAAGAAACATATTTGTACATGTGTATCAAATTACAGTATGGATAAATTGATGAAGTCAAGTCATTCATAGGCGTTATAATTCAAAGCAATTAGATGGAATGTATAAACATCTTATGTATTCCAAGAAATGAATCAAAAAGACAACTCATTATCAAAACAGAACGTGTCATCTTCTTAGATAATAGAGAAAACTAAGCATACAAGTGGTTGGAAGTAAAGATTTTGCAGGCACAAAAGATTTAGGGTCCGACAGATATTCGATGCTTTGCTAATGAAACGATTGAAAGACCAACTCTACATATCAAATAACATTTTCGTATCTTGAAAATGAATGTGCTAGTTCATTTTCCTGAATGGGTCCATGAAACACAGAAAGTAACTCTGGAATCAAATCAACCAAAACCTGCCTTGAAAACAACAGAAGAAACTGTTTCTTGTGAAATTGTAAACCATTAAGAGCTTGAATATCATTATTAATGGTTACCTGTACAAATGATACCGTGAATTTATGGTGGTTATATGAATTCGTTAACTTCTGCTGGGCGCAATGTAATAAATCACCATAATAAAGCACTAAAGGTATGCCTATTAAATCCGTTAAGACTGACGAGAGGCTTAGAAATGGCTAAGAAGAGGCGAGTCTAGAATAGACGCTTGCACACAGCTCGAATCTTATAGCCTTCAGTTTTAAAGTCTTTTTTATAGCCCACGCCGACCTAGCCTACCCAAGAGGATGTAAGGGCTTATACTGTAGCTGACTGCGAATGTTTAAGTCTTGATTTAGTGTTGTTGAAACGTTTAGTGACATATTAAGAGCGAAACATTTTAATTGCAGAAACTAGGAATTCGACAGGTAAAGGGACAATTAATAAGACGGCTTTAAAACATCATCATCAGAAACAGACCAGTGCAGTTACTTTTCTTCTGCAGTCCAGTCTTGACAATTACTTGGGGACAGAAGAGATTGAGAATAAATTAAGAAATCTTTATTTAATGGTAGAAAAAAATCGATCAGGAAGGAGATCGATCCATGCTTCCACAATTAGATAACATGGAAAAAGTTTTAACATTTCTGAAACAAATACTGTTGCATAAGATATTTTTAAAAAGTGCTTTTTGAATTTTAGCAAACCCAAATCCTTCCATTCAGTGTCAGATGTTAAGTTCTCTTGATTACCACAGTGTTAAATGAGTATGATTTATTGTCTATTTAATTTTCCCTATTCCCAATTAATGCTGAAGCCCCGTCTAGAAATGGATCCTGAAATAAGCATTTATTTCCATCTCTGAAAAATAATTTATCCTTATCTGAATAGCTGATTTATGACAAGAAAATTAGAGAAAAAATTAAATAATACGTAATAAACAGGGACTGTTTTCGCGCAAATACTAAAGCGAAATGACAAAGAAATAAAACCAACGAAAACAATTCAGATTTGGGTTTAAAAAAAGAGAGAGTGAAAATTTCTGATCTGTCTTAATGAAGAGGGATGGATTGCTTGGCAAGCAGTCCCAATAGGGACACAGGTACGCCGTTTATAACTTTGAATACGTCATTCTGACATCTGAACTAAGCGATGTTAAGCATAGATTCGAGTTATTCTGATCTTCAGTAATAAAAGTTCGACGCGCGAAACGGCAACAGGTTATCACAACAGAAATGCACTTATAGGAGGTAGTTAACTAATGATTTTTTGTTTTCCTTAAATTATACGAGTTCATTGAACTCTGAGTAAGGAATAGTTGACAAATGTTACGGAAAAAGAAATACATTTTGGAAATGATTGCTGAAAGTGCTGCAGCCCTAATGGATGAGCTAACACTGTATAACACAACATCTTAATTGCAAATGTCACCCCAATTTTTTCGAACATCTGATAAAAATATGCTAAGTTGGGACTTGAAACTTCTGTTTATCCCGTTGCATGGCTGAGAGATAACTTTTCGGCCCATTATGGACAAGATTTGTGAAACCTCGTTCAAATGAGGAAACTGAAATATCGTTTAGAGTGAATAATATTTTTTTAACTTGACTCCCTTCCGAAGGCCGACAAAGATATGATTCGTTGCATCGTATGTATTGGCACATTTAGAAAAAGAGACCAAAGCAAAAATACAAAAATTCTTAATTTCATTTTGCGCAGTTTCTTTTAACCCTCCGCTCGTCACAATATCTAATAGATGCGCATGCAGTCTTCATTTACTAGCTGTTTTTATGCGTTTCAATTTCATTTACATTCTCATTAGGACAATAATAGTTATAAAAAACATTATCAAAACCGAATGAACAAACCATAGAATTGATTTTATATCCGCGGGATAAAGTGCGACCATTTTAAGGATGAAAATGATTGCGGAGGGTTAACCCCTTCTTGGTCGGTGTCATACAGTCGGCTTTTTTTGTGCCCGCACGATCGGCGTCGCTTGTCTTAAGAAAAATTGCAGCGTTCAAAGTGAATTCGTCGCTACTTCCACGCCTCGTTATATTCCGCCTTTATTTTTTGTATTTCTGAATATTGCTGAGATATGGCTCAAATAGTCCTACTTTCTTCATGTTTTCGCTGTGAGGTTTCTTGCCTTGAATGGAAAACATAATCATTTTGTATTTTCTGCAATAAAAAAATACTTTTGGGGGCTCGGAAATTTGAAAAAAAAAAGTCGATTAAGAAGGGGTTAAATAAAAAAATTTCGTCTCAACCCACCTACGTCGGGAAGTTTTTAATCGTTATTTAGATGCAACGCTTGCGAGTAGACCCTAGAATAATACTTTCACAACGAAACGAGCCGCTATTTATATGCAACGCTATAACAATTAAATCCCTCTCGCGATATTGTGCGGAGTAAATGAGACGTTGCCTTTAGAAAGAAAGTTAATTATTAAGATCACAATTCATATTCGCTATTTCGGATCCGCCTGAAAAGTAGTTAATTTGATTTTTCTTTCCGTTTCGTTTAAAAATATTTTTAATGAAACCTGAATTATTCGTTAAGTTTAAAAACCAGAATGATTTTAACGAATTCAAGAATACCTAAAAGGTTTCGTATCTAAATGCTATCGCACTATTTAAATGTAATTTGACAAAATATAACATTCTGATGGCACTGAAACCAATAGCTGAAGATACGTTTATCTTCTAAAATGCCAAAATTTGTATTTTAGAAATACTTTATTTCTTATATTGTTATGACAAGTCATTAGTTAAGCTCCAAATAATTTTTTTTTATTATTTTAAGTCAGTGGTTCGCAAACTTTTTCTATTCGCGGCACCTTTGCTGAATCCAGATTTTCCCAAGGCACCATATGTAATCCTACAACAAGTACTTTCTTTACAAAATAGTCAATTTTTTGTATAGGTTAGGTAAAAATAAATAGAACCATTTTTAGATTTCATAAAAATTTATTGAACGGACTTTAATAAATATAATAATGAGTTGGATGGATGAGCCTGTTGATCATTACACATTTTCTGAAATGGTTGAATTAAACTGGAACCCTCATTTCTATTTTCATATTGATTTCCGCACGATACTTTCATTTTATGACAATAACTGCCGACAACACAACTTCGCACAAATAAGTAAATAGAATTCAACCTTTTTGAGCTTCAGTACTCATGAAGATTGTATATCTCACGGCGCTCCCCGTGAGGAAGTTGAGGCTCCCTAGGGCACAACTTGGGAACCACTGAGTTAAGTGATAAGATTAGTTTAAAAAATTATGAAAGATACCGAAGAACTTCGATGAGTTTTACATAGACATAAGCAACGATTGATCAGAAACAGCACACGGTCAACAAAATGGATCAGATTAATTTTTATAACACTTGAAACCCTTTTATTGCAGACCGAAAGTATCGTACCTATGCGAAGAATGCCGAACCAATTTGACGAATTTGCTAAGGTTTGGGAAAAAGCTCATGAAAAACAAAATAAGGACGATGTTTATAAATTCAAAAAGGAGCATATTACGAGATAAATGAAGAATAAATTAATTCCAATTGTATTTCAATATTTGTTGAAAATCATGCGAATAACATAAATATAAAACATTATGAAAAACAGAAAAATCGAATATAACTTATAATATTAATCGAATATTATTAATATTAATATATAATATTAATCGAATATTATTAATAT
>BGPR01000004.1:4419320-4528542 GCA_013235015.1 Araneus ventricosus | reverse complement strand
ATCGAATATTATTAATATCAATATATAATATTAATCGAATATTATTAATATCAATATATAATATTAATCGAATATTATTTATAAATCGAATATATTAACAAAACCATTTATAATTTTTTATAAATTTATTTTGAGATAGAGTTCTATAGCGATGAGAATAGTAAGGCGCCATCGCATACGCAACGATATATCGTCGTTGACCCGTTTCGCAAGTTTTTCGAACGACGATATATCGTCGTTCGTCACTAAAAGGGTTAAGAGAATATAGTATCCTAACTACATTACGAGGAAGTAGAATTGTGAAATTCAGGAACTTCATTAAATAGTTTATGCTGTATGAAACGCCAAACAATCGCAATGGTTTCAGAACAGCATTCATTTTTTAAAAACAGGAAATGCAAACACTTGTAGATAACAGTGATTGAAAATATTCATATACAATAGCCGCCTCTTAATGTAGTCGTAATTATTATCAATTGCCTAATGATAATTATGCGAACTTTGCCCCTTTAATTCAACACTAGCTGCATGGCCCGGCGTTGCACGGGCAATCTTGAATAATGGGATATTCCCGGGCAGAGAGAAGTGAGATCACGTGAGGCCTTGGGATCCATATTTTCATATGCCCGGCTCCATTTTTTTTCAACAAATATTGTCACTTAGTTTCCCCAACAAATGTAAATATTCTTTCAAATCTAGTCGTTTTATTACTAATTTTCATATGCCCGCCTCCGGTTTATTTTTTTTACACATATTGTCGCTAACGTAAACGTTACGTTTTCCCCCAAAACGTAAAAAATCCTTTGAATCCTATATTGTTCAATTAAAATTTTTAAATCCAACCATTTAATTACCTTATAGTTAATAACCCAGCATTTCTCGAAATCCACATTTTTCCATATGCCCGCCTCTGGTTTTTTTCCCTGCAAATATTGTCACTAAGCTTCCCCAACAAACGTAAATCTGTTTTGAATCCTCTCTTGTTGGATTAAAACTTTCAGTTCTAGCCTTTTTTATTACCTTAAAGCAGTTTGGTTTGAATGAAAACGCGATAATTCTTATACTTATAAATTAAAACAGATTAGCATGATATTTGTTTTGCAAAAGAAAAAATAAAACGAATAATAATGAAAAAAAAAAAAAACGGATAAAAATGAATAAATATTTTCCCCCAAAAAACGTAATGTTGCGAAACACCGCACGACAAAAAAAAGTAAGAAAAATGCAGGAAAATGATTTTTTTTCAGTTGTTAATAAATTCAAACACAGAAGAACACAGAAAATCGCTCAAAAGGAAATACCAACTTCCGTTAAATAAATAAAAAAATGCAACACCGGATGCGAAAACTAATAATAGGGAAAAAAAGAATCCGCCGTGGATGAATTCACCATTCTGCCAATAGATGGCAGCACGTCAATTCATTCATTTCGACGTTTTTAATTAATATCTTTTTAACTAATTGTAATTTCGGAATTTAAATGGCTGAAATGGATTCCTTGGATTATTCCCCATCTTTTGGTACTTTCCGCGTGCTTCTCCGTTCAGCGGTTCGTGAGAAGATAGCCGGACATACATACATATATACATACATACATACGTTTGTTTACCTTCGAATTTTAATAGGATAGATAAAGCGATGCACATAATTTTTTTGTGATAGCTATTTCATTTCATGTTATCAGGTTACTTGGCTTAGTGAATTATGACTGAGATAAGAATAGCGAAACTTCACGACGTGATAAAACTTAGGAATCAGGTAATCTGTCAATTTCACACACACACACCCAAGCAAGCAGGCCTTTTAGTGCTGCGGATAAGTATGTCGGAAGCCCTCTTCAAAATTAAGCAACAAATAAGCGAAAAGCATTGTTAGTCTGAATTGACCGTTTCTTCATACTAGGACTTTAACATTTACCATTCCACCGTTCGAAAAAATATTCTATGGCCTCATCTATGGACAAAACTTTCCATTACCCCAAGTTACATATAATTAGGAAGGTAGTGTAAAATTAAAAATACTAATTAATGATGAATAAAAAGAAGTTTGAATAAATATTTTTGTAGGGAGGAATGACTCCAAATTTAAATCATCATCTTCCTATCAGTTGGCTTCAGTGTTCTATGGTATGTATACCCTCCACGTGTCAGAAAAATTAGACAAAATGGCTTCTGACATTTAACGTCAAAAAAGATAAGTGCAATTTTATCATTTACTAACCCAAATTATGTATTATAAAATTACATCACAATCATTAGTATTAAGTTAAAAACAAATTATAAACAATGAATTAAAAATTAAAGCATGGTAATAAATCTCGTCTCTAGGGCGTCACCTCAACTGAAAACTTTTAATAGACTGTTTCAAATCATGATGGATTTCTCAAATATTTTTTGCTTAAGAATGCTGAAGAATTTAAAGCACTCGCCGTCTTGTTTTCAAGACTCCGAACGTCATATAAGCGATCTCATTTGGAATCCATACAAGATTTCTAAACCACTCGATTTCTACGTTTCAAACTCAAAATTTTGGCTCAGGCGAATTGTTCGGTGAGTTAGAGTGGTGGATAAAAAAACCCACCTATTAGAAATAATCGTTTCTCAGAAAAAACGAATATGATTTCTGTTCTTCAAAAGAAAGAAAGGCCACGACAAAACTTCTCTAGGTTTTCTTTTTTGAGAAGAAATTGAATTTTTTTCCAACCGATATGTATTTATGACCAACTAAAGGTTATTTTCTACTACACTTGAATACTTTTATTCGAGTGCGAAAGAAAAGTAAATGCGTGATAGTAGAAAAAATTTAACATTTTCTGTCATAATTAAGACATAATTAACCTAACTATCTATATCAGTTATTTTTGTTAGTTGGGAATATTTCTTCTAAATCTTCCGATGAGATAATTTACTACATGTAAAATAAACTGAAAAACGAAGCTGATGAATAACGTTTTTCAGTTATTTCTGTTTCTATCAGTCTGAAAGAAAGAAAAATTATATTAATAAAAACAAATGATAGCGGAGACGAACAGCATTGCGAATACATCTCAAGAAATGACTGGAAAATTAACAGATGATAAACAGTCACTTCTACCGAACGGCTTGTTTGTGTTTATCGAAAATGCAAACGCCAACCACTAGATTCAACCCGTTATTATAACCGTTTTTAACCCAATTATTTAGTCTCAACAGATGGTTCGTTTCTGTTTTTCAAAAATAAATGAAATGCTCATCACAAATGTGTTATAATTTTTAATTAACCCTCTAACGAGAGCATCTTTTGAATGCCCGTCTACTTAACATGTGCTTTAGCGGTACAAGAGTTAAAATGTCATTCATATAAAACTAAATTTCAGGGAAAAAACATTTTTGGAGCAACCTTCCAAATCCAGGTATAAGAATAAAGTTCAATTCGTCATAAAACTCTGTTTTCTTTCAAAGATTAACTTCCTAAAACAGATGTACGATCGGAAAGTAATCCTTATTGTTTCTCTGTATTAATGATATATTATTCAAAAACAAGTGTTTTGGTGTGCAGTTTTATTATCTATTTAATGCGATAGTAGCTTCTAACTGCTGTAAATTTTTGTATTTTTTCTGTATAAAATCACGCGCTATTTTTAATCATTATTTTATGAAACGCTTCCTCATCAGTTCAATTATTTTTGCAGCGGAGCATATTGCCATTTATATGCAATGATACAATAAGCGGAAACTGCCATCCAATTTAAATTTTGATTCTACTTCGGAACGGGCAATTCTGCTCATAATGGAAGAATAATCCTTAAGCTGATGGAAATAATTGTTTATTTTTCAGTTTATATTTCCTTCGATAATCTGATACTAGTTCTCACATTAGCAGCTTTAATTCAGTTTTTTTAATTCTTAAATTTTGCATAATATATTTAAAATCGTTTTCTCTTGACATTGGAAGCACCTGTGTTCATCAACATTATAAAAAGTAAGCGTAATAGATATTTTTTTTTACTTTTTTTTAAATTTATGATACATTTAGTTGAATATGTTCACTAGTGTGTGGGAAAAATCTTTATGCCTAAAGGAATATTTTATACAATTTGAAGTAGGCTTAAGAACTTACCTTGGAATTTCCACAGTCTATATTTTTAATAACTCAGAACTCTTAAGTGAAAACTTGAAAAAACTTTTCTTTCAGATTTGTTACATGTAGCCCAGGCAGTTACAATTTTTATCTTGGAAAATTCTTCTTTAATATTCTCAAAATCATTCTTAAAAAATTGTAAAAGAAGAAAACTTTATAATTAGTAGTAACATTAAAATTCTAAAGTTTCTTAAAGATAATAAAATTCATAGCATCAACACCTTTGACTTTGAGAATCTTTTCACCAGCCTCACACGTGAAAGATTAATTGAAGCCTGCATTAATTTATATGACTTATACCTTAACTCTAATTTCATAGATAAAAACAGATGGCTAGAAATTTTCAATATTAACATCTGTAAAAATTATCTCTTCAATGGAATCAGCTACTACAGACAATCATGTGGTGTTCCAATGGGTACTAGTTTTTCCAATGCACTGGCGAATGTTTTTCTTCATACATTCGAGAGAGAATTCATAAAAAATAACCTCATTTCTGCCTATCGTTATATTGATGACATGATTGTATTTGAGTTTGACAACCTTGACTGTTTGATTAACTGCTATCCGGAAGAACTTAAACTGAATAAAACCAATGATAATAACAATAACTGTAATTATTTAGATCTAGTAATTAAAATTTTAGATTCAGGAATTTCGGTTAGTATCTACGACAAAAGAAATGACTTTAATTTTATGGCTATTTCTCTTTGTCATTATCATACTAATCTCAACAGAAAGTCATAAAAAATGCCAGCCATTCTCAAATCAAAAGAATCAAAAATATTTGCAACAACCATTCTTCTAGTGTCAAGGCCATTGATAATTTAAATATTAATTTAAAGTTAAACGGCTACCCTCTAATTCTTAATTTTAAAGAAATGTAAAGTATTTTTTAATCTCTCAGGTTTTATTTAATTAATTTTTACTTCTCAATTTCTCCATTGCACTGGAAGTAGCTTTAGTGCTCATACCACACCTTCTAACATTTTTGTAAAGGTTCCCCTACAAATTTCTCTGAATTTATAAAAATAAATAAATAAAAAATGAAAATAAAAATTATGAAATGCATAAAAACAATCAAAATTTTTTTTAAATAATAAAAAAACAAAATGAAAAGTACAAAAAAAATCTCTATGAAAAATCAACAAAAAATTATGTAAGGTTTTAGTTAGTGTTTCCCTCACTAGATGGAGATATTTGCGCACACCTATAAACAAAGTTGACTTTTGAAAGCGCTCTTTCTTTTTCCATCTCACTACTTAAGAGGCAAGACATTTTAAGCCTTTCTTTTCAGGCTATATTTAAAAGACTGTTTTGAATTTCTTCTTTGCGCATAAATGATTTTCTTTCCAATTTATTCCGGAATGGGTTAAGGTCTTAGAGTAAAATTCAAATTAAATTTAGACCTTAAAGTATTTTTCCTCTACAGGAAACCTATTCTGATTTTGAATCTGCATGGATGAATGGCCTCTGATGAAGTCATCCACCGGATTCTTATTACTCCTCGTTGTTTGTTATTATTTTTTGTATTTTTAACTCTTTCACAATTAAATCTTCCCATATTTCGTATTTTTATCTTTGTGCGTCTTTTTCATAGTATGTAGATGTGTTCAATAAATCTTAACAAAAAGACTTGTATTTCAGTTTCAGCTCTCAAAACCAACATTCTTTCTTTATCTAAGATTTTACCGCTGCAACTTACATTTTTTATGTGCGTCTCCTTTATTCATATTGTTAAAATTCAATAAATCTGTTTGCAATTACACAAACCATGATTAAAACTATTATTTTTCTCTGTTACATAACTCATCTTAGCTCCTCAACGTAATGAGCGTATACATTTTTTGTTTTTTATTTTCCATCAATTAATATATGGAAATTTCTTTAGCATAGAAAATCAGATTTTTATAGGAAGAATAGATTTTATGAATAATAATTCGATGAAATCTACATATATTTATCTAAAAAATAATTTTCCACTTCCTTAAAATTGTTTTAAGTCCAATATAAAAAATACTAATATTTTTTTGTTAAATATCAAAGCAACGTTTTTTAAAATTAAGAACATAAATCGTATATTTGTTACTTATTTTAATATAAAACCATTTATACAACAGAATTAGGATATTTAAACTGCAATACTAATCTTTTATGGTAATGGCAAAAAGGTGTCTGATTTATCAAAATCATATCCGATTTAGTTTATTTCAGATTATTCATATAGTATTCCACACAAATAAAACTTATGGGAGTAAAATCCTTATTAAAATAATACATTAATAATTATAAGACCTAATAATTCAAGTCAGAAATTTTCCGCTTCTTATAATTTATATAATAAACTAGACAAAAAAGAATATACTACTTTAAATTTATACCAATCCTGAGTTTTTGTGATGTTAAGCCTAATGTTTACTGTTATACAAATTTGAAAAAAATAGTCGTATTTCAGTATAGGAAAAACATAATCTCATTTTTTTAAATAAATCTCAACTCTGAATACAAAATGTCTCTAGATATAAGTAGTAGCTATCAGAAAGAAACCCCTGTATTCCTTTTTAAGATTATCCATTATTGCAAAGTTATTTTTTAATAATTTAGTTTTTCCATTTTTTTCCCCTCGTTTTCCCATATTTTTTAATAGTTTTTTTCCGATTTTTTTGTTGTTGTTTTTTCAATCAAACTTCTTTGGAGATGCCGCTTCCGAGACAAAAAAAAAAAAAAAAACGCCTCCCGCGTCTGCAGCAATATTTCATAACGATCTTCAACATGTCCTTCTGTCGTTTCGCATAGGTTTAGGCTTTCACCCATTATAAGACAATTTTGAAAGCTGTCACAAATTAAACTGTCATCTAGCAGAGTTCTATGAACTCTTGCTTCGGAACATTTGCAGTACAAAGTCAGCCTCATCCTTTTGATTTCTTATTTATTAAAATTCCCTACAATAAGCAATTCTGAAGTTATAAAATTTCCCTGTCGTCTCCTAATAAGAAAATACCATTACAAAATACATTATACACTTATCTTTTGGGGAAAATGTCAGTATTATTGGCTGACATTATTTAAATATGGATAGGCTAGTAAAGATTTGTTAAACAGTTCAGCTTTTTCAATTATTTCATCGTATGTTCTAATTATAGGATTGCATTTATTTTTTGATTTTTAAGCGATATTTTTTTAAGTGATTAAAAATAGGACTCATCTGATTGTTTGCGGACAAAATGTGTAAAAATAAAGGAGTTTATCTCCAGCTGCTTATCCTGTGATTTACGTGGGTCGAAAGTTAGTTTATTTTGTGCTGTCTTCTGCGGTCCTGTGTGTTTATATATATATATATATATATATATATATATTAGCTTATATATTTATATTAGCTTTTGAGGAGTATAAATATAGTGTGTTGAATGAATTGTGTGGATACAACTTTAGAACAACTGATGAGACATGATACAAGGATATAAAAACACATATAGAGGAACTGCAGAGGGAATTTGTTATAGTATATGTTGACAAAGTACCGAACAATTATGCGATCATATGTAAATATTTTTATTGTAAAATGCTAAAAGAACATATTCTTAATAATGATGCATATATTGAAACTAATTATAGTATTAAAGAAATAGACAATAGAATTCAAGCTTTTCATAAGATATTAAATATTTATTGTGAGAAAGTTAACTATCCCCATATTTTTCTTACACCAAAATTTCATAAAAACCCTATCAAATTCAGAAGTGTAACGAATGGTAGTTATAGCTATATAAAGAAAATAGGTAAATTATTACAAAAATATTTGCAAGAGATTATTAAAAAATTAAAAGAACAGAATAATACGGTGATTATTAATAATAGCTTTGAAATTATAAAGAATCTTAAAGATATTGATATTTACTCTGTGCATACTTTTGATTTTCAATATTTATTCAATAGTATAGATATCAAAGATTTGATGAAAATTTTATTAAAGATTTATGAAGATTTTAGCGTATATAAAATGATTGATTTCAAAAAATATAAAACACTTATAGAAGTTATATTAAAAGAAAATTATATTAGCTTTGACAATAAATTATACCAACAAATTAAAGGTATTCCACAAGGTGGACCAGCAAGTAATGCTCTTGCTAACTTATACTTGGGGGAAGGTGGTGTACCTAGGTCCCATTTTTACTTTTTAATTGGATAATTACTAAAAGAAAGGTAACAAAACAATTTTTCTTTCATATTTTAGGCCTTTATACACAACATATATTTTTTGTAGATTTTTTAAAAAAGTATTTCAGTGCATTATTTACAATTTTAAAAAAAGTGCAAATAGGACCAAGGTACACCGTGGGTAGTGTACCTTGGACCAGCTATTTCTAGATTTAAAAACTCTAGCCGAATAGTTTGAACAAAAACGTTTATTGGTATTTTAGCTACAGAAAAATTTTAATGAGATCTTTTACTTAATGAGGTCTTAGATTAGACCGAATATAAAATTATTACAGCAACAGTTTCATTCCTATGAGTAGGCTTAACCAACATTGTAATCAGACAAGTCAATTCCAAATGTTAATTTCCGAAGCTGCTTTTCAGATCCTCCAGTCAACACGGGATGTGGTAACTTCCACATTACATCACATTTTTCCACAACATAAGTGGTAGACCATGTAGTGGTCATGCACAAAGGTACACCACTTGGGCATGGTCCAAGGTACACCACTTGGGCATGGTCCAAGGTACACCACTTGGCCATTTCATGGAAAATGGCTGACTACTAAATTGAGGTTAGACTTAACATAATTTCTAACACATGTTATTATAGCTAAGACTGTGCTTTATAAGTTAGGCATTTTACTATAAAGTAATTTATGTATGTTTAGGAACTATTAACACAAAATTCAACAGGAAAAAAAAATACTTTTGATGGGTCAATTTCCTTTTTCAGGATTCATTCATTCAAATGAGCACCTTGACAAATAAGTTCAGGTACACTGGGACCTCTGGTGGCAAGTGTACAAAATACATATAACATTTTCTATACATCTATACAGATGGCGCTAAAATCGGCATAGGTTCAAGGTACACTTATGTCCAAGGTACACCACCTTCCCCTACATTATTATGAAAAAGAAATTAATTGCAATTCTTGTATAATGTACAGATTTATTGATGATTTAATTATTTGTTCAAGAGAAGGATATACTCCAACTACTGACTTTTATCCAGAGTATTTAACTTTAATTAAAACTAATGAAGGTATTTCTTCTGCAGATTTTCTAGATCTTGAGATCAAAATTCTTAACAATAAACTAAATACGGAAATTTTTGATAAAAGAAACACTTTTAAGTTTAATATAAATAGGCTACCATTCTGGAATAGCAATATAAATATTCAAATCTTTCGAATCATCATCCTGAACTTTTTGCATAGAAGCAAAATTTTAATCACAGATAGTAAAAAACAGCGATCCTATATCGATACATATATTGAAAATGCCCTGATATATGGATTTCCTATTAATTTCACGCTTGCTTATATTAAGAAAAAAATTATTAACACATTTAAAAGAACAGTACATTAGAATTGATTAATTTGAATATTCATATCATTTGATTTCAGTGAGTTTTAGTACATCTTAACATTAGTAGATGGCGCCACTATTATTAGAAATTGTCTGCAAATAATAATATACAGTATTACATCATTATTTAAATGCTAATATCTAATTTAAATAGGTTAATATAATGTTCTTAAAAAATATATATATCTGTAATTTAATTATTAATGATGATTTAATATAGTATATATAACATATTTTAGTTAAAATATTTTCACAATAAATGCGGAACTGTAATTCGTATTTAGCTATTGGAAAGTTTTGCTATGACTTTGAAGCAGTAAGCATTTATTTATTTATTTATTTATTTAAAGAAAAGCACACTACAGAGAAAACTCCATTTACAGAGTGCTGACAAACACATAAAGAACAAAAGTCACAATGAGAAAATAAAATATATATATATATATATATATATATATATGCCTTAGAAAGCAAAAAGTAGATTACAGAGAATACATAAAATCATAAAACTTATGCAAACGTATATATAATTGAAAACGAAAACACAATCACAAAACTTTAAGACACACTATGACACCAAAAGCCGTATTTTTTTTAATTTAAAGTTCATTTCCAAAAAGCAAGGGCCAAAAAGTCAAAACACGCAAACACCGAGTCTAATAAAAAACACACCAGGAGTTTAAAAGTTTAAAAACGTAAATACACACTTGAGATTAAAAAAAAAAATGCAACACTTAAGATAAAAATAAACACGGCGCCAAAAAACTGGTCGAATACATAACAACACGGAAAATCAAATAGCATAAAAATCTAAAATGTTGTAGAAAGGCAAAATAAAATATATCATGTATTTAAAAGATGTAAACATTTCGACTTAAAAGCACCTAGAGGTATATTAAAAATGTCAAGTTAATCAGAGAACGTGTTAAAAATTTTATAAAACCTATATAACGAGAACCTGTTAATATAATTAAATTTTGAATCTAAATTTGGAAAGGAACTCTGGTTTCTTAAAAATCTGGCGGGCACAGCGAAATCTATTGAGCTCATTATATCATTACAATCAATTGAACCATTAATAGCTTTGCAAAAGAAAAGAACGCAAGAAACATCTCGTCTGGAGAATAAACTAAGCATATTAAAAATATTACGTAGGAGTGAAGAAGATATATCATGCAAGTAAAATCCATTTTTTTGTAAAGTAAATATCTCAAGAAGTTGTTTTGTATTCGATCAATAATTTCTATTTTGTTTCGGTAATTGGGATTCCAGATAATACTGCAGTATTCCAGATTGGAACGAATATGAGCGCAATATAAGACCTTGAGGGTAAGTTCACTGGAAAATTCTCTGGTTCTACGCTTAAGAAATCCAAGCCTGCGATATGTCTTAGAGACCATGGTATCGATATGTTGGGAAAAATCAAGTTTGGAGTCAAAGATGATACCAAGATCAGTGATTGTATTTGAGCGTGATAAAACAAGATTGTTAATTTTGTATACATGAATCAAAGATTGAGCCTTTCGAGTGTAACTAAGAACACTACATTTTTCAATGTTTAAGTGTAATCTGTTGTCTATGCACAACTTAAAAAGACAATCAAGATCTCTTTGTAAAAGAACAGAATCTAAATCGGAACGTATTGAACCAAACAATTTCAAGTCGTCAGCAAATAAAAGGCATCCAGAGTACTTAAAAACACAAGTAAGGTCATTAATGAATAAAATAAAAAGCACAGGACCAAGATTAGAGCCCTGAGGGACACCGGAAGTACTTGTAAACTCATGGGAAAGAGCATTATTAAAATAAACACAGAGTGATCGCTTACATAAGTAAGAAAGAAGCCGATCAAACAGATTTACATGAAAACCAATACATTGTAACTTTTTTAAAAGAATGCCAAAATCGATAGAGTCAAAGGCCTTAGAAAAGTCGGTGTAAATAACATCAAGTTGAGAACCAGATTCAAATGAGGAAATAATTTTATCTGTCAAACAGAATAAATTAGTGGTTGTTGAGCGCTTTGGAATGAACCCGTGTTGAGATGTGGAAATTAGGTTTTTAACTTGGTTGTAAAGCTTTTTATGGATTATACTTTCGAAAATCTTAGAAAAAGGACTTAAAATAGCAATAGGTAGATAATTTTTACAATTCTGTGCATCACCCTTTTTAAAAACAGGAATAATTTTCCTTTGCTTCCAGACTCCAGGAAACGCTTTTGTTCTTAACGAGAGGTTCAACAGAACAAAAAGGGGGTAAATCAAAAACTCTGAGCATTCTTTAATAATAAAAGAAGGTATATTATCAACACCCACAGTTAGAGAGGATTTCAATTCACTGATAGCCAAAACCACATCATCATAGGTAACATTTTCGATTTTGACAAGATCACCGACGCAGTCGCTTTTGCATTCATCATTTCCATCAAAGTCCATGCTAGGCTTGAAAACAGAACCAAAATAATCAGCAAATGCATTTGCGATATCGCCATCATTATTATAGCGCACGTTATTATAGAATAAACTATCAGAAGAATTAATGTTTTTATTTTTAAAATAAGACCAAAACCTCCTAGGATCCGAAACCAGATCATTTTCCATATGCCGAATGTGCGTGTTGTAATCCTTTTGGATATTATGCTTAACAGAAGATCGTAGGGATTTAAATTCATCAAATAAATCAGGATTAACACCTTTTAAAGATAATTTACGGACCGTGGCTTTCCTTTTTATTAATCTCTTGGTTTCCATTGAGTACCAGAAAGGAAAATCTCAAAGTAGCATTTTTTTAGAAGGAATAGTACTGCTGAAAACATCGTATAAAGAATTATAAAAGCTAAAAATTGCATCATTTATGTTATTAAAATCAAGTAAAAAATTCCAATCAATTTCACGGAACATATACCACATGGTTAAAAAATCTGCCCTTTTAAAATCAAGTCTAAAGATATTTACATTCCTCTTATTAAGGTGGACAGATACAAGACCCATGAAAACTGACAGAGTAGGATGATGTTTGTCTTCAGAGACCAAAGGGCTATCGCTGTGCCCGACAGAAATATCATTAAAATCAACATTAGTCAAAATTAAGTCAAGATTTTTGTTATCACAATTAAGAATATTGTTATATTGACCCAGATTAAAAAGATTCATAAAATTCGACAGTTCAGAAACAATAGGGTTATTGTGATCACAAAAATCATCATATATAGGTAAATTAAAATCACCACAAATTAAAATTTTATCAAAAAATTCAAATCCCTCGAAACAATCAAAAAATTTAACATACGAGTCCACATGAGAGGAAGGTGGAAAATACACAACACATAAAAGCATCTTTTTACTATGATTTAACTTTACCGAAATCCAGATAGCTTCGAGATCCAAGCCAGGTACGTCCAATTTACGGGAAGAAAGACATTTTTTGATGGCCACGAGAACACAACCCCACGTCTACTGGAATTAGATGAGGAACCACTGTACTGGAACCACGGTCCTTTCGGTAAACAAGATAATGATCGTCGAATAGATGCCAGGAATCAATGTCTTCACAAAGCCATGTTTCAGTAATACAAATAACATCATATTCCACCGAAGCCACAGAACTATAGAACTTAACAGTTTTGGTGCGCAAACCACGAACGTTCTGATAAAGCAAAGAAAGTCATTTCGAATCAGTGTTAGTCGACAAAGCGAAGCAAGAAGGATGGTTGCTGTCGGACCTAGGAATAACTTCTTGGGATATCTGGTCATTTCTTAATTTACCATAAAACTCTGCAATAAGACAGCCCTCAGGCCAAACCGTTGAATCCAATAACCGTTTAAGGTCGTTTTCATAAACGTCGATGTGGAAAGATGCATATGTTTGATACTTGGTCTTAAGTCTATGACACTGAAGAAATTTCAAATTCAATGGAGCCAAAAAGTTGGTAATATCATTTACCGTGGTCTCAGGTCCTAATCGCGATAAAAATATCGCCTTCCTCTTAGGCATTTTGCCTACTATCTTCAGGCCAGAATCTTTCCGTTCGCCATTAATTACAACTTTAGGATTTACCCTTTTATCCTTTTTTACAGGGCCAAGAACTTTGAATTTACCTTCGGGTATAGCTGAAGAAGTTTGAGCTACAGATGCATACGTAGAACTCTCAGAATTTAACTCAGTTTCAATAATTTCTTGCTGCAAACTTGGGCGAGGGTCGTCCTTCTGAATAGTAACGTCAATTGGGCAAATCAGCTTAGAAAAGCTATCAACTTAACTGTAAATGTCCTTTCGGAAAGTTGCAAACTCGTTCTTTAACTCTATAAACAGATCCATCATCGAACTTGTTTCATCAGATTCAAAATTCTTTTCCGGTACAAGTGAGGAAACTGCTTCTACGTATAACATTAGGATGTCAGCCTTGAAATTCGAAAATTCATCCTTGTCATGAGCATTAGTAGACATTTTCTCAGAAACTCTCCTGAAAATATCATGTAAACCATTAAGTTTTTCTTTAAAGAACTTCACTTTATCTTCCAGCATGAGGTCGCCGTAAACAGCGCTCGGCGCCATGTTACATCTGAGGCTACAAAGCTTCGAGATTTTTTTTTTCTTTTTTTTGCGATATTTTCAGGGTAATATAATTTTGTTCTTCCGTTTTATCAACATGGACTCGAGCTCATTTGAATTAAAATAAATTATCGTTTAAATTTCAGAACATTATTCTTGTGATATTTCTTTCATGTTTTTAAATTTGCATGCAGATTATTGCGATCCTTTTCTCAGAGTTGACGAGATTTAGTTAATTTTCTCGTTCTTTTCTTAATATATTTTGGAGATTTACTCCTATATTTTTTGTCTTTTCCCAACAATTGGCCCTCACAGAAGGTTGGCGTCTATAAATTTCGAAATAATGTGACAAAATCGATTCCTCAGGTCGACTATCATTTGATTGTTGGAATTCCATATCTGGATTGGCTTTTTCATAGTAATAGTTTTTAATATTATTAGCTTTCTGTATTTCAATGTGTGAATAATATTAGGTTATATAGTTTATTATATTTAATTTTAAAAGATGGTTTAATAGGTGTATATGATGAAAATATTATTTGAGTTTTAATGGTTTAAAAAATATATAACTATATATATATATATATATATATATATATATATATATATATATATATAATATTTGAATTTCTTAACTTGCTGTAATTATTTTAAACGATACCTCATTTTTAATTACTTCCACTTTCATCGTAATAAGCATACTTTCACTTCCACTTCGAGTCACGGGTCTTTCGGGAAAATTCCCTTCTTCCACTATATAACCTTTCTGCGCATTGTTAGCTGCCCTTTTTCGCTCTGACTTGAACTGCAAAGCGACACACGGCCGGTGTTGTTCGTCAGTATGATCATGGCGGGGACTTGTAAAAATGATCCATGATAAAATCATTTAAACATCTTTGTGGTACTTCAATAAAGAAGAGATTCCGTTAATCGTCTGTGAAAAATTCTTGCAATGCCTCTACAAACACCCAAAATTTGAAGAACTTCTCATACATATATATATATATATATATGTGTGTGTGTAATAATCTCACTTAATTTTATTTCAAATTGTAATATTACATATTTTAAAATCTTAATGTATTCCAAAATCACTTTTCTAAAACTCCAGTTTCATTCTATTTCCCGCGCTGGAGGTATATTAAATCTCTCGTTTTGGCATATTTATTACTAAAAGAATATTTTAATCGCTTTCACGTGCCCACCAAAAATAATGACGCGTCTCCTTGGCGCTAGACTTTTTCCCCTAAAACTCTTACGTAATTTATTAAAAATATCCAATATTCCCTTCACTTTGATGACGTGTCAATATGTTATTCCCTTATCTGAGAGAATACAGGGATTTTGCTGTTCACTTTTACTTGTAACCTAAACGGAGATGCACGTATACCCACCACTCTCCTATATTTTACTTAAATAGTTTGATAATAAAATAGGAAGTAGTTATTTGTTCACCCTGTTTGATTCAATGTCTACAACCACGAAAATCATTATATATATATAACAATCCTCTTCGTTTCACCTATTGGCAATTGTTGCTTTGAAAAAATAACGATTTAAAAAAATCAGTAGTCGGAGTGTTGAGGTATGCCTCTGATAAATTTTAGGGTGCAAGAGAAGAAGCCCCAAAAGAAGGCACATCCCAAAGTTGTGGGGCCCTTAGGCAATCCCCTAGTTTCCCTATTTGATAATACGGTCCTGCTCTTAGCTATTCGGATGGAATGTGGATTCGACCCTCGATTTCACCAAATGACAAGTACTTATGAGATTCTGTAGCATGTCTTTTGTCGACAGTCAAATTTCTCCACTTCTACGCAATGTTGACGTTTAGAAAGTGGAGTGACACGTACTGTGGCTACCAAAATTCAGTATTCACCATTCTCGTCGTTTTTTAAAATATATGCAAGATTAACATCAAAGTCATATTTCAACCCTCCAACCGAAGCATCCTATGAATACCCGTTTACTTGACATGCACTTTTAGCAGTTACAATGACCGATATTCCGGTCAGACGATCAACCCTTTGCTCTCCGAAAGATAAGATGCATAATTATACACGTGTGAGTGTAAGGATTGATTTAGCGCTTTAGGAAACTGCAAAATATTGTTTATTAATTGGTTTCGATTCCTAAAAATTAATCTGTGTGTTTTTGCTATTATATGGTTTTTATAATAAGCGCTATTCAACAAGAATGTGTAAAAGATGTATCATTCAGAATGTCAAGTCTGACTCGACATAAGAGTGCAAAGGGTTAAGTTGAATGTTTACAGTACAGGGTTAACCCTCCAGTAGTCGCAATATCTAACAGATACGCATGCATTCTGCATCTATTACCCATTTTTAACGCATTACAAATTGAATTTTTATGGCAGAATACTCATTTACATTCTCATTAGGGCAAATTATTGTACTCATGAAGGGAAAATTATTAAAACCGGATTAACATATTACAGAATAGATTTCAATCCGTGAGACACATTGCGACCGTTTAAGGATGAAAATGGTGGCGACTAACGGAGGCCAATACAGAATACGCAGTGAAAATATTTTAGCATAGAAAGCAGAATTGAGGAGTTGATAATATTTTAATTAGAATAGTTTTTATCTCGAAGTTGTAAATCTGTATGTCATAAAATTGAATATGCAATTGTTAAAAAATGTGATTTATTATCCGATTTCATCCACTATTTTTATGAAATGAATGAATATAATATTTTTGTTGCCTCAGAAATCGTTGATTATCAAGTGTAAGATAACTCTTATAAATAACACTTTCGGTCATCAAAAAAAAAAAACTCTCAAACCGAAAGAGGTAAGGATATTCGAATGTCTAGATTCAGATTCAAATGTCTGGTAAATATAAATTTCTACTTAAAACTGCAAAAGAAATTCGACGTAGTGTGCATTCAAAAAATTATCCAGAGATTTAAAAAGTTTTGTCAAACTGCTCGTGAACCAGTAAGAGGAAAAAAAAAGAAATTTTCATTTCTACGATAAAGAGCAAAATCATTTGAAAACTAACAAATAAACCCGAATTTTGTAACACAAAAAATTGTTACCTATGCTTTTACAACAATAAGAAAAGGTGTTCATGCAGAAAAATTCGATGGGTACTCCATGAAACATATTTTTATGGTTTTACAGCCAGAATATTTACACAAGAAATAGAGAAAAGTATTTATTAGAAATTAGCAGTAGCCGCATGGCACTGCCCGTGGCATGGTTATTATCATGTCTATTCTTGAAAACGTCCTCACCAGCAGCATTTGCAGTCATAATTGTGTCTTCAGTGATATTCGGCATCAGTTTCTTAATACAGAGTCTTGTTCCATTGCAAAGTGAAAGTGGATGAAGATTCCTGAGAAGCATTATTGGTGCTCCAATATTAAGCTCCAATGTATGCGAAGGTACTCCAGATGGCTCCAATGTGTTTAAAAACTCTGCTGGGTAGTTAATAGCCTCATTCGTATCACATGTAGTGTCAATAGATTTATAAACTTGAACACGACTAGGCAATTCTTGTAAAAGTTTCTTATTCATGACGCTGACATCTTCGTTTCTTGGGGCAAGAATTGCTCTTTGGCACAACCATGAGTAGTTGAAAAAGTGCTGTGAAACATTTGGAAACACTGCTTCCTTCAGCTCCTGCTGAATTTTCACTATCCTTCCAATTCTTTGCATCGCTATGCATTCATCTTGATTATCCGGAGTAATGGCACCATTTCCTAGTTGAAGTAGGTTATCTGCAAATTGCTGAGCTGATGGATCACTGTTGAGATGAACTTGGATGTTTGTTGTTAGTCCAAGTCTCTGAATGCCATTCCATAGGTACGATGATTTTAAACAGGCCTGTATTTCATCCGCCCTGGTTCCACGGGGAATCACTGGAAGTGTCTGTCGAAAGTCTCTAGTAAACACCATGGTAACGCCTTCCATTATGTTATTGTTAAGCCTGATGTTAAGCCTGACGCTTTGTGCAAATTCCATCCTTCATGCATGGACAATGTGGATTTATGCTTCCGCATGCATTTATGCTTATGCGTGCTCCATCTGCTTTGTTGCAATGCAAAAAGGATCTGGGTCTTCTTGTGGATTAGTGATTTCTGCACTAATAAAGTCATTCAGTCTCTGAACGTGTAATGAATCTTTGAGCAAAACGAGAATGTGGACATGAGGAAGTCCTCTTTTCTGCCACTCTATCGTAAACTTATGAAAGTTAACTTCTCCAAAAATATTTGCCTTTGCGATAAGATCCATGAGTGTTTTTGCTTTTGATGAAAAACTCTTGCAGCAAATCATGACGATCCTGTGGTTTTTGCCCAACAAACAGTTTTTGTTGTATTTCTGTCCAGTTCGAATTGTGCGTAAAGTTAATGAACACATCCGGTCTACCATAGTTTTTCATGTAGGTCATGGCATCTTGAGTACGCTCGTGCATGTATCTGGGACCTCCAGTAAAGCTGGAAGGCAAGATTATCAACTGACCGATGTTGGCAAGATCACCCTCATTCATACCCGCATCCCTTAAATGTACAAACTGCTCCACTCTCTGCGTCCTTTGATTTAGTCGTATGTACAACAGCCTTTCCGATTCAAACTTGGCATACATATCAACGATAAATTGATGAAAAAGGGCCTTGCTTCTCAGTAAAATGTTGAAATCTGAAATGCGTTGCATCATTCTGTATGCGTAGAACTGAATAGCAGAAATCTTCTTAGCTTGTGGTATTCCAGACACTGGATTTCTTTGGCAGAATTCAAAATGATATACATTCTCCCCCTGCCAAAATATGAGTGGATATTGTAGCGCATCGTAAGACCTATGCGTATCGGGAATTTTCTCTATGGTGCCACTTCTTTCTTCTAAAATTATGTCTCTTGCACCATGTTATTCTCCTACCATGATTAAAGCCACTTCATTTTTCTGCTAGTGCATTAAAACGACTTTCATGGTCTCCATGTGGGGTTTTATCTGCTAAGATTACCACTTTGAATTCAGGGCTGATCTTATTCATAGCATATTTGAAAGCTCTGGACGCAACAGTTATGGTGATCCAGCATATCTTGCAACTGTAGTACTATGGGATTATGATATTAACTCAGCTTTCAACAATGAAAGAGAAACACGCAATTAAATATTTATTTAAACAATAAACAGTTACAATTAATAAACTTTAACAGATTACACTGCTCTGCAAAAAAAAAAAAATTCGAGCCCTGTTACCATTCTTGTTGATTCTTATGTAAAATGACCTCCTGAATCCAAATATGACCCCCATTTTGCCCCATAATCCACCGTTTCCTCGGGACGCCCTCCCTATTTCCATCACTGTTCGGTAATTTTATGGCCATGAATTTGATTTGGAGGGGGGGGGGAGATTATTTTAACCGTTAAGTGTCTTCTGAGGAGCTACAGAGGTGAAAAGTTCTAAAATATGAACATTTGTAGCAAGGGGGAGATTTGCTCCTTTAAATTAAAAAAAATCAATAAAAATGCTCGGTTTTTCTGGGTTTTTTTCGCAATTTTTTCACTTAATTTCTACATATTCCAGCTTCCAGCCCCCCTTTTCCTCACCCAAACACCCCAAATAATAAAAATATATAGCAAAAATTTTGGCTAAAAGCGGGTGAGGGGGATAGGTCCCGAAGTCCTCACAAGAAAGTTCGGAAGATTCACTGTACAACGTTGTGAGTGAAGGAAATGCACTGTAAGCGACATGTTCCACCGCATAGTCTTGCATGCTGACAGCAATTCTTCGACATGAGCGACATAATCATCACTTTTTTTGTTACCCAAAAAGTTCACAGACACGTTTTTGAATTTTGCCATGCTCGTTTTTCTTTGCGACTCAGGTTTTTCATAAACGTTGAATCTTTAAAAAGTTGTGTAATCTGGGGGCCCACGAAAATTCCTTCCTTGATTTTAGCCTCACTAAGACGAGGAAATTTAGTTTTCAAAAAGTTAAATCCATCACCTGTCTTATCCATTGCTTTCACAAACTTTTTGATCAATCCGAGTTTAATGTACAAAGACGGCAAGTAAATATTTTACTTTGGGACCAGAGGATCGTGAACATTTTTCTGACAGGGAGTAAAAGTTTCTCGGCGAGGCCATTTCCGTACGATGTAATGTTTGTCTCGGGCTCGACTGTCCCATTCATATAGGAAGCAGCAGTATTTTGTGTAGCTTGTTTTCAGGCCCGTGAGTAGAGTAACAACTTTTAATTCAGCGCAAAGTTTCCAATTATAATCATCATAACAGATTTTATCAAGGATTCGGCTGATGTTTTCGTGCGTCTCCCTCATATCCACAGACTATGCAACTGGGACTGATGGTAAATCATTCTCATTGGCCAACAGGACAACTGTCAAGCTTGTCTTTGATGAATCTATGAACAGTCTCTATTTGTGTGGGTCACATGGCATCTTCAGTTCTATCAACAATTCATTTGAATTAGGGCAGAATACTAAGCCTTCATCTTCCGAAAAAAGTAATTTCAGGGTTGACTGTCTGGTCCTATAAGAAGAGATTTTTACGCCCTTTTCTAAGAGATTCCGCTGCTGAAGTCGAGATCCAAGAAGTTGAGATTTACTCTTAGGAAACTCCAAATCCTGGACGAGATCATTCAATTCTGGCTGAGTAACGAGATGAGGTTGACGATGAACTAAACCAGCTGGATACTCTTCATCATCTGGCTGTGGTTCAAAGTCTTCCAAATCTGTTTCTGGCTGTAGAGTATAGGTTTTGGGGGCCAATGGGATTGACAAAGATTCGTTGTGAGGAACTGGTCTTACATCTGAAGGGATATTAGGATACTGAATTGTGTGCTTACTTTTACTAGAGAACCCGACAGTGGAAGTCATACAAAAGTAACAATCTGTGAGATGACAGAGAGGTTCGCGCCAAACCATGGGCACAGCAAAATGCATTGATTTACGGGTACCTTTGATCCATTTAGTCAAGTTACTATAACAAGTAGTGCAGCACAACTTTGGAACCCAATCCTTGTCCTGATCGCCAACTTGGCAATCAAAGTGATAAGCAGTTTTAAGAAGCGGAAAAAGGGGTTTTCGTTGCGCTTTTAAAGTCAAATCACCGCAAACATAGCAGAAGCTATCGGGATGATTTTTGCACTCGCATGGCATAATAAAATTAAACTGTAAATCAATACTCGGTATTAATAACAACTTACACTCACGTACTGTAATTCACTTTTACAAAACCGGAGGAAAAAATGGCATCGTTTAACAAAATTTAAGCAACTTGGAAGCACAGAATCACCGCCTAGAACACCGCACAGTTAACTTACAGATCGCGAAACATGTACTGAGGGATGGTAACGATACACGACTACATTGATAAGAACATTGAACTTTAAAACGTGTCAAAGCAGGAGATTTACTGCGCAAAACACGAAGCTTAGAAGTTATTCAGAACGGCAACGTTGTGCAGTGAATCTTCCGAACTTTCTTGCGAGGGCTTCGGGACCTCTCACCCCTCACCCGCTTTTAGCCAAACTTTTTGCTATATATTTTTATTATTTGGGGTGTTTGGGTTAGGAAAAGGGGGGCTGGAAGCTGGAATATTTAGAAATTAAGTGAAAAATTTGCGAAAAAAACAAAGAAAAACCGAGCATTTTTATTGATTTTTTTTAAATTTAAGGGAGCAAATTCCCCCCAAATCTCCCCCTTGCTACAAATGTTCATATTTTAGAACTTTTCACCTCTGTAGCTCCTCAGAAGACATTTAGCGGTTAAAATAATCTCCCCCCCCCCTCCAAATCAAATTCAGGGCCATAAAATTACCGAACAGTGATGAAAATGGAGGGGGGTGTCCCGAGAAAACGGTGGAGGATGGTGCAAAATGGGGTCATATTCGGATTCAGGAGGTCATTTTACATAAGAATTTGCTGGAATGGTGTCGGGGCCGATTTTCAAGTAGAGCAGTGCTTTTAAAAAATTTTTCTTCAATTAATTAAAAATTAATTAAACCCTTTATATTATACAGAATGGAGCATATGCAGAATATTCTAATAAATACAAAAACACACAATAGAAAATTAAAAAAGAAAAAACTAGAAACAAATATTAAACAGAAGAAGTAATCAACGATGATAACAATACACCTTTCTGCGCGCCAAACGCAGCAGTATGCAGTGATTGCATCATACATTTTACTACAAGTAACCAACCCATCACTAAAGAATTAAACAACAAAAATTCCTCAATAATAAAATAGCCAAAACACCTAGAAGAAAAAACAAGAAAACAAAAGAAAAAACAATCAAAATGGAGAAATTGGAGAACTCCAATGGCGGTCTTTATCTTGTTAGGCTTGTTTCTTTCCTTCTTTTTATTCTTCTCAAAGGGATTATTTCTTATATTTCAATTGGACAGATTCAGAGCCACAGAGGGTATATTTTTTGACTTTGTAAGTCTTGCCCTCGACAGAAAATTTGTCCAAATTAGAACTCCTATGGTGGGTGGCTCTTTGATGAAGTCAAGCCATTGGAGTTCTCCAATTTTTCCATTTTGATTGTTTTTTATTTTGTTTTCTAGTTTTTTCTTTTATGTGTTTTGGCTATTTTATTCTTGGGGAATTTTTGTTGTTTAATTCTTGAGTGATGGGTTGGTTAGTTGTAGTCAAATGTATGATGCAATCACTGGATGCTGCTGCATTTGGCGCGGAAAGAGGTGTATTGTTATCATCGTTGATTACTTCTTCTGTTTAATATTTGTATAGTTTTTTTCTTTTTTAATGTTTTTCAATTTAATTTTCTATTGTTTTAGCATTTTTTAAATTTTCTATTGTTTTTAACATTTTTTTAAATTTTCTATTGTTTAAATAATAAAAACGGTTTGAATTGCGTTGCAACAATGAAAAGTATTGTTGTAAATTATACCAAAGAAATACTTTTCCGTTTAAAACAAACTTTTAGATGTTAAAATAAACTTCATTAGAAAGGCAATTGTTTGTTCTTTCTTATGCTATATCTATTTTCTTGATACGATTATTAGAAAAAATGCAATGGAGAAACGAGAACGAAACGTCTCTCAAAAAACCACAAAATATTAAATAAAACATTTTCTAGATCGAATTTTAAAACTCGGTCTTCGAGATGCATTGAGTCCGCATCAGGGCTACCTATGTGCCGAATTTCAGGCCTGTAAGTGCAATATTTTAGGTCTAAACATCGCACAAACATTGCCTTTTATATATATAAAGATTATAATTCAAAATCTCAAGACTTCTGGAATCAAGTCACATTCTTTGAGGAAAGTAAATAAGATTTGGCTTAGTATGAAAGTATTTGGGAGTTATGGTCTATGCCATCTTTGGCGAAAACCAAATTCTGAGTCACTAACCTTATTCGCAATCAGTCTCATCCTTAAATGGTCACTATGCATCTCGTAGATATAAAATCTATTCTATGATATGTTCAGGTTTTGATCATCTTTCCTTCACATCTGTAATAATTAGTCCTAATGAAAATATCGATCAGTATTCTGTAATAAAAGTTCAAATTATAGTGCATTATAAGCATCTAATACTTGCAGATTGCATGCGTAAATATCTATTCGAAATTGCGACTAAACGAGAGTTAAATACCATTTCCACTGGTTAGCATGAAGGCGGTTTGGTTCTTGCATGAGGTTGTATGCCTACAAAAGGGATAGGAGATTTAGTTTTTATTGGTGCACTAATAGAGAGAGATAACATGAAATATTTCAATACATAAAATAATAAGTTAAAAGAAAGTGCATAAAAGTCTAGCAAGCAAGATAATGCCCCAAAGCACGCAGATTTATAACACTAAAATGCAATCAAATATCTCGTCTCTACTTTAACCCTCCGTTAGTCGCTATATCTAATAGATACGTATGCAGTCTATACCAATTAGCTGTTTTTAAGGCATTACAATTGAAATTTGTTTATACAGGATACTCATTCATATTATTATTAGAACTAATTATTACACATTTAAAGGGAAAATTATCAGAACTTGATGAGCATATCATAGAATAGATCCACGAGATATTTAAAGATGAAAATGATTGTGACTAACGAAGTGTTAAGGTCATTGAAAAATTGTTATCTCAATCGGAAAAATCAGTTCAAAAATACGATATTAAGAGGAGAAGACACTTAAAAGCAGTTTCGCAAGAGGAATGGACCAGCGAAACAAACAAACTCCGTTTCGAAATGCAAAATAGATTTGTAACAAAATGGTTTTTTAGCACTCTCATCAGAATTCTTTAGCAGATGTATACTCAATTTTCTGACATGAAAATTTGTTATTAGACGTAGGAATTATCTCAATTCAAATATTATCACCTCACGATAACGGTACAGAACTACCAGTGCCGTCTTAACAAAGTGGCTATGGAAAAATGGCGTCCCATCAGAACTGTAACTTTGGACTTTGAGCGCCCAACGACCTAATAAAATAACTGATTAACAATTTTCAAATAGAAAATCAAAATAAAACCAATATATTACATTTTTAGGCGCCCCTGGGCTACAGCGAATGACTGGTGGCGCAAGGGCGGCCAGTCTGCGCCAAACAAGGATGTTTAATCTTAATCCATGTTTTTTACAATTTCGTTGTATTTCTCGTCGAAAAAGGATAGTACCTGTACAATCCTTTTTTCCTTGCGTATTCTTAAATTAAGATGAAAAAAAATCCAATGTTCTTGATAAATTGAAATAGGTTTCGGTGTCTCCAAGTAAGTCTTCCAATTAACTGTGAGCGTTTCCAAAGCAGCTGAGTCTACAATAAAGAAAAATTTGAACACTCAAATAAAATGTGTAATGTGTTTGAAAATTGTATTGCATGCCTGGTATGTCGGTGGTGGCTCTCCTTTCAATAAATTTCTGTGTTAAATGAGCTATACGCAATCTTGTCAGTTTTGTGTCTATTTTCCTATTAAACCTCGTCAATTTAAAACCCTTTATGAATTGGTTGTATAAAATGTAGTTTGTTGTTGTTCTGAGTGTTTCATATCCTCTGCCATGCATCGTTAGTTTCAGAACTTATCTATGTCGGATAATGGAACAAAGCAGTTTTTCATATCTTTAGCATTTTTTGCTGTCAAGTCTGCATATTCGTTTCCGGATATACCAACATGACCTGGAATCCAGCAAAATAGGATTTGGAATTCCCGATCTTTTAGCCATAAGTATTCTGAGCTACAGCCCAATTTGCCCACTGGATGAGACGGTCCTGAGAACTGCGAAAAATGTCCTCAATATTGTTTGGATCTGTATAGGGCATTAATACAGCCAACCCTCTTATATTAGTAATTTAACATTTTAATGATTGTTTAACCACTTCATTCTTAAATAAAACGCTCCTGTGGCTTTCTTTCAATGTTTACAGCCTGCCATGATTTTAGTTAATCTGTCAGTTCAGGTTTTGTTACAGTTGGCACAGGGATTTTCATCAATCTGTAGAAAAAGCTTCTAATTGCTTATCTCTTGTATTGGGCATCGCAAAAATACATTATTTCATCCATCACAGAATCATTTATTCCAGACAATTTCACGAGCTACGTTACTGTAGATTGATTTAAATAAATTATACTTCACTATTATAATGTTGATTTATAATACACTATAATAGCATTGTATATATGAATAGTAATTCGCTTCGTTGTAAAAGCATTTGGACTCGTCAACATGTGTTGCATCTAAATAGAGTTTTAAAATATCCCGATTTTAGAAGGTAAGCTCTTTTTTTGGAGTTTCTTTTAGTTATATTAACGTCCCGTTTTGAAGCGAATTGCGGATTTTGAGACGGACGTCGTAATTTTCAGTCAGCGGTCAGATGACGAGGACGACACCTGAGCTGGCACCCTCCTCTTTTAACTTCCGCACCACACCAGCTGGAGGACGTTTGACCACCTACGGATGATTTAGCGTGCAACAGGCCCCATACATGGCGGATCTTTAGTGGAATCGGGTTTCGAACCTGGACCCCTCCGGCTCCGAGGCCGACACCTTACCACTAGGTCACCACGGCCTGGGGTTTCTTTTCCGCTTTACAGACTATTTTGATCATAAAGATCCTTAATTACAATGTCTTTGGAAATTTAAAATCACAGAAAGAGAGTGCTTAAATTCCATGCCGATTCATTTCATTGAATAACCATTCTTTATAAAAATCTTCGCATTCTTGATTCCATATTCAGATTCTTTTATCCTATCGATGAGTAGACTTCATAAAGACGCTTTAATGGTAGTCTTTTTCATATAGAAAAAAAAGTATCCCCTTTAAAGGAATACTTATAAAAATGAAGACTTAAATAACTCTAGACTTATTTCTTTTTTATTCATAACACAAAATTGCAAAATCAAGTACTTTTATTTCTTCAAATTTGTGCTCACAATAAGACACGTATCATTCGGCATTTTACAAAACAGGCTATTCTAAAAAAAGTAAAAGAAAAATTACGTTTACGTTACGCTTTCTCATCTTCAATTAACGGTATTCATTCTTTCTTCTGTTTTAAAAGTAAGTCAGTAAAATAAAATGTATACTTTGGTAGATGCAAATGCAAAGGGAGAAAAAAAAGTTAAGACTGCTAAAGAAATTCTGATATCTTTAATGACTTGAAAACTTTGGAACTATCATTTAGATAGACATAATTCATATAAAGTGATCGAGATGTGTATGTTACCATTAACCCGCTTGCCTCGGCAAGCTAGCAATCACGTCTCAATTATTACAGTTTGAGGGACACCGTTATTACAAATACGAATTCACTTCATACAAGTGCATACAAACACAAATTCCCTTCGTTACAAAAGCATTTTGTCTTATTCACAAGCATTGATTGCAAATAACACAGACAGAAGAGTAAAAAAATCGCAAGAGATTGAAGGGCTAAAACATAACTCATGTAATGAACCAGCTCTTTTCTTAATTCGTATAAAGCTTCAAAACACCAATCTACGATTTCTTAAAATAAAGGTGGTGAAATATACCAATTTCAGAAACTGGCTAAGAGGAAGCACTTCTTTATTGATTTCCAACACGGTTTGAGGATATGCGTTGCTACGAAAATCGTCCGATGTGTGTACGGTAACAGCAGTCCAACAAGCAGGATTATGGAGAATGATTCTCGAATATTCCGGGAACACGAAGCACAGGTAACAGGAAAACACAGCACTTGCACAAATTAGCAACCCAAACAAACAGCAATTCACTAATAATAACAGCACTGCTTGGCGTTTATCAGCTTGCACAGCGGACAACACTTCAAAGAGAGATTCCAAAGACTATTCCTAATCTATCAAACACGTTCCCAGACGTTCAGCAACTGCGGGTATTTATAGTCTTCCCAGAAGGGCATGGAATCAATCATCTAGTACATTCTAAATATCTTCGCTCCTAATAGAGACAGCGAGAAATTTCTAGTATTTTTGAGAACCTTAATTTTGTCGCCAAAATGGTCGCCATGGTCAGGGCGTGTTGGCTTGATCTGTCCTTCATAACTAGCAAGAACATCTGTAAGTTTTCGTACACACGAGGCGGTTTCTGCTGAAGCAGCAGCTCTGAGACGACACATGATCCCGTGTTGTTCCATGGCGCTGTTCTCACTGGCGCGGCAAACTTGTGTAACAGCGTCTCGGCTAACGCGTGCCCTCATCTTCCAATGGCTTCCAGCTTCCATTGAAACAAATTGCAGTATTCACACGTGATATTTTCTGAAAGCGTATTCGACTTATGTAGATGGCAGCTTCTAAAAGCAAATCTCTTTTTGAAGGTTAATAAAATCTTAGAAGTTTATAGATGATTTAAAAGATCTTTTTTTATTTTTACTGTATGCACTGATATTATTAATCTTTACAACCTTTATTTGTAATTAAAGTGCATATCTGTTCAGATGGGAATGTAAAATCAAGCTACATTCTTTCATGTTTTCGAGATAAACTTTAAAAATATTATTGCAGAAAAATAATTTTTACACTATCTTCAAATTCAAACCTTGATCTTTTCAATAATGTGAATTTTGTTGTCGAACAATTTTTTTCCTTAATTTCAACAGATTATTTCAGAATATATGTTTTTGAATAGTTTGCAACAATGTAGATCACAGTTGTTTTACCATTTGAAAATTATTAACGTTTTAGATCAGTTGAACAATATTTAACAAATAAATTTTGAATTGCCTGCGAATTTGCATATTCTGAGTTTCACTTTAGGATGCCAACAAATTTCCATTTTAGGTCTCTTTTTTAACCTTCCAGCGGGCGGACGTATGCAGGAGATACTTACATTATGCATTGTATTACATATTTATATCGTGTTATTTAACAAAAATAAATGCAACTTTTATTTATGTAATCTGTATTTATTAGCTTTATACTAAAAAAAGATTTTATAAATAAAAATTGCACCTAAATTTATAAAAAAAATACGATACAAGTATATAATACGACCTATCACCTGCATACGCGCGCCCACTGGAAGATTAAGAAATATCTCAAGAAGCTTTTGATAATAATATAACTCTTGATAAAGATTCGTAAACAAACCAGCTTCCCCCTTGACTGGACAATTTTGTGAATCCAAAATCTCCTATTCGGCTTTTTCTGTAATTGTTTGTTTAACAAAAACAAAACGAGAGCCTCCTGTTGTAATAATTAAACCATCCATTTTTGAACCACGCCTCTCACTCAACGATCGGTTTAAAATTACCGCCGAATATGACCGTGAAAGCCGAATGCTCAGCGCCACTTGGCAGCGCCGATTGGCTTGAACATAACCGCCTTGTTTTCAGCGGTCAGCCACGTCCGCCGAAACCGCCTTTTACGCATGAACCTTAAATGTCTCTTTCCAACACTAAGACTAACATTGCTGGGAAGCGACATTCCATGTCCGTAACAATGTTTATCAAAAAATCACGGTTAATGACCATCAATCATTTCAAACAAAATTAATAGAAACATATTTCTTAAGTATCTTTTTTGAGATTAATGCTAAATACTTTACCAGGCAATTCAGTACACTTAAACATCAGCTTTCTGCAAACAATATTGTTCGGGGGTGGCTGCACAGATGGCGTAGGGTCTCGCGTTCTCAGATAAGAGTGAAGGAGAGACTCTGGAGTTAAGTCATGACGGTATTTACTAAGAGAGTCACACCGATAGTAACTTTTTGATGGAGAGCCTGGGTCGAAGACCTATAATCTCCAATCCTTAGCTGTGCTGGGTAGAAAGTAACATAACACTATAACTCTAACTTAATAATAATGTGTCAAAGAAGATGAAAAAAAAGAAAAAAGAAGTTACTAAGAGAGTGAGCTACTGTACAAATGAGTGAGATTATATACAAGTGTAAGAATACACACGGCGCCACCTACAACCTTTGGGCACTGAATTAAGCACGGAAATCCTAACCCCCGGCCCCCCCCCCCCGATGACCAGGTCATCCAAATCAAATAAATACAATTTCAATTAATTATAATGAAAGCAAATTATTAAAATTATTAACTTTCAAGCACTCTAAGATTACGAATCCAATACAACACAATCTAAATTAGTTAAAATGAAACAAATAATGAAATTATTTACCTTCAAAAATTAGAACACTAAAACCACATTTTCTTTTAATTTAAAAATGAAACTTAAGAATACTTGTTCACTCTAATGCACTTATTTCATTAATATATATAAACACAGAAATACTTAAAAATACTTAAGGTAAATGAATGAATGGATCAAATAACACAAATACACAAAGGAAATTCCGAACAGAAGAAAAGAAGACTTCCTATACATTCCGGAACTTAAATATAGTACTTAATTAAGAAAAACACATACAAACTCAGAAATCAGTAAAATTATTAAGATAAATCATCAGTTAGAGTCAATAGGAAGACAAACCAATTTGTGTATTGGTCTCCTATTTTCTCCTGCAGTGGTTTTTAAATTAACTGCTCTTACAAACTTATCAGTTCCTTTATAAGTTTCTGAAACTCTTGCCATTTTCCACTAAATTGGTGGTAAGTTATCCTCCTTGATTTCCTCTAAGTCATTCACTTTCAAATTCGGACAAGGTTTTGTCTACTTGTTGCGCACTTGCAACTGCGTTAGATAGTCCCTTGACCAGGACTTCCAGAAGGACTGCGATTTTTGTGAAATTAATTTAAGTCTTTCCCGAATAGGGATTTTATGTTCAGTAAGATCAGGCTCAGGAAGCCATTTTAGGTCTGAACCTATAAGGAAATGACCCGGTGTTATCATCAGTCATCGGAAGCTGCAACTAGAGGCCTTGAGTTCAATATGCACGGGTGTTTTACCCGATAGAGTAAGTTCCCATTGGCTAGCCTTCCACCAACGCTCAAAAGACCATCTTCGTCTAGAAATGGATTTAACTCACTCAGTTTATTAGTTGTATTGACAGATTTTCCTGTCTTTACTTGATGAATCTCTTCAGCAAATTCGTCTGCTTGCACAGATTTAATGATAAATTTTTCCGTTCTTCGCAACTCACCCACTTCCAAAAATGATGGTTGCTGTCTCAACCCTTTCACTCTATCAACAAACCTAAGACACCAAGCCATAACTCTTAGCAATTTACTCCAACTTGAAAAGAACCAAAATTTTTCCAACTCTACCCTAACGACAAAACTTTTCACCGCACTTATCTTTTCCTCTACCTTCACCTCATACATATCTGGGGACTCCTCTAACAACTGCTTAGGCCAACAATTAATATTTGCCCGAAGCCAACACGGACCATACCACCACAACTCCTTGCCAATTAAATTCTCAACCAAAACACCTCTAGTCAGCAGATCAGCAGGGTTTTCACCTGTTTGACAATAAAACCAACTCTTTGGATCCGACTTTTCTTGCACCTCTAAAACTAGATTCGATATGAATTGTTTCCACCTTTTTGCGCACCCTTTCACCCAATACAGAGCGATTAAGGAGTCCGTTCAAAATACAAATTTATCCACTAAATCACTGTAGACTCCTTTAATATATTTTCCCATCCGATCACTATTGCCATCAACTCTAAACGCGACAAGGTTAATTTTTTTAGAGGAGCAACTCCACTCTTTGACATTATGAAAGACACTCTACAGTTACTACGTTCATCAAAATACCTTAAATAAGCCACTGCTCCATAAGCCTTCACTGAGGCATCACAAAATATATGTACCTCTACCTTCCTGTCTCCACAACCCTGCAAACAATTTCTGGGTACTAATAGTTCACTAAGTTTCTCGATTTCCTCACACCATTTAAACCACTTAAGCCGCAAATCCTCGGCCAAATTTTCATCCCAATCTATTTCTCTTTCCCATATTTCCTGTAATAAACACTTAATTATCACTACAAATGATGTAATCAATCCAACTGGATTGAAAATTCTCGCCGCTGTTTGCAAAATATGACGCTTGTTATTCTTCAGTGTTTTCAAACAATCTACTATACCCTTCAATTCTAAGGATAAGACATCACGATCAGGTCTCCAATTTAATCCCAGAACCTTCACAACACCAGCTGTCTCTCCTTCACTAAGTCCATTCTCAACCCATAATTTCTCTAACTCACAACTATTGGAGCTCAATTTCCTTAAATTAAATCCACCACTTTTCAAAATTGATACTGCATCTGAGGATAATGCAAATGCTTCGCTCACACTGTCCGCACCAAAATATAAATCGTCTACGTATAATGCAGAATTTAACATTTCAACCGAGTTTAGTTTGTCGGATTCAAATTTTTTAATGTGATGTTTAATCACAGCACTTAAAATAAATGGAGACGTTTTACAGCCAAAGAGTAGTCGTTTCATTCTCATACTGATGCACTCTTCATTAGGACGGAGGCCGCGGTGGCCTAGTGGCAAGGTCTCGGCTTTGGGGCCGGAGGGCTCCAGGATCGAAACCCGATTCCACTGAAGATCCGCCGTGTATGGGGCCCGTTGCACGCTAAATCATACGCAGTGACCAAACGTCCTCCCGCTGGTGTGACGTGGAAGTTTGGAGAGGGGGTACCAGCTCAGGTGTCGTCCTCGTCATCTGACCGTGGTTCAAAATTACGAGGTCCGTCCCAAAATAGCCCTCGAGTTGCTTCAAAACGGGACGTTAATATTACTAAACTAAACTTTATTGGGCTTATCTGAGTACCAAAGAAATTTTAGATCCTTTCTTCCACTTTCTGAGATTCCTATCATTACAAAAGCTTTCTCTATATCAGCTTTAAATACTATTTTAAATTTACAAAAATTCAGAATTACGTCTAGAACATTAGGATTGAGATTCGGACCAGTTTCTAAACAATCATCTAAGGAGAAATTACCTCTCGACTTTGAACTACAGTTAAATACTACTCGAACTTTCGTTTTTTTCTTATCCTTTCTAACAACTGCTCTATGAGGTATAAGATACTCCTTTTTATCCCTTTCACATTCTTCAATAACTCCCCTTTCAAGCTGATCGTTTATTAGTTCTTTATATTCACTTGCAACCCATTTATTTTTCGAAAAACCCTTCCCTAATTGATCAAAACGCTTTTTAGCTAGACTGTAATTGCTGCCAATTCTTCGGGGTTAACTCTCCACAACAATTTAACCTCGTATCTCCCATTTTCAAATTTTAAGTCCCTCTCAAATAAGTGTATCAAACTCTTGTCACTCCTACTTAAATCCCCTCTGTCATTCACCCCTCAGGAATCTAATTCCCAAAGAATTTGCATATCTGCAGTAGCTGCAAGGAAACTTGCCGACAGTCCAGCGGTATTGGAGAGACTTTCCTGCTTCCCTTGTAACGGAAAATTGTCGGCACGCAAGTGAGGGTGTATATTTTATCGAACTGGGACGCATCTACAATCGTCCAGAAGACATCCGTGCCTATTAACACGTCAACATTTATGTGGTTTTCACCCGAGTCGGCGGGGGGGCAAACCGATCTTTTGTGTCTTCATTTGGGCGCTTGAATTGGTCCACCCGAAAGGGTATCTGTTATCAACACTTCTATATGAGTGTGTTGTTTAGGGTCGTGTCTGCTGATAAGACTCATCTCTGTTAGTCGTAAGTTTTTCAATGGATTTCGTTGCAGCAAACGAAAATACTGACAGACTTTCTTTTCGAATAGTTTTAAGCTTTTAGCCAATTCCTTCGTGCACCAGCTTCTTTGTCACCCCTTGTCTAACAAGATTCTTGTACTTTTTCTCATGTTTGACTCAGGATTACAAGCATAAGCGCTACATGTAAGCAAAAGTACCGGGGGTGCTTGCGAACTAGTTATAGACGAATTGCATTGCGTATTTTCAACGGCATCTGATTGGTTTTGTTTTCATTCACATCTCATTTATAATGAATCAATTGGTGGTGGTTTACCACAAAAACAGTTTTCTGCCTTACAAATTTTTGAGCTGCATTCTGGTGAAAAGCATTTAAAACACAAATTATTTCGCTTCACCAAATCTACTCTGTCACTTACAGAAAGTTTGTTGAATTTAGAACAATTACTTAAGAAGTGGGTTTCAGTTTTACATTTTATACACTTTGCAGTTTTAACGTTAGAAACATTTTTGTTGAAGTAATTGTGGTGTCTGTTGCTGCTGTCATACTTCTTATTTTCAGAGCCTGAATATGATTTAATTACCATAGATTCGTTTTTTTTTTTGTTTACCTTTCGTATCTAGATAAAGATCATATTCTCGCCCTAACATCTGAGGTCGGTACCACGTCTCTCCTTGCTTCACTGCAATGTGCATTTTTACATCACGATCTAATTCACCCATATAGTTTATCCGAAACTATTAATTCGCACAGTGCCTTAAAATCTTTAACCTCTCTCAGACAACAGTAATATTGCAGATTTGCACTTAGCCTTGACGCGAATTGCTCGCAATTCTCGGGTGTTAATTTTTGAGCGTTTCGAAACTGATTCAAACATTCTTAGGAGTAGGCTGAAATTCTTTTAAAATTACGGATTTAAGTTTATCATAGTTAGTTAAATTTTTCATCATCCTTTAAGTAGACCATTAAATTTGAAACCTTTTCTCATAATACATTTAGTAAGATTTCTGCTTTTAAATCTTCTGGCAAATTTTTTGCCTTAAATGCCTTTTGATTGGAAAAATAAATTAAACGATTCAGATTTAACTGGTACCGAAATTGCTAGTGTCTTAATGCTTTTAATTAAACTCTTTATACGATTTCATGCATCCGGATTTGGATTTTGGGTTTGTGGGGAATCCTTTCTAGCATTTTCTATTTCCAATTTCTTTTCTAATCGAACGAGTTTTAGTCTTTCAAAATCTAATTTTGTTTCATTTTCTTTGGCCTCTCGTTGCTATATTGTCTTGACTTCACGATGCCTTGCTTCGGCTTCACGCTGCCTTGCTTCGGCTTCACGCTGTCTTGCTTCGGCTTCACGCTGTCTTGCTTCGGTTTCACGTTGCCTTTTTTCAGTTACACTATCAATAATGTTTTGTACAAACTCTGATTTTTATATGTATCGCTGTTCTCTATTATATTTTTTAAATCAATAAGTTTTACATCGTCTGCTACAGTCAAACCCATTTCCTTCGTAACCTGAATTAAGTCATCCTTTCTTAATTGCCAAATAGACATTTTTAAACACCGTAAGACTATCGAACTCAAAATAACCAATTAAACACAATAACTACACAACACATAACTAACTCCTAAATAACAATTCAACACAACTAAATTAAACAACACACTTAACCAATTAACTACTCTATTTCAACACAGCTGAAATAAACAATTCAACACATTTATCTCAACTCCCGAAACACAAAACTTTTATCACCACAAACTTTTATTATTTGTTACCTCTACACAAAATTACGCAACACTAAAAATTCCAACCGGACCACAAAAAATCACTTACTTTGGATCAAAACTTTCAATATACAGAGGATCACTGAATAAACACAAAGGAAACCGCATTTTCCCTTTACACTCCTTATTGACCGCACAGGGCTTTCAACCCCCAATATTTACGACACTTGCACAGCGGGCCTCATTACCACCGCGCTCCTGACACCATGTTCGGGGATGACTGCACAGATGACCTAGGGTCTCGTGTTCTCAGAGAAGAGTGAAGGAGAGACTCTGGACAAGACAATATGGTGCGGGGCAATCTGCGCGGCGAAGCCACGTCTTTCCCCTGTACAACAAAAAGCTAAATGCAGAACGAGACACGAGATTCTGCTGAAGTAGGAGACGTCTGGATTCATCGCCATCAGAGGCGAGACTGAGCGTTACTGGAAGGTGGGAGGGAGGTTCTATAAAATGTTCAGCAAGGCGGCCATTGGGGGAGCAGGAAAAAGCAGTGGGGGTGATTTGGGTGATCTTAGGTGTTGGAACCGTTGGTCAACTTGCGGTTTTTGACTTGAATTAAAAAGATGAAAATCTTGCATTGTGGTTGAATGAAATATTTCATAGGCTTCTATGATGTTGGGGAATTCTTGGAGTAAGTTCTTGATCTTGTAGCGTCACTGCCGATGGCCGCTGTTTTATGGCTGAGCAAATTCGAGACGAATGCAGACAATTTGTAGCCTTTCCGAATTTTATTACAGCTAATTCTATTTACATACATTTGCAATATACATTTCCTAGATTAGAATGCTTATATTTACAAATAATCAATTAAAATGACCTCGAAGGGAGGAATTGTAACTCTGGTCGAGTAATTGGATACAATTAGTTAACTTTCGCGAAAACCAACCTGCACTCTGCTGAAAAATTCAATAAAGTTCCGGAATTCTATGTAAACTCTTACGAGATCAGGCCGAGGAACGCGTCTATCCATAAATATACCAGAAATCGCAATCCCTGACTGCGAGTCTCGATCCGAAGAAAAATCTAACGCTCTGTCCAGCGTAGCTGAAGTCCAACTCCTCTCAGACATTTCAAATCCCCGTAACGATGAGGGTCTCATCATTACTAAAGTGGCATTCCTTTCTACCACCTGCAAAAATTCCCTCCATTCTTGCTCTCTCGTTAGGTCTCTCCCTACAGAAGCAAATGTTGCCCCTCGTCCATCAAATCCACGCTTCGTTACTCTCCATTGTCCAGTTCTCGTCACGTAGGCGACATTGTCAATCAATGCTTTGTTAAGAACCCTGTGGTCCCGTCTGATCTTCAGTCAGGTATTGTCGACTCTGCCCCTCCACGCTTTGTTAGACCTCACCTGCACAGGGAAGTATGTCATTCCTCAGACGGTTGACGCTGGTCGAAGAATGTTGTATTAAATTCCACCTGCAACCCTAAATCATAGTTGTTATTTGGCGGATTTGTTGCAATCTCTTGTAGTGTGTGGAGCAGTTCTTTGGGTTGGTTTAAACTTGGAAGGTTGAAGGGATCTTGGACTGTTTCTTTAGGCTGGTATAGCTTCTGTCATCTTGTGGGGTATTTCTGTTTGTAATATTTGTGTATGATAAGTTTGCTTGTTTGGTGTTGAACTTGGGGAAAGCGGGGCAGCCTTTCCATGCAGCTGTGCAGTGGCGGACTGGCCAGGTTGCCAGCTTGCCCGATGGCAAGTGGGCCCCTTAAACATTAGCTGATATGGGCCCCTTAAACATTAGCTGATATGGGCCCCCAGGATCTGTGTATGTGAAAGAGAGAGAAAGGGAAGATTTTTTTTGCTAGAGAAATTCCTGCGTCTTTTCTAAAGCAAACAAAATAGTAAGTAGTTTTATGTCCTTCACACAACATTTTCTTTCTGTGCAAGGTCGGGACGCAATGACCACTCATATCACCCCCGGCAAGACGGAAGAGTGACCCCTCTGAGCAGGAAGCTGCGGTCCTTGGAAATGTCTAAATAACATTCTTTTTTGTTGTTAGTGCTTTTTACAATAGTAAAACTGACGGAGAAGCGAACAAAGAAAATAGTCTACTTCGGTCCTTCTGAAACTTACAAGGGGAGGGGAAATCATGTAATTTGACAAAATGGCATCCGTGGGACACTCGCAGGACCAGGGGTTAGATGTATTTCTCTGGCCCTGGGACACTCACCTTTTCCTTGGAGGGGGGGGCTATGGGAGTGCTTCTTTGGGTATGTTAACAAGGTTGTAAAAGCAGTAAAAGGCTCTTTCTTTCGTGGGTGTGAGGAGTGGTATTCCTGTTTTCAGTCAGCAAAGAAAGAGTAGAAAATTCATAGCATATCTTAGAGAAGGAGAAAAAAAGACTTAGAGAGGGAAACTCAAATTTTCCCTCTCTTTACATTGCTTTTCTAGTATTAAATACTGACAGCGGCGAACAGCTGAATAATTCATCTTATTAACTGTATGGATTAAATTATGCCAGTCAACTTTAAATTCACCAACTTATTTAATTTTTGGTAAGCTGAAGCCATTAATTGTTACAAAAAACCAAGAAATAAATTAGTTAAAAAATTGAAAAACAGTGGACAGGAAATGTATTAATATTTGAACTAAATTTTGATGTAGCATGTTTCGCATCTGATGAAATTAATGACTTAGGTTTTTACATTTAGCAAATAAAAAAGGCTAAAAATCTTGAGAGTCAATGAAGTTATTTTTTTATTGGTCAAGCATAATTCTAATTTAAATTACAATTATTACACTTTATTAAGCTAATTATAGAGTGAATATTTAACCTAATAAAACACAATCTCCAGGAAAACTTTCTTTATGTAACAGGAAAGATGAGTTTTAAGATCATTGCTAGAAATTAAATCTATCATAATAATATTGTAAATATGTCTAAAAAGTAAATTTATTTGAAGTAATGAGGAAAGAAAAAATTGGGCTAAAAAACTGATGAAATGGAATGCAATTTTTGCTTTAAAAAATTTTTATATCTTAAGATGAAAATATAATTATATATCATGCTTCTTCTTTATCAGGAGAAAAATATAAGATTTATTGATTTGAAGCAATGAAAGTTGATTGACTTTCATTACAACATTCCAAAGTATTGTTAAATAATTATGCTTAAAAATATTTTTAAAAAATTGCAAAATTAAGGAGAAAATCTCACAGCAACTAAACTGGCATCATATTGAAAGATAAAAAATTTGAAATTTAATAATGTGTAAAAATTATTTTTATGTGATAATATAATTTGAGTTATAGTTGAAAAAATTCCCAATTCTTGCTTAATTTTTAATTAATTAAAATTTAAAAACTTTCTGAGATGCATATTCCTACGCTCTTATAGTAAGTTTGTACCAAATTTGGTGGCTTTAGATTCAACGGACTGTAGAACATCAACAGACAGACAAAAACCTACACATACATTCTCTTTTATTATTTATTGACAATTTCCATACAAAAGCATGGTCAGAAGCAAAACATAGAAATAAGACTATGGTACTCCGTGTTAGATTTTATTGCTTAAAAAATAAAATGCATCTATAACTTATAATTTTCTTGTTTTCAACTGTCTTGTTTGAAATTGATTTAGTACAAAAGTTCAGTTCTTTACATGTAAAGAGGAATTGTTCGTCTTTTTTAAAAATCTGCAGTTTTTGTCCAAACTTGATGAAATTTTTCGCATGTGCTCTTTAAAACAAAAGGAGAATCACTGTGAACTTTCAAAGTCCTGTAGTTAACTAAAATTTCAGTTATTAGAAATTGAGCAAGATTTTGTTGTTTTCCCCGTGAAATCTTTCAAAACTCATTTCAGAAGAATGATTTTTTGATTATTTTAGAAATTCAAAAAATTATTTTTGTAATGATATAAATTTAATGACAAATTACGAAAATATTACTACAAATCACTAAACTAATAATCATTAAAAGAATTTCCTTTCCTCACTCTTACCAAAAAAATACTCGACTAATGGACAACATTTCTCCTTCACGCTTTGTCGCTAAAACCGTATAAGAAAAATTTAACCTAAAGAATTTAAAATCAAATATTTTTCATAATATTTTCGTTATTTTACTCGGGAAATTGATTTTAATCCTGTAGGTGAGAAGTTTATTGGTATTAGACTTGGTGGCAACTTTGAATTCTTGGTGTGTATCTAAAAATAATATGCTATGCTGTTATCAATTCCTTGCTTTAGTTTGAACTCATTTAATCCAGCTTTGTAGAGCGAACTATTAGAATTTAATTTTAGGGTAGGGTGGACCTTCAAGAACAAAGTCAAAATAAGAATCATCACTGGGAGTTTGTCTTCCATCCCTACATTAAAAGGTACTAAAATCAAATACAAATTTGTAGGATGTCGAAAATTAAATTTCTGAATTCAAAGTCTTGTCAGTCTCATCTGGGTCAAAATATATTTGAAAACCAGACAAAGATCTCGTCGCAGAGAAAAAGTGCTCCTTCTCTGTGGAGCTTGCAAACCGTTTTGCTAAGATCGCCACCGAATATAATTAAATATAATCCATACACTTATTCTTTTATCAATGGGATTTGTAAACAACATGTGTGAGGGATTATAATCCCAATGCTAAGAATAACCTCTTAATAACTAATAAATACTAATTATCCATGAGTCTTTCTCTTCATTAGAATTTAGTTGGAATAATTTCATTATTTAGATTTAGTTCAGTTGAGATTCCGATTATGATTAAGTTGGGTTTCTATATTGTGCCGACCATTATGCTTGTTTTTACCTTTCCTGTTCTTAATAGCCCTGCATCGATTGAAAATATATTAAAAGAACTTTATCTGTAAGGAGTGAAATCCATTTTTGAGATATCAAAGCATATTTGGAAAGGAATTGTTAGATAATTTGGATGCAGAAGTAATTATTGACATATCATTTAGTAAACTCAACAGTTAACTAGATATCTAGTAAACTCAAAGGCTTACTGAGTTCTGTACTTTTGAGTTGTTAATCTTTTAAAGTAAGAAGTATTCTTTAAATTTGTTGAACTTGGTACATGGTTAGCTCTATAATTTCGGTTTGGTTTAAAAATTAATTTAAATAACAGTACAGTTCCGAAATTACAGTAAGCTATACACCCACCAAAAATTATTTAAAATTCAATCATAAATTTGTTTTTGTATTCGGTAATTCTTACTTTCAATAATATGTAATAATACATGTATACTTTAATTAGTAATTTGTCTAGCGAAGCGAGGTCCTGTTTTCACTGGACCGTTCGAGCGAAAACAGTTTGTTTGTCAGTAATTTACTGACTTGTCTAATATAGTCTGTTTGTCTGTAATTTGTTTTGTCACGATCAAACGCGTTGTTCGATTTTCTTTGAATTTGACATGAATGCTCTTTGATGTCGGCGAAAACGACTGTATGTGTTTTTTATTTTTTTTATTCCGTTTCAAGATGGTAGACGCTTAAATGATTGCGTTTCATGTAATGTTGTGTTTTTCCAACGATTGTAGCCAAACGAAACTCAGTTCATAAGGCATCCAAAGATATCTCTAATAATAACAAATTACATTTAATTACGATTTTGTTAATATTGATAAAAGCAGACATTTAATTGTACTTTAATTAATAATGATAAAAGCAGACTTGAGCAAATAATTTGAATTTGGAAAATAAATGGCTAAACTTTTAAAGACTGAAATGAAGAGCAGATTTTTTTTGGGGGGGAAGGGCGAGGTCTACTGTTCACAGAACTACTAGTATATATAACAGTTTTTTTAGATAATAACAATATGTAGTAAGTTATATAGTATATCATGTCCATTTATTGTTTTTAATTGATTATATTTATAATAAACAAAATTTTAAAAATTATATAGAGAAAAAACATTTTTGATATGAGTGGGCCCCCATTGACTGCTGGCAACCGCTATTTTCAGACCCAGTCCGCCACTGCAGCTGTGTGAGTCCTGTACTGTTGCAGTTTATACAGGTGGGATTTGGGTGTTTTTCTCGGATGTTGCAGTTTCTGGTGGTGTGGTTCTTTCTGCATTTGATACATCTAGGGTTGTGATGATAATTCTTTGCTGTATGGTGGAATTCTGCACATTTGTAGCAAATTGTAGCAGTGCTTCTTCTGCGTGGGGATTCAACAGTAATTTTGAAATGGCAGAGGTGGGTGATGTTGAAGATTTTTTGGGCTTTTGGGGATCTCTTGATGTCGACTTGGAAAAATGGATATAGGGATTGTTCTTTAAAATTCTTGAATTGGATTATTCTTGTGACTTCAAAATTGAGTGCTTCAAGTTCTTGCTTGATGTATTCCTAGGGAGTGGAGGCGTGAATTCCTTTAAGGATGGCTTTTATTGGTCTTTCTACAAAGGGTTCATAGAGAATAAATTCTTTTTTTTTTATCTTGTAGTAATTTGATGATATCATTTCTGTCTTCAAGGGAGATGGCTGAGATCTTTATGTTTCCTCTGAAAAGGGTGTTGTTTGTTCTGGGGAATTTTTGCGTTATTTCTTGGAGTATGAGATTGTAATTTTCAGAGGTTTTCAGGATTATTGCTGGGATTTCAGGAGCATCAGGGATGAGGCTTTGAAAGCTGTTTTTCGTCTTGATGGGGTTTTGAGCTTCAAAGGGAGGCCTTGGTTTTGCAGCTTTGTGATGGGGAATCATCTTGAAAGGTTTTGCTTGATTTTTCCTTTTCTGTTCGAAATCTTCAAAGATTTTATGGTGGGTGCAGTTCACTTCAATACATGGTCAAATTCTAAAGAATTCATCTTTGAGAGCTTTCACTTTAAGTTCATTCTCTCTTACGTCAATCATGAGTTGAGTGCAAATTGTGTGCTGTGGATTGATTTCTTGGTAGCTATTTATGAGGGCTTATTGTTTGATGATAAGATTTTCGAGTGCAGGGATTTCTTCAACCGTTATTCTTTCAATTCTGAGGCAAATGTTTGCATCTTTTTCTGCTTGCTTTATTTTATATAAATGTGAATCAGTGTCCATTTGAATGAGGATTTTTTCAGTATCATGGTGTTGGGATTTCTAATTTTGTTGAGTCACTACCGGGGCCAGGATTTGTCGGCCAGGACATTGAAGGAGATGTTTCAATTTCCCTTAATAAAAAATGTAAATCTTTATCGTTTGATTTAGGTGTGTGGGGCATTGTCATGCCATTATTTGGATTGCTTAATAGGCTTTGGCTTGCTAAAAGAGAGTCGTCTTTAGAGAATTCCTCTGATGTGGAATCTCGTCTTTGTTTTCCCAATTGGGAGTCAGTTTTTAGAAAGTAGTTTTTCTTCATCGCCTCATTGCTATTCCCTTTGCAGGGAGGATTGTCGTTCTTTCGAACCGTAAGAATTCGTAAAAGTCCAGGGCGTTAATTATCATAAAAATCAGGAACATATTTCGGAACGTCCGCCTCATACAGATGCCGGAGAGGAGATAGAGACTCTGGAGTTAAGTAACTTGACTTTATTTCATGACGGTATTTACAAAGAGAGTGAGCTACTGTACAAATGAGTGAGATTATATACAAGTGTAAGAATACACACGGCGCCACCTTTGGACACTGAATTCCTAACAAATATTCTACATAATTCCTTTCAAAAATATAAAGATTCTCTCACATTATTATCTTTTCGGTACTTGAAAACGACAAAATTTTCTCTAACGATTGAGGAGTTCACACAAATAGTGATTGGAGATCGGATCGAATAAAAATATCAAAATTGTGGAGTTTTTTTATGTAAATAATACAGTTTTTGCAGTTTTCTGTACTTTATATCTGTTAAACTTAATTTCTTAACTTAAAGTTAAGTTTATTCTATGTCTGACGTCTCTTTTACTTAATTACTGAACTTTATGCAATCATCTGAATTTCCGCATATCCGAATCGGCCCGATCCCCGTTTAATTCAGATAATTACTACTGTGCAATCTAAATGAGATAATTAAATGATAATTAGAAAATATTCGTAATATCAAAGTTCGAAAAATTCGTGGGAAAGATTAGATGAAGCCAGAGCCAGCTTTTCCAGTGGGCTAATTGAGCTGTATCTCATGGGTGCCATTGATCCAAAGGCGCTCACAAATTTACTATAGGAGGAGTTGGAGTAGATTGATACGCGGGAACATTGATACAGTTCTTAAATTTTGATAATTCAAATGGCCCAAGATGTTCATATCCCCTCATTTATTTTTCTGTACTATATTAAATTTTGAGGTTTTTTAGCGTTGATTTTGCGTGTCCACTTGTTTTAAGTAAAAAAGTCTCTTGTGGCAGATTGAGACAGTTGACTCCGGGGCACACTGATACGTATCTTCTGTGTGTATCGATGCGCCTTAACAGCAACTACTTTGCAAAATCGTCTTTAGGAATGGAAAAAACGTAAAACTGGACTATCTAAGAGAAACATGCAATTAAGCATTTGTTTAAACTATGAAAACAGTTTGAATTTCATTGTAAATTAAGTTTAAAATATTTTTTACGAATTTATTAAAATTGGAGAGAAAAATTGTGCGGAAATTTAATTAATATCATGAAAACGATAATTTTTTGCATTTTTAGATCGTGTGAAAATTATTTTTATGCTATTTTTTCCGTAAGTCATCAAGGAAGAACACGAAAATTTCCCATGATTTTTAATTCATTAAAATTTCAAAAAACGGCTTCGAGGTACACATTCTCTCCCTCCATAGTATATTTACACACACAAACACACATTTTCCTGTATTATTTGTAGAGATAAACTATTTTTTGAGGCATTATTTTTTCAATTTTCCAGTCTCATTAAAAATGTTGAAATTTTATTAAAGTAAAAGTTTGTTTCTTTGTTAAATTTTTAAAACTTGATTTGGAATATAAAGTTTATTGATAAAACAATTTTGTTTTGATCCCAGACCTATTAACTATCATTATTTTCGATATTTCCGTTTGTATCAATGTACCTCTGTTGTATGGGATAGATTGATACAAATCCATTTTTAGGGGGAAAAAGTGTAATAAATATTTTATTATTTCATTTATGGCCAAAACTCGACTGAAATCCTATATTAGATTAACAAATGCTTAAATATAGTGTATTAGTTCTAATTATTTCCGTTGGTAAAATCATTTTTTATCTTTTCAAAAGAAAGTGTATCAATGTCCCCCCCTACTGATTTTGTTTTAATTGTAAACCAAAAAAAATGTACTTAATTATAATTTTAAATATGAAAATGCTCCAATTTGCCAAATTGCAAAGCTTTAATTGTAGAACAGGTGAGCTTTTTTTGCTCCTCAATTATTTTATTAGGTAGGTATTTTCTTTGGGCCATAGCGCTCAAATTCCTAGTTACAATTCTGATGGAGCGCCAGATATCTCTAGCCCAGGGCGCACACATTTGTTAAGACAGTCCTGGGGGCAAATAATCTTGTATTAAGTTTTGTAATGAAAAGAAAGAAGCATAGAAAAACACAGTAACCCAAAATAACCAACTAATAGTAAAAAAGCCAAAAAACCAAGGAATAAAAAAGCTAAAAGAGTACATAGTATCGAAATGCAGGTGCATCTGAAATACAATAGTAGACAAAAATTAACGAATAAATGAATAACTAAGCTACCCTTAAAGTCTTGTTTAAAAGTCGAAGAATTGTAGAAAAGAATCCGGCCTTACAGACTTTATCAAGGGTTACCTGGGTTATTCTGGTAATTTAGGCGGGAAATTTTGGAACTTATCAGTGAGTCAGTCTGCCATTTTTCTTGTTCTCGGTCGGAGAGGTAAGTTGCTTTTTGCTTTTTTCTTAGTAAACTGTGATATTTTTTTTTGTAAAGTGTAGTATTTTTTGTTATAATGACAGCAAATTATGGCCTGATGGCTTATTATTTTGTGTTTAGAAATCTTCTTTTGAAACAAATTTTTTTTCGGTGTAACAGTTTTGCTGTGTCGGAGTTTCATTTCCGGGTAGTCTTTCCATTGTCTTCCATTTATCTTGGGATTTTTAGGGTTACAAGAGGTCTTTTTTTAGACGTTTTGCCAGACCTCTTACAGAATAAAAACTCAATTTTTGAATCCCTGCCTATAGGTAAGTCTTGATAAAGTCTGCAAGGCCGGGTTCTTTTCTAAGATCCTTCGACCTTTAAATATGACTTTAAGGTTAGCTTAGTTATTCCTTTATTTGTTAAGTTTTGTAATAAAAGTAATTTCAGACGATAGAGTCTGTTGGCGCCAGTGTGTCTGCCTTTCGCTCGCGCCCTCTAGTTGTTGCGTTTTTTTGTTTGATTTATAGTTGGTATTTTCGGTTTAATCTCTGTTAGAAATCATTCCGTACTTCGCATTCAACCACATCGCAACGATGTGTTTCCGTACAATACTCGCAGTGTATATTCTTAAAAAGCTCTCAATAAACATTTCTGGTCAACGTAGAGCCGGAGCGATCGCATTTAAAAAAGAAAATGTACATTTAATTGCATGAGACATAGCATTAAAAAAAGTCAAACGGAATATTTGATTCAAAGTGTTTCGTGCTCATCATTGGAATAAATACAACAATTTACTCCAGTACCACAGTGCTCACAAATGGATTATTTGCACCAGTGATTGGATAATCATCATCGCATCATCAGCAAGGTAGGACAATCTCTTAACTTTATTTTCCTGTTTAATAGCAACGATGGAAAAGTTAGAAACCCTTATTAGAAAGCGCTCATCAATTAGAGATGCTATAACGAAAATAAGTTTAGAATTAGATAATTTCATTGAATCGCGCGCGCGCGCGGCGCGCGGAAGCAAAAGAAATAGACCCTTTTGTTGAACTTTTAGAGCAGTTAAATGTAAAGGAAAGCTCTTTAAATTTATTGAATTCTAAAATAGAAGCAGCTATTTCGGATCCAAATGAGTATGATAAGGAAATAAAGGAAAGTGAGGAATTTAGTGAAGGCATTGTTAAATCTCTCATAAAGATTTTTAAAAAATCAAATTGTTGGAGGAAAAAAACAGTAACTTCCATGCAAAGAACTGTTTCGTTTTCAAATACTCCAACTATTAAATTGCCGGAAATTCCCCTCCCAAGATTCTATGGGAAATATGAGGAATGGAACAATTTCAAACTGCAATTTAACAACTTAATCACATCAAACAGTCAACTGTCACAAGAAAAAAAATTGTATTATCTAAATTCTTCATTGACTGGACCTGCAAAGGACTTGTAATCAATTGATGATTCTTTCGATTCATTATTCAAAGCATTGACTGACAGGTTCGAAAATAAAAGGTTGTTAGTAGAACTTCACATAAATGAAATTTTAGAAGCAGGAAAATTAACCACTGAGTCAGCCAAACATTTGAGAAATTTAACTTACAATACAAAGAAAAGCATTTGTGGATTAAAAGTTCTTGAATATAATAGGAATAATCTTTCAGATGTATTAATTGTAAACATTGTTATCAGTAAATTAGACAAACAGTCACGGTAATATTATGAATCTAGCTTAAGTTCTAATGAAGTTCCCAAATTAGATGATTTAATTTCCTTTTTAGAAAAGAGAGCTCAGATATTAGAAAACATCAATAAAAGCACAGCTGTCAAACCAAAACCTTTTCTGGACCGAGACGGAAAGTCAGAAACGTTCTTTGTGAAACCTAACAAATTCGAATGCCCATGTGTTATGCGCAAATTGAACCATCCAATTTTCAAATGTGAGGCTTTCATGAAGTTAACTGCCGATCAAAGAAATCAATTCGCAACTCGGAACAAACTTTGTTTAAATTGTTTGAGTGATCAGCATTTTATTAAGTTTTGTAATTCAAAAAGCACTTGTAAAGAATGTGATTGTCGTCACAACACGCTATTGCATAAAAACGGTAATACAGTCCATCGCAATCTCCCCAACGCATTCTCTGTCGAGATAGTAGCAAGCAGTCAAGAATTGAATCCCAACGCAGGTGAATTTCACAGTAATGTATCGCCACAGGATGGCATTGGTCATTGCTTTTCCTGCATCGCTAAAACAAGTAAATGCACAGTTCTCCCCACCGTAAAAGTATGGGTGCTAAATCACTTTAATGGCAGCTTTCTACAAGCACGTGGAATTCTAGATTCAGGATCCGGTCAAGATCTAATGACCGCAGACTTTGCCAATAGGTTAAGTCTTCCTCAATAAAAAACAAATTTCGCTGTTTCTGGTTTAGGCGGAAACGAAACTAAAGTAAAATCAAGGTTACGAGCGACAATTCTAAACGGAAGTGGATTCTATAGAACTTCACTGTACTTCCTTGTGGTTCCTAAATTAACAGATTTTCTACCAATAGTTACCTACAATTCGGAAAACGCAACTATTCCTGATAATTTAGCAGATTCACAGTTTGAAACCTTAGGTAAAATCGATATCTTAATTGGTGCTCAGTCATTCTTTGACATCATCAAAAATTATCAAATCCGGTCTCCCAACAGTCGTCTAGTGTTTCGGACCACAGTTTTCCGATATGTGGAGTTTCCCTGGAGCTGTCAAATCAAGCATCTCAGTACAATACTGTGGCTTCATATCACAAATTCCAAATACAGATGATTGTTTGAGAAAATTCTGGGAAGTAGAGACCATTAATGAATCTGAGAAAATGTTAAGTGAAGAAGAAGAGTTTTGTGAGCATCATTACAAAGAAACGCATAAACGTGATGAAACAGATAGGTATATTGTGCAGATGTCAGTAAAGGTTATTGAAAAATTAGGAGAATCCAAAACCATGGCAATAAAAATGCCAGATCAACTTTGGAAAAGGCTTTCAAGAGATGAAGCAATGAAAAATATGTATCAAGATTTCATGCAAGAATACATAGATCTCTGTCATATGGAGAAAGTGAAAGATGTCAAGTCAACTTAACCTCTTTGCTACTACCTTCCTCATCATGAAGTCTTTCGACCTGAAAAACAACAACAAAGCTTCATGTTGTGTTAAATCCCTCTTCTCCTACAACATCGACAGCAGTCTCAATGATCACCTTTTGAAAGGACTTGTCGAGGAATACAACTTTGAAATAATGACAAGATTCAGAAAGTATAAATTTGCTTTTACAGCGCACATTCAAAAGATGTACCGCCAGATACTCATAGATCCAGCACAGCGTGACCTGTTGAGAATCATTTGGAAAGAGAAAGAGGATGTAGACCCAACGGAATTCAGGCTCAAAACGGTGACATATGGCACAGTCAGCGCTCCTTTCTTATCAGTAAGAACTCTGAAACAGTTAGCTTTGGATGAATCTTCAAGATTTCCATTAGCTTCAGATGTCACCTATTAAGATACGTATATGGATGACATATTTTCTGGAGCATCAGATTTAGACACAGCAAAGGAGCTTCAATCACAGCTGCACAACATGCTAAAAGCTGGTGGGATGTCTCTGCACAAATGGAGTTCCAATTCGAAGGAATTATGGAACAGTCGTGCATCAAATGATCAGGAACACAAGTTTTTATCTACAACTGAACCATCAGTAAAAAATTTCGGAATTACATGGAAGCCTGCAGAAGATACCTTCACATTTAAAGCGTCAATCACCGAGAAGGCATCTTATACGAAACGAGATGTCTTGAGTGTGATAGCTAGGCTGTACGATCCCTTAGGTTTCATTGGACCTGTTATAACAAAAGCAAAAATGTTTCTTCAGAAGTTATCGCAACTAAAAGTGAATTGGAACGATGAACTTCCCGAATCTCTTGCAAAACAATGGACACATTTTGTGGGTTTTTTTGAAATTCATTAAGGAACTACATATTGACAGATACCTTTTAGCAGATGCCATCAAGAAAACAATCTTGGTTGTATTTGCTGATGCTTCGCAAGCTGCTTATGGAACTGTGACCTACATGAAAAGCATTAGTGAAACCAATTCAGTTGTCACGAAACTTATCGCCAGTAAATCCAGAATAGCTCCAATCAAACGATTTCTATTCCGCATTTGGAGTTGCTTGTCTTCTTCTTTCTCAATTGGTGTAAAAGATAACTCATGCTCTCAAGATGGAAATAGATGATGCCATTCTGCATACAGACTCCACCATAGCCCCCGCATAGATCAACACCCCACCGAACCAGTTGAAGACTTTCATAGGCAACAGAGTATCCAAAATACAAAGCCTGAATGAGAACTGTAAATGGCGAAACATATCGTCTCACCTGAATCCAGCCGACATTACTTCTAGAGGAACAGATCCTCAAGAACTCTCAGAGATGACTGTGGTGGCATGGCCCTCAAATGTCACAAGATGATTTATTGGAAAGTTCTGTGCAGAACATAGACGTTTCTTCTGATAAACTTTATCTGAACTCAAAAACTTGACTAATTGCAGTTTAATTTCAACTGTGGACTCATCATTTTTAGATAATCTTCTTATTGTTTCAAATAATTTTTGTAAACTAATTATAATTGCAGCTTTTATTTTCAGATTTTTCACCAATTTGAGAAGTACTAGCAGGTGTTTAGATCCATTAACCCTAAAGGAGCAGCAGTTGGCCAAGTTAACTTTAGTCAAATTAGTGCAGGCAACTTGTTTTAGGGTTGAAATAAAATCTCTTGAGAATGGTGAAAGTGTTACCAAGGGTCAGGTAAGTTGCTTGAATCCATTTCTAGATCAAAACGGTGTCTTACTTGTGGGAGGAAGATTAAACAATGCCGATGTGTCATTTGATAAAAAATTTCCATTTTTCTCCCAAAGAATCATAAATTCACATTGTTAATAATGCAATATTTTCATCTTAAATATTTACATGTCGGAGCGCAAACATTGCTATATTTGGTTAGACAGGAATTTTGGCCTTTATCTGGCAGAAATACAGCCAGAAAAATTATTCACGATTGTGTCATATGCGCAAAAAATAAACCAATAATTGTGACGCAAGTTATGGGAAACCTCCCAACAAATAGAGTTAATCCCAGTTATCCATTTTCTCATGTACGGATTGATTTTTGTGGTCCTTTCTATATCAAATACAAGGGTCAAAGGAAAGGTATTTATTAAAAATTTTATGTGGCTGTTTTCATTTGCTTTGCTACAAAGGCTATCCATCTAGAACCAGTCGCTGACTTAGCTGTATATGCAATTATTGCAACGTTAAAGTGATTTTTTAGTAGAGGAGGTACTAGATCATCCATCTGTACTGATAATGCAACTAATTTCAAAGGTGCCAATTCAGACTTCTTAAAACGTTTGCAAAGTATGATTAGTAAACCTCCAGAACCCTTAGCCAATTATTTTACAAATGAACAAGTGACGTGGAAATTTATTCCACCAAGATCACCTAACTTCGGTGGCTTATGGGAGGCAGGTGTAAAATATTTCAAACACCATTTAAAAAGAACTGTTGGTAAGTCACGTTTAACAATTGAACAATTTTTGACTATTGTTATTCAAATTGAAAGTATTTTAAACAGTCGTCCTCTGACTCCTTTGACATCTGATCCAGACAATTTTGAAATTTTGACTCCAGGCCATTTTCTAATCGGTCGTCCCATAAACAGTATTCCTGATCCGGATTATTCAGATAGACAAGATAATCTATTATCGCAATGGCAAAGATTAAGCAAAATAGTTCAAATTACTTGGAAGAAATGGAAATTAGACTACTTAAACAATTTGCAAACCAGGCACAAATGGCAATTTCAGAAACAAAATGTATAAAAAAACTCAATGGTTCTCTTAAAAGAGGATAATCTTCCCCCTTGCAATTGGAAAATGGGAAGAATACAAGATTTAATTTATGGATCAGACGGCAAAGTCAGAGTAGTAATAGTAAAAACACCTCCAGGTGTCACAAAAAGATCAATTTCAAAAATTTGTTTATTACCATGTGAATAAATCATTGTGTATCATAATGTGTAATTAATTGCTGCAATGCTAAAATTATTTGTTTAAGTTCATCAAGAAAGTTTGTATTGTATTCTATATTTTTATTTTCAATTATATTTGATATTTTGATTTACTTGCATATAGTTCATTTAATGTATTTTATTCATTTCACTTTTGTCAATTGTTTTTACTATAATTTTGAAATGATATTTCAAGGGGGCGGAATGTCGGCACCAGTGCGTCTGCCTTTCGCTCGCGCCCTCTGGTTGTTATGTTCTTCTTTTTGTTTGATTTATAGTTGGTATTTCCGGTTTCAGCTCTGTTAGAAATCATTCTGTACTCCTCATTCAACCACATCGCAACGATGTGTTTCTGTACAATACTTGCAGTGTATATTCTTTAAAAGCTCTCAATAAACAGAGTCGTTGTGGTAAAGTTCTTCACGATCTCCACTAAATCTCATCAGTTGCGGAATCTTTATCCTGAAGAGGATATTGCCAATCGCTTTTAGCACCAAATAAGATCAAGGCCCTGTGCTGGTTTTCTTGGATGGAATGAAGTAGTAAGGGTACCGGTAATGTCATAATGCAGCGACTCCGACGTTCTATCATATCAGCACATGTCTGTCGTGTTCAGGTTAAACCGCTTGAGTAGCCAAGGAAAGAACCTTGTCAAGAGGCAAACATAAACTCATACCTCTGCTATTGAGCTGATGACATACTAAGATTTGGATGGAAGAGGGGGACACTTCTCTCTGTTCTTGTATTCCATTCATTTTACCATTCATTGGTGGAGAGTTGAATCTGCCCTCTCTTAAAGTAACTGCGTGGGGCCAGGTTGTAGATGCAGATATTTGTGTGATACAGCGCTTAGTCAGTCTGTCAGCCGCCTCGTTTCCTTGATGACAAATGCGGGTCTTTATTAATCAGAGGTGAATATTAAATTTAATTTGGGTTGATTGGGATACTTACTAGAGGTCTTATAAGACTTCATGTCGTAATCAATGAACTCGCTATCGCTCCAGATGTTGATTTGATTTGTTAGATGGCTTAGCTATTCAACTAAATTTATATAGTCCTAGAGTTTGGCCTGGAAGACAGAGTTCTTGTACATAGTTGCACCGCAGGTTTTCCAAAGTGCTCGTTATTCTTTATTATGTGAAGATGCATATATCACGAGATAGTTAAAAAAATGTATATTGTGATTCTCTCTTCCTGTTCAAACTGAGATGAGTGAAAGTTAATGGATTTATTGTACTGGTTAGTGTCCTCGAGATTGAATTGGATGCCAAGAAATTGGGTGTGCTATCCTAATCCAGCCACTTTGACAAAGGCTGCCTCTTGTGATTTGATATATAGAGGTTAAAGTCTCTCTATACCTCAAAGATCTACAGTTGTTCAATATCTTGCGGTTATGATCAACAGAATTTTCCTCGGGATGGTATTTAGTGGTCGTCTTTGTCTCGAATTGAGAGAATACGCCTAGGCTCCTGCTCCGAAGAGGGTCATTTTATTAATGACAGCAGTGTAAAGTCTACGCTTGTTCTCATTATGTAAAGCCCTAAGTGGGTTTTACTGTTTGGACTAAACTTTGATATGTGAGAGTTGTCTTGATTTTAATATGTCACAGAATCAAATTTCATATGAGATGTGAAGGAACACCGAAGCCTAATTTTTAAATGCAAATATTTTAAATGTGCTTATCTTCTCATCTTTTTCTATCCTGACTTAACCTTTTAACTTCCCAAAGCTCCAAAAATTGACAAAATCAATCTTGGGGATGATTTACTACGTTTTTTTTCTAACAAAATCACTTCACTAACAAAACATCACTTCTTCAAAATTCTTCACTAACAAAATCATTTTTTAAATCTAAACGGAGTTTTCTGTCTTTTTGTCAGTTGTTTTGAGCCTTTTTAAGAGATGCCTTTAAGTGTAAAGCTTTACTAAAATTCTCTTTCTACGAAAGCGCTCTGTAGATATTAGAATATAAAGTTAATTACAGTTACATGCACAAATTCACTTTCCTATTTAAATTATTTAAAGCTCAAAAGCTTGGTTAAAAATCAATAATTCGGGCAATTCCAAGAGCATTTTTTATTGCTTACGTTAAAATGAATAAATTTTCGAACTTATAAAACTGACCACATAAAATTAAAAATTAAAATTGTATCTATCGTGAATTTCACACATTTAGTATCAAATATGAAAAAAATTCAGTTTGATCTGATGTCCTTCGATGCCATAACTAATTTTTATCATGTTTTGAATAAGGTGAACATCGATAGATTGTTGTTCGTTTGGTGTCTACCTATGAAACCATCGTAATGCAAATGTTCCATGCAAGTAACAAGCGCAGAAGAGTAGAATCTGGTTCTTATATTGCACAACAAAACCAAATCCAATCAGCGACCCATACAAATAACACAACATGCATTACAAAGGTGGGTTTATGTTGTAATGATTTGCATGTGCTTAAAAAATTTGGCGAATTCTTTCCAAAAAATGGGAGAAGGAAACGACGGTTTTAATCTTCAGTGCACAAATTTTTTTAAAAAGGAATGCCTGTTTTGAAATAATGCCTACCTCCATTACATTTGTAGGGCAGACGCAAAACATGAGACCAAAAGAAGAGGGTTCCTGTATTTCTTATTATATTTTGAAAACGCTCAATCTACTGGTTATGGAACTCATTTTCAGTGGTCATTCTTAACCTCACATTAGCCTCGAAAGTCTTGCAGTTTGTTGGTTCATTTGAGGTTTGGAAAGGATGCATTTTTAAAATGAACTTCGTTCATAAATTTACAAATAATAGCAATAAATCCCACAAATTATAACATAAGAAGCGAAGTTTAATCTGTAATTTGACAAAGGGTTACTGACATGTTGCAATAAATAAGCTAAATTACATTACAATAAAAGAGAACACTAGTTCCTTTTGGTGAAATATCCAGTGAGTATTATTTTTACACTATTTCCCTGTATATTTCATCAAAAAGGATTGCAAAAGGAAGAACAAACCACTAATTTTGAAATATATATCAGATTTTTAATTCGTAGACCTTAAAGCAAAGTTTTATGATATGTTAACACTCTTTCCTTTTTAATGCAATTTTTTGACAGCATAATGAATTTAAAAAATGAATTCGCTTTTAACTTTCTATTTACAAGGTATAAATACAGGGTTCCCACTTAAATAACGGTCATCCCCTCTTAACTTCAGAATTCTGACTATAGCTGCAGTCGTTAACGACTGCAGCTATAGTCATGAAAGTAGTATTTTGGTATAGTAAAACGTCAATGCGCTATGCGATGAGCCCACTTACAGCGCCACCTGATAGCAAACTCCAGAGTTAGCGTTCCTATCTCGAAAATGGTACAAAATAGGGGAAAATGTCAATTACAGATTTGTAGAGCGTTATCGATTTAATACAAAAAGAACCTTGTGCACATTAATACGAAGAATAGAAAGCTTAAAATGCACATTTGATTATTCGCGGTTTCCGAAATTGTGACGTCACAAAGCGGGTTAAAAAGAGGAAAAAAAAAAAAAAAAACAGTTATCATAAGACACCTTTATTTTCGGCGTTCAAAGTGCTCTTCGTCGTCTACAATACAGATTTGAGCCCTTGTTTGAATTTCACTTTGCACACGTTTTAGCATATAGGGGAAGTTAGGGCAAGATGGCGAATAGCTTATTTTAAGAAGTACTGAAGATCTGCAGAGAATAGTATATTTTGTCTAGAAATATACAGTCGGACCTCTATTTAACGAACCTCCTCTATTTTGCGAACTTTTACTTGGAACCAAGAACATTTTGCGAATTTCTTCGTAAAATAACCTCCAAATAGCGACGAACTTTTTCTTGTGATCCAATATTTTTTTCTCCCTATTTCTCAAAATATTTCTGAAAATTTCAAACTTATTCTTTCTTTTAACACATTTTATGGTGGTCAATGACCTTGAACTGGCTTTACCAGTCGCCTAACTCGCCGAGAACAGTAAAATCGCGTCATTCTTTGCATTTCATCCAGGAAGTGCAACCTTAATCCATCAACACTCCCCCACACACTGTCCACTTCACTAGAAAAACTTTCAATATCCCCCTTTCACCCTCAATGGAGCTGTCCCGTGTCCTTGAACTAGTCTCCCGTTTTCTAGATTGTTGATCAGAGTCGTGCTGGTAATTTCGGTTCTTGTAGCTGGAAAATGTCAAAGCAAAAGTGCTTGAGCATCAAAGAAAAACGATGATGTGCTGATTGATGATTTTCTTTCACTTGATTCTGAAGCTGAAAACTCGGAAACACTAACTGAATTGGATATTTTGGACAGTATGAAAAATGAAAATAATACAGCAATGAATTGCGACGAAGATGATGTAGATGGAAATGATTATGATGCAGAAATCAACAAACCTTCGTATGATGAAATGCTAAAATCATTTGAAACCACCCGACGCTGATTACAGTTTGAAGAAAATACGCCTGAAGGGGCTTTTGGTGCATTGCAAAGATGCGAGACGTATTACGAGAGAAAGCACTTTTTCAAACAAAAAACTCAGACAAAATTAACTGAATTTACCAGTAATTAAATTTAAGGACGCATGTGGTAATGTATGCTTAAAATTACATGTTATAATAAATGCGATAATGTCATTAAAATTCATTAATTTTAATATAAAATTATTTTTTTAATTGAAAATACAGTGTATTCCCGGACAATGTTTTGTTTTATCCTTGTTTTCCTTGTAGATTTCTTTTTGATGGGTAAGATATATGAAACAAATAAATATTAATTTACAAAATAAAGGTGCGATTAATTAATTTTTTTTAATAATATTTAATGTTTATGAGTTTAAAATCTGTTTTGTGTAGTTTAAAAGTATTTTAAAAGGTGGCTCTCTATTTAGCGAATTTTCCATATAACGAACTTTTTTTCGGGATTTAGTGACTTCGTTAAATAGATGTCCGACTGTATGTAGAGGAAATCAGAGAGAGATGGCGAATGTCTTATTTTAAATTCATACTACTATGTTGTGCCACCTTACTGATACTAAGAGCCCTCTACACTGCTGCATACTAAAAAATCGCTTAGTGAAGCCACTGACTCCATTTCGTTGTTTGTTATATGTGTTCGTGTTTTTTGTCTGACGTTGTAATTTTCAAGACCTTCAACGCAAGATCTAGTGGACTAGCACCTAAGATATTTGTTTATTCTTTTCTATGCATGACTACCTTAGACAATACGCTTTTCAAAATTACTATTTATTTTTATCTTATTCTTGTTAATCCCATTAAAAAACAAAGACTTTTAACATTGCCGATGAGGGGCAAGTTGACGATCTCGTCATCTTGCCCCAAGTGCTTCTGACTGTTATCTCTTTGAAGGATACATGAATTTTTTTATTTATTTTGTATAATTTTTCTGAACTACATGATCCAATATCTGTTCCATAACATGTTGCAAGGCCCGAGACCTACAAAAAATATTTGAATAAGCTTACCTATGAAAGAGATGTCGGTTCAGAAAGACACAGGGAAGGTGGAAGAAGAACGTTTAAAGTAGCAAAGAAAGTGGCTAGGGTGCATACAAAGAGTTATTGCAAAGAAACTGAAGTTTGATTCCTTTAAAAAGCCAAAACTTCTGACACTCATGACGTCAGTTCAAACTTCCAAAGAAAATATAATACAGCGTGTTATAAGATCTCCATCAGAATATTGTTACAAAATCGTTCTGTGGGTGTATGGTGCTAACATTCCAACAAGCAGATAATGGAGAATGAAGGTTTATTCATAGATATCCAGGGAAAACACGCAACACAGGTAACAGGAACAATACCTCTTATACAGATTAGCACAAGTAAAAACAGTAATAGCAATTTCAGATTTAGCTACACAAACAGTCAGCAAATCGCTAATAATGACAGTACAGCACTTTCAATAGCGCTCAGCTTACCGGCTGACCAGCTCGCACTGCAGACGAAACTCCAAAGTCGTTCCTCGAAAGCGTTCGCACTCCGTTTATATACCCTTGCTCGACTGGTTGTTACGTCACATGGAAATGTCTAGCATCTCCTCTCCTAATGGAGATATCCAGAAAATAGCAAATTCGGGAATCTTTGATTTGCCGCCAAGGTCGGGGTCCAGGCCTGGCCGCTACCCGTCACTCCATGTTTACCCCTTTAAAACTCCCTTCCCAACTATAAGACTAGAGAGGCAGGAAAGCGACATTACATCTTTGTAACACTGCTCCCCTCTTCAAAGACTGCACGTCCCGGCAGTCTCATAACATATAACTATGATCAGTAGCCCGGTAGGGAGCTAACCGATTAATGTGAATGACTTTTGCCTTGGCTTTAGGCGACCTCTGAACTCTGTAGACAACATCGTTCAGTTTCTTGACAATAGTATAAGGTCCTTCCCAGTTCTACTGCAGTTTCGGACTCAGACCCCTCCGTCGTTTGGGTTATACATCCTGACTTGATCACCCTCCTTAAAAAGATAGTCTGTTGCTTCGGAGTCGTAGTGAGTCTTCATTCGTTCGCTGGCCAATTTAATTCGCTCTCTAGCAAATGCATGTGCGCTTTCCAAACGTGCGTCTAAATTGTTCAGGTATTCATTCGGCGAGGAAGGAGTATCACTCGGTCGTCCAAAGAGGATACCACAGGTCAAGCGCAGAGTTCGACCAAAAAGCATCTGTGCTGGAGTGAATCCGGTCGCTTCATGGTGTGCGTTTCTATAGGCCAAGAGAAAGAGTGGCAAATGTGAATCCCAATCAGTTTGATTCTTCGAAAAAAATAAAAACATATGATTTAAAATCGTTTGATTAAACCTCTCGACCATGCCATCGGATTCCGTCGTTCGAGTCTTCAGAATTCCTAAAAGTTTTCAAAGCTCAGTCAAGAACGCGGAATTAAAATTTGTACCTTGATCCGAAAGTAATATCATAGGTACGCCATAACGCGAAATCCAGGTTCGAACAAGTTCTTCAGCCACAGTCGAGGCTTCCTGATCTGGAATGGGGATTGCTTCAGACCACTTGCTAAAATAGTCCATCAATACTAGAACATACCGATAGCCCTTTGTCGTTACAGGAAAATGTCTTAAAATATCCAAAGCCATTCTTTCGAAAGGTGCGCCTACATTATAGCGCTGTAAGCGGCCTTTAGTTCTTGTTTTGGGTCCTGTTCGGGTTCCGCAAGCGTGGCATTTTCTACACCATTTTTCGATATCGGCGCGAAGTCGATTCCAATAACATCGCTCCCGGGTTTTGCTCAAAGTTTTCATGACTCCAAAATGGCCTCCACTTGCGCTGTCATGAGTCTCTCGCAGAACTTCTTGAATTCTGCTTTTCGGGAGAATTAGTTGCCAAAGGCAAGAGCTTCCATCATCACTCTCCCACTTACGATATAAAACACCATCCTTAAGGTGCAAGGAATCCCAAAGAGCCCAATATCGTTTTGTTGCATTACACTCTTCGGGGCGATTTCTTGACAAGATGGTCGATCTTCCGAATTTAGTTTCTTCTTCAGAATTGGCCTAATAGCGGGATCTTCTAGCTCTGCCTTTTGGAATTTGCTTGAAGACCAGAGATCATCAGTTGTTAAAATTTTCACGAAAATGTCTGTTTCAATTCTGAACTTTTTCTCGGCATTTGTGCAATGTTTACAGCTCTCTTTACAGGGTCTTCGAGAGAGGGCATCTGCATTTCTGTCAGAGGTTCCTTTGCGATGCTGGATTTCAAAACCACACTCCTGGAATCTTTGGATCAAGCGAGTTATCTCGCCTTCAGGTTCCTTAAAATTCAAAAGCCATCTCAAGGAAGTATGATCAGTCCGGAGAAGGAATTTCCGTTTGTATAGGTAGTGATGGAAATGCTCTATGTATTTCACAATGGCTAGTAATTCTTTACGCGTGACACAATAATTTCTTTCTGGCTTACCCAAGCTCCTGCTGAAGTAAGCGATGACACACACTACGTTTCCAATTTTCAGAGAGAGCACGGCTCCTATTCCTTCATTACTAGCATTCGTATCCAAGATAAATTCCTTGTCAGTCCGGGGATAGGTCAAGACAGGGAAGTTATCAAAGCCTGCTTTAGACTATTGAAAGATTTCTCGCATTCTTCTGTCCAATTAAAGTTTGATCTAGCTTCAGTTAATTTATGTAAGGGTCTTGCTATTGCAGAAACATTCTTTGCAAAACGACGGTAATAGGTGCAAAGTCCAAGGAAACTTCGGAGATCGTGTACTGTCTCTGGGCGAGGCCAATCAACTACTGCCTTAATCTTTTCTTGGTCGGTTTTAACTCCGTCTGCTGAAATTATGTGTCCAAGATAAGAAACCTCCTTTCGGAAGAATCTATATTTCTTTAGACTTAGCTTGAGGTTAGCTTTTTGCAGTCTCTGGAATACTTTACGAATATTATTCAGATGTTCTTCAAATGTCCGTCCTACTATTATAATGTCATCAAGATACACTAAGCAGGCTTCAGACGTAAGTCCACGCAATACTGTCTCCATTAATCTTTCAAATGTAGCAGAGGCGTTACAAAGTCCGAAAGGCATTACCTTAAATTGCCAGAGTCCTTGTCCGGTGGTGAAGGGTCTCTTTTCTCTATCTTAAGGTTGGATGTCGACTTGCCAGTATCCACTTTTCAAATCCAATGTCGAGAACCATTGACCTCCGTTCAAAGTATCCAGGGTGTCGTTTATCCGTGGTAGCGGATAACTATCCTTTATCGTAATCTCATTTAACTTCCTGCAGTCAACACAGAAACGTGTCGATCCATCTTTCTTCTTAACAAGTACAGTAGGCGAAGCCCAAGGTCCTGACGATTCTTCTATTATTCCATTATCCACCATCTCTTTAACTAGGCGTTCCGCTTCCTCTTTCTTTGCAAGAGGCAAACGTCTTGGATATTGCTTGATAAATGATTAATTACCTGTATTAATTCTGTTTTGAGTCACATTGCAGCTGCCGACATCAGAGTCACTATTAGAAAACAAGTTCTGAAATTCTTGAAGCAATTCCCTTACTGTTGTTCGCTGTTCTTCCATAAGCCCTTCAAGATTCTCCAAGACTGACGGGAGATGTAGTGATTCGGAAAATTCTTGAGGACGAGCAACGATATCCACCACTGGCTCACACGTCGCAATAACAGTTCCTTTGTCCACTGTCTTGAGTTTATTGTCTAGATTCAGAACTCGAGCGGGGATGCCTTCCCTTTTTAAATCAACGAGTGTGGCCGCCACAAGGACACCTTTCTGGGAAACTTGGCTAGAAAAGTCCGTTACGGCGTATCTGAATTGTCCAGAAACTTCTGGAACTCCCTGAATAAGACATTCCGATCTTGCTGGTATAATAGTTTTCTCTTTGGCCAATACAGAGCATAATTTTGAATGCTCTGAACTGGCTGGAAACAAGGAATTTCCTCTCCTCCTGCCCGTATTTCATTTTTCTCCGGGTCTACAGTGAAGTTAAACCCTTGAAGAAAACCCAGCCCAAGAATACAGGGATCAGTAATATCAGCTAGGTAGATTCTGTGTTGGAATTTTCTGGATCCACATTCAATTGATGCATCCAGTTTGCCGTATATCTCTGCTTTCTTACTAGTAGCGGTCTTTAAAGAAATGTTAGGAGCCGTGAAATAAATTTTTTCTTCAGCTTCTGGGCCAAGTCTGTCCTTAACAGAGTCATGTTTGTTCCTGTATCCATCAACATTGCACATGGGATATCACAAATAGATCCTTCCAAGTAAAGTCCATTTCTCCCTCCGCTAAGTGCGGAAACTTTCCGTCTTTCTTCAGCGGCTTTGTTCAGAAAAGGCAGACTTTGCCCCGCAAGACTGCCGTAAGTTAGTTTTCCTGGACGGATGTGATCACTTGGCATTCTCTCTGTACATGCCCCTTTTTATTGCATTTCCAACAGGTCACGTTCGGATGGATTTCGTCGAGGAATGGTTTTCTTCCCGGCAGCAAGACTATTCGATAGTTTTTCCAGCGTTTTCAGTAGACAGTCAAATTTTTCATCTTTTTCTTTCCCAGTGCCATCCTCTATCTCTATTGATCTTACATTTCGGGATGTCTTGGAAACGGCTTTAGCAGCCTCATACATCATGCTATATGCCAAAGCTGATTTCAAGTCTTTGGCATCCATGAACCTTGTTGCATGTTGAGTATCTTCATCTCTCATAGCGTCGACAAAGTACTGGGTTGCTAGGCTGTCCTGAACATCCTGAGGGCACTCGACGTAGGCCAGCCTCATTAGCCGCTCCACATCGGAGGCTAACACTTAAAGACTTTCTCCTGGATTCTGTCGTCTTGTCTTTAATTCGGTTCGGTAAAACTGGGTTAGATAGCTGTCTCCAAATCGATATTCAAGAACTCTCTCGATGGTCGTTAAGTACGTTAACTTATCAGCAGGTATTCCTTGAAGAACCTCTGCCCCTGATCCTCGGAGAGAGGACACAAGTTGACTGGCTTTCACACTATTCGTCCATCAGTTAGCAGAGCTCACAACATCGAACTGAGTTTTGAAAACAGGCCAAGACGTTTGCCCGTCGAATGTCAGGGATTTGACCGTCGGTCTGGAATACATGAGCTCTGGATTTGCCGGGTAATTGATTAGTCTGTTCTCGAGTTCACAAAGCTTCTTCTCTATGTCGCCGATCGTCCCTTGAACTTTTTCTTCTACTTCCTCGATCTTCCTTTGAACCTCGTTCTTTACCACTCCAATCTCTCTTTTCACGCTTTGGACATCTTCTATTCTCTCTATGCAACTGTTGACATGGTCTTTAAGTTCTCCGACTTGACTCTCGACGTGTGATTGGATCTGATTCTTCATCTCTTATTGTCCTCTCTTCATTTCCGCTTGGCCTTGCTCTATTCTCTTTTCCAATCCGACTTTCATCTCTTCCTGTCCCTTCTTCATTTCCTCTTGTTCAAATAGCATCTCTTTTTCTATTCTCTTTTGTCCTTGCTCCATAGATTTCTTCATTTCGGCTAGCAGAGCAAATAGATAAGCGTTCTCAGCCATCTTCGTCTGAAATCTCGTATTCACCATACACAACTACTTCACTTCTGACCCCAGTGTTACAAAAATCGTTCTGTGGATGAATGGTGTAAACAGTCCAACACGCAGGATAATAGAGAATGAAGGTTTATTCACAAATATGCAGGAAAAACGCGTGGCACAGGTAACGGGAACAATACGTCTTATACAGATTATCAACAGACAACAATTCACAAGTAAAAACAGTAACAGCAATTTCAGATTTAGCAACACAAACAGTCAGCAAATCATTAATAATGACAGTACAGAACTTTCAATAGCGCTCAGCTCACCGGCTGACCAGCTCGCGCTACAGACGAAACTCCAAAATCGTTCCTCGAAGGCGTTCGCACTCCGTTTATATACCCTTGCTCGACTGGTTGTTACGTCACATGGAAATATCTAGCATATTCTAGTATCTCCTCTCCTAATGGAGATATCGAGAAAATGATCGCATATTCGGAAATCTTCGATTTGCCGCCAAGGTCGGGGGTCCAGGCCTGACCGCTTCCCATGACTCATGCTTACCCCTGTAAAACTCCCTTCTCAACTATAAGACTAGAGAGGCAGGAAAGCGACATTACATCTTTGTGACAATATTAAATAGAGTATTGCTACCCAGCTAAAAAAATCAGCAAAAAATCTGCAGAAAATCTGAAGGTATTTGGAACATGTTTTCTTCAGATTTTCGGCAGATTTTTCTACAGTCAAGGTTTAATCATTAATTTCAATTAATGTAATTAATCTAATTTGTGATCAACTTCCTTGTACGATGCCGATTCAGATTGTGACAAAACTTCAAACTCATCCTCTCCGGGATTCCTATAGTTGGCAGGCAGAAATGCTAACCACAACGCCACGCGGGAATACACGAGATGGGGATAAATTTATCTATTTGAGTTTTAACGTCACCATATCTCTCGTGGCGCCATCTAGTGGTGTAAAAATCAACCAAGGTCAGAATACGTGTTTCAAAGTCGTAGAGATGAGTAACAGATGAGATTAGTAATATTTTTGTTCAATAATTTAGAATATCTGTTTCAATAAATTCGTTTTCACCTTCTATCTTTCTGGTAAGCCTTCTCTCCATCCAAAGGGCGCAAGCTCCACTTTTCCTTTCTTTTTGGCGGAAAATAGCTAGTCAGAAAGACAATTGGAAAACTAATTGGAAATTAATTAAATTATGGGGGGAAAGTTTAAAATGGTAAAACCTCAAATATTTATTTTAAAGATTAATTTAGAATTCATGTTTTCAGTGGCATATTTAAAAAATTTAGTGCCTAAGACAATTTTCGAATGGGAAATTTTTTGAAACTCTTGTCTGCTGTAGAATTAAACAATAATGATAATTACATTCTAATTTTGTTTTATATCTTTTGGAAAAGAAAGCTGCAATATTAAAGAATATGGTGCAAAATATGTATTTAGATAAATGCAGATATTATGAAATTGCAGTTAAATCTTCAAAAAATCAACAGATATTTGTCAAGTTTAATGATTTTGTGAAAATCTGCTAAATAACTGCAAATTGAATTGAAGAAAAAACGCAAAGTCTTAAAAAATCTACAGGATATTTAGAGACAAATATAATAAGAAATTGTTTTGCAGATTTTCTGCAGATTTAATTGAAGAAAAAATGCAGATTTTTCTGTCTTCAAAAAATCTGCAGAAATCTTGAAGAAAACTTCAAAAAAAAAATTTTCCTGCAGATTTTTTTTTTAGCTGTGGCACACATGATGGCCCGAGGGCTACTAAGACTCTGAATGAGGAAAATTGGTGTCTAATTTTTGTAAATGAAAAATACTGGTTTGAGTTATATTAATTTTCTATGAGCTCAAATTTTTAACTAAAATAACCCTTTCATTACATACTAATCTGTTGTATTCGGGGTTAAGTTGATCAAGTCAAAAGACAACGCCAAGTTTCGAATCCAACATTTATTTTTACATAGTTCTGCATCGGAGGTCATACATTTATATTGATTTGACTGCGGTTAAGCTGTGCTGATTAACATAAATATTAACAAGGATATAACATTCCTTCCTTTGTTAAAAAATAATTAACTGAACACGGTTTTAAACACAGTCACAACATTAATCTTTTCTAACTGTGGTTCTTCGATAAAGAATACTAGGCACACTTTCTGCTGCATTTGGGTGCACTGTCGATGGTTCGGTTCAGGAGTCATTGCAGTGGGCGGTGTACGTTCTACTGGACGTGGTGAAGGTTCTATTTCGCCCGTAGACTCAGGAAATACTGGAGGTAGCTCTTTATCTGAAGGAGGAGGAGACGACACCTCTGGAATACTTGGAAAACTTGATTCAAGTTCTGGTGAACTCAGCGGGATATCACTTCCTACACATCTCATTTGATCAATATGCCTACGATGGACATCTTTCCTAGGAAAATCCTAATCCTGTTATTGAATATCCGCTTAATAATTTTTCATATAATGGTTTAAGTTCTAAATCAGTTCTGGTTATTCTGGCTAAATCTCTAGCAGTTATTTGTATAGTCTCAATTTGATCAATTTCGAATACATCAGCGATATCGGCTACTACATCGGAAATTACTTTTAAAGGTAATCGCGATAAAGCGTCTGCATTCCCATATTTTCTTAAGTCTCCCGATACTTAATATCAATTTCACCAAAAAAAATTGCATAATGCAATAACCTAGTTGCACTCAAAACAGATAAACCTTGTTTACGGCTAAAATATGAATTAATGGTTTATGGTCTGTTAACAATAAGAATGTTTACCCAAACAATTATTGATAAAAACGCTTAATTCCCCAAACTATTGAGAGAGCCTCTTTGTCAATTTGGCTATAATTACGTTCAGTTTTTGTTAAAGTCCTAGATGCAAAAGCTACAGCTTTCTCCATTCCATCATCACAAAATGTGGTTAATTACAGCTCCAAGCCCATATGGTGACGCGTCCGTGGCGATAACAACACTCAATTCTGGATTGTAGGGAATCAAAACTTTATTAGAAGATATTTCTTCCTTAACTTTTTGAAAAGCATTCATTCTTTGGACCATTTAAATTCAACATCCTTTTTTAAGCAATTGATGCTTTAAAAAATGTTGATTAATTGATGTTAAAGGATGCAACATTGTTTGCTAAGTTATTTAAAAATTTAGCATAATAAGTTAACTAACCCTAGAAAAGATTTGCGTGTCTATTCTGGTACCCCCGGTTGGGGGGGGGGGGGGCACTTTTCCCGTTGTTAACGTGCGGAAAAAGTGACGCCCCCCCCCCCAGCCGGGGGTACCAGAATAGACCCCTTAATTGTGTAACATTCGCAGGTTGAGATGTATCTGAAATAGCGCTTACTTTCTTTTCTGACGGATGTAACTCGTATTTGTCAACACAGTATTCAATTTTATTTACCTAAAACTCAAATTTGTTTAAATTCACATGCAAACCATGATGCTGTAATCTTTTTAATACCTCACGCAATCATTCGTTATGAACATCTAATGTCGGACCAGCAATCTTAATGTCATCTAAATAGATATCAACCCCACGTATATCATTAAAACTCCGTTCCATAGTACGTTGCCAAATACTAGGAGCCGTTTCTAATACCGAACCATAATCTTTTACAACAGTATAAACCTTTAGTAGTATTTAAAGTAGGTAATTTTTGATCCCGTTCATCTACTTCCATGTGTAAATATACTTGCGACAGGTCAATTTTAGAAAAAACTTGCCATTTGAAAGTTTAGCGAAAATATCCTCCATTCGAGTTAGTGGATAATCTATATCCTCTAAAACAGGGCTTATGGTTACTTTAAAATCTCCACAAATTCTTACAGTACCATCAGGTTTTATAACTGGAACAATTGGAGTAGCCCAATCACTTTTCTCTATAGGTTCAAAAATTTCCATGGCTACCAACCTCTTAATTTCATTTTCAACTTGAGACTGGATAGCATAAGGAACAGATCTTAGTTTGAAAAATTTAGGCTGACAGTTTTCTTTAACGTAAAGCCTAGGATAAATTTCCCTATCACTAAAGAAAGCTTTTTAACCTTTACCTGATCTTTGTATTTCACTACCACACCTGCTTCATACACTGGTTAATCAGTTCACCACAAAAAGCTCTTAAAATTGCAATACTTCGCTCAATTTTAGTTTGAAGGGATACTTTACGAAATTGACTTACTGACATAACAGAAATGCATGCAAAGGTATCCAGTTGCATTTTCACTGGTTTGTCATTAATCAAAACTTTTAGCGTTATTTTATCTTTATTTTCATTGATATTAATGGTATAAATTTGTTTCGTCAGTTACTTGGCGTAAGTTTTTCTTTAATTTCGTTCTGTAGTGGGGCTCAGTATGTCCTTTGTCCTTATCAGGACACGCATTAGCAAAATGAAATTTTTACGCCGGAAGCACCTACCTCTAAATGTCCGCCTGGTTTTGTCTTGAACCGGTTTCAATTCGGGGTTTTGTTGACAAACTAAAATACTGGAACTTTTTGTAGAATCCGCATGATACACTTAATGCACACTTTTAGAATCACTCATGGTGTGAAGTTCATCGGCATCTCTTGCAGCCTTCTCCATTGCTATAGCAATGTTTATTGCTCTTTCATAGATGAGGTTCGCTTCCTGTGATAGTTTCTTTTGAATAGCTTCGCTGCGTAAGCCACATACAAACCTGTCGCGCAGACTATCATTGAGAAACTGTCCAAACTCACAATTCGTTAATAGTTTCTTCAGATGTGCACAAAACTCCGCCCCTTCTGCTTGGTTCCGCTTATGAAAACGAAAGGTTTCCGAAATGACTGGTGGTTTCGGGTTCAACTGGTTCTCTAGAATGGCAGTCAATTCTTGATCCTTCGGTTTTTCAGGTTGCACCAGATTCTTTAATAATGCGTAGATTTTAGCCGACACTAGCGTAATCATGGTCGGTACCTTCTTACCGTTTGGCACATTATTCGTTTCAAAGAACATTTCTCGATCCAGCTACGAAGTAAAAGTTTCAACTTCTTCGATGAAAGGTTCCATCTGTAGTAACTGAGGAAATCCATCCTCGTCGCCAGTGTTGTGTTTGGGGTTAAGTTCATCAAGTCAAGAAACAACGCCAAGTTTCGAATCCAGCATTTATTTTTACATAGTTCTACATCGGAGGTCATATATTTATATTGATTTGACTCCGGTTAAAGATATATTTAAAGCTGCACTGATTAACATAAATATTAACAAGGATATAACATAATCAAGGAAAAAATACTTAGAAACGTTTAATTCATTAGTGTTACGCCCTAAATTTTCTAAAAATAAAAATGTATTGAACTTTTGTCATAATTTTCAACTTGCCCCGTTGCCAAAGTCATCTTGTCCCGGTATCGAGGCAAGTTGGTATTTTTGCTTTGCTTATTTTAAATGGCAAAATAACTTTGATAATATTAAAATAAAAATTTCTCAATTTAAGTACAACACAAAAAAATATCAATCTAATAGTATATGCAAAGAAAAAAATTACCTCAAAAACTGAATTTATTGAAACTGGTTAAATGTTAACATCGCCATCTTCCCCTAGTTGGTGCGATAGCACAAGCAATAGAATACGTCATCGAAAGTCCTGCAATGTTGGAGAAAAGGTCTCATACACCTGCTGTTTGAGTTATTCCCCCAGGAAAAAGTATATTGGGGTCATTTTTTGTCCGAAAAATAGCATCTTCTCTTTTTGTGCATGTCTTGTGACGTCACAGTTTCGGAAAAAGCGAACAAACAAATGTGCATTTTAAGCGTTCTGTTCTTCGTACTAATGTGCACAAGGTGTCTTTTTGTGCTAAATCGATAACGCTCTACAACTTAATAACTGACATTTCCCCCTATTTTGCACCGTTTTCGAGATAGGAACGCTACTTCCGGAGTGTGCACCAGATGGCGCTGTAAGTGGGCTCATCGCATAGCGCATAGACGTTTCACTGTGCCTAGACACTACTTTCATGACTATAACTGCCGTCGTTCTGAAGTTAAGAGGGGGTGGCCGTTATTTAACTGGGAACCCTATATACGACATAGATTTCCTATATACAATAGAAAAACATCTTTGTCGATATATGAGCTCCCTAGCTATCATACCGTTCAAGTAAATGGAATGAAAGTATTTTAAGTTATGCGCTCAAGAATGATGCGAAAAACAACAATCCAGCTATCACAGATAGTATTACAGTGACAAAATTCCGAAAATGTCAAATGGAAACATCTTTTTTTCATTTTTAGCGGAATGCGATCTTCACAGTGAAAAACCATAAATGACGTTGGAACGGTACCTACAGCACGAAAAACATTGGCTCCTAGGCAGAGTCTAAGAGAGAATGAAAACAACAATGGAGTTCACTAGAGCGCGAATTTCTTTCTCGGTGATGTCACATTCTACACCATGTCTTCGGCTCTGAACCCAACCTTCTTTCGAAATGGGAAGAAGATACCATAGTACGCAATACAATCACCCCTCCCTTGCACTCGGCCCACCGGTCTATCTGAATGACTGGCCGCCCCGACAGTTAACATGGGCTCTGGGAACGAACGCATAATAGCTCTCATTACTAGCGGTACATGCGACAACCCTTATTACGGAGGTACGACATGTTATTGGGAATGGGCCCATAAGAGCAACACCACCATTGCTACACCCACCAGGGAATCGAGACCCCGCTTACTTATCCGGCGGCTTCTCATCCTCATATATGAGGTATCTCCAGGTCGAAAGAGACCAAGGTATGCAGAAGTTCAGGTTCGGTGTAAGATACAATAATGTTGACGACATCGCCCTTGGCGAAAGGAAACGCTCTGTGATTTGAGTGCCATATCTTGCTTTCTTGCCCTTTGATTTGAACAACATGCCGTTTGCCCTTTAAAGGGAAACAACGTGGTGAAATGATTGTAAAGTTTTATAACCCGAATAGCCAAAATAGATACAGAAGCATCGGGTGTCTACCGCAGAAACCTTCGGCTGCGATAAGACCCTTGTTTTGTATAGGACTTGATACGCAAATTTGAAGAGGCTCACTGCACAAGCGATCGATCTCGGCCTGGAAGATCTTCCGTTTCTTTCGAGATTATGGCAGAAGTACAGAATAAAGATGCGTAATCCACGTATTTTTTAATAACAAATATTTTCGTTATTGTTATATTTAAATATCTATTCCTAAAAACTCTTATTTCAATCACACTTTTAATTTTCAAAAAGTCTTATCAGGTGTTCGTAAAGTGTAATGGAAAAAATTAAAATAAAAGAATTGTATGTAGTATATAGAATTAAAAACTAAAACATCCTGCAAACTTTTAGTTCTATGTACTGTCAACAGATGGCGCCTGCAAAAACTACTTTTGGATGCTTACAGAAAGAATATCGTAGTATCAGTAAACCATAGATATGGAATCAATTACGTAATCTATCTCCTATCGCACTTTGGGAGCTTTTACTGTGAATCACACCATTTGCTGTGATATGCGGTTTCGAATGATTAGAGTGATTCTGTAATTCGAAGAGGAAAATGAATAACCTCTCTCTTCACTTTTCACGGAATTCTCCCTTTCCCTCTTGAAAGCTTACCACTTCGAACGACATGCTGAGTGCATTTCCTTTCCTCCCGTGTGACTGAAGAGGGACGGGTTTATTGCCTTGAAGCGGGATCACCTTTTAGCGCTAGTGTTAATTGACCGGCTACATCTTTCTCAATCAATGCCGATGAATTCAATAAAAATAGCAAGTTAACTAAGCGAATTCATTCAAACATAATTAATACTTAATTAGAACTAAAACTGTAAAGCTCAAAACATAATATGGTTGACAACACAGTTCGAAAAAGAGGAAAGGGGTCGAACACGATGATTGAGTTCTTTATCTAGGTAGGAGTAGCTCCGCAGACATGAACAGAGTGCGGTGGCAACAGGCGATAACGATTATTATATCAATCACCACAACCTCTTTCTTTGGATGTGTTCGTCCGAGCAGGGCTATCTTATCCATTGGGCTGTAGCCCAGGGGCGACATTGATCCAAGGCGCCTAAAAATTTACTAAACAGATTTTATTGTAGTTTCAAACCAAAAAATGATTTAATTTTATAAAGAATATCATATGCTGTATTAAAATTTGCAACGTACAGTCTGCTTATTTTAAATACAATAAAACTGTTTATATTCGAGTGCATATAACTGAAATTCCTAGTTTCGTTGGGCCATAAGTGCTCAAATTCATAGGTGCGGTTCTGATGGGGCGCCAGATTTCTATAGCCCAGGGCGCTTAGATGTGTTAAGACGTCCCTGCGTCCGAGCCTGACCAGAGAAAGCCTGAAGCAGAGCCACAGGCCTATTATCGCTTCAGGGGAGATGTTGTATGTGATCATAGGGTAGTGTTAGGACTGCTTGGGACGGGTCTTTTCTTGGAAAGTGAAATAGGAAAGGCTTTATGGCGAAACTGTCGTCAAGCATATTCCCCTACGCATCAATGGCTTTCTGCTCTCGAGCTTCAACCGGATTGGACCGATCGAATCGATAGTTGCGTTCTATCCTGATTCAAGAGCTGTAATCGAAAAAATCACCGTTAAGTTCATATCGAAGATTGAATCACACCTCTGTGTCAGTAGTATTCATCACCGATATTTGTCATTTTTTGATATTGCGTACAGAATAACGGTTCGTCAAATATTCGTCATCCCTAGTTCAGAAGACGATAAGCGAAGATCGTTTTCCAAGTGCAAGCGGTACTTTACGCGTGCTGGATTTGCCAAATTCTACGGTCCACAAGATTCTGCGCTCTCTTCTCCATATGGCCGTATCGGCTCCAAACTGTCCGGATGTTTTCCTAATGAATTCCTCATCCGGTATGACGGTGATAAATCTGGCCTTTACGCATCCTGTGGATGGACGAGGTGCATTTTTTGTTGACTGGTAACGTTAATTGCTTTTGCGTACACTTGGCAGCAAAAAGCCCCATGATGTGTCTCACTTCCGTTCCGCAAAGCAAAAGTTACTCAATGATGGGGGGGGGGGGGTAAAAAAAGCACCTTCATCCTCGACCCTTATTTTTTTGCTGAATATAGTACAACGAACGAATAAGGTAACACGTGGTCGCTGTGAAGCAATGTTCACCAATTACTCCATCCCTGTAGTGCAACAGCAAAATGCTCTGACATCATTTTGTGGATGCAAGACGGCACTCTTCCACATATGGGGTCATCTGTTTCTTAGCATAATAATTTGGCGACAGAATTATTTCCCTCGATTTCATGTTTCCGTGATCACTAAGATCCCTCGATCTCACCCCGATAGATTTCTCGATGTAGGGTTACTTGGGTACAAGGGGTACCCATTCGATACACAAACTGCGTTTAATTTGAAAGATGCGATCAGACGTGAGGCCCAGCAGATTCATCTTGCCATGGTACATGCTTCAGTGGAATCCACCATCTGCCACATATAAAGTGTCATTGTATGTGAAGTCGAGTTCATAAAAAATGCGAAATACAATAAAATGTTTCGTTTTTTCGTCCTTTTTGGTTGTTTTCCCCTTTTCCTTAGTCTCTCTATAGCTCCGACGTTTTCCTTACAGCATGTACCATTCTAACGCTGTTTGTGGTTTCTCACCGTAAAGATCACATTCCAATTTTAAAGAAAAAAAGGATTTTCATTTGAAATTTTTGTCACTGTTGCCGCAACTATGAGAGCTGAACTGTTGCTTTTCACATCATTCTTCAGCGCATAAATTAAAATGCCTGCATCCAACATTTCAATCCTTCCAGCATGACCGCTAGAGACTCATATAAAGGCATTTTTTTATAATCACAATGCACTTGTCCTTATCTGTTGCCAAAATTTCATTTCCTCGCCGTGGGATTTAAGAATGGTAAGAATCCTTTTCTTACACTGGAGTACTCAGGATTCTCACGAGGCCAGTTACATAACTATTAACGTCATTGTCATTTTAAATTTATAAATTAGATTTTAAATTTTTTTTTGGAATCATATAAGCCATTTATTCAGATTATTCTCTATTGGAATACAGACTATTGGGGAAAAGCTGTTTTTTTATTTATTTAAAAAAAATCTCAACTTAGCATTATCTTTCACATTGGGAAGTCTTTTACTCATATTTTAAAAATTTCAGCTGGGAACAAAGAAATCAGTCTAGAACTATGTTTGCAACAGAAGAAATAGAGATAAAAGAGGAATTGAGGATAAAAGAGGGAAGTTGGAAAGATAAATTAAAAATGTTGATTCAGAATGTCTGAAAATGAAGAAAATATTCTCTAAAATAAAATTCTGTTTTGAATAATTATTTCTAATACATTTTTTGTTTTCTCAATAACTGCACTGGTGTCCATTAAGTTACAAACACATTTTTTGCAATTTTTCGAAACGTCTTCCGCTAATATATTAAAAATTGATTTCTTGCACAATTTGGAGAGTGATGAATAAATGCAAAGTAAGCGTCTAAGTTACTTAATGGGCTGTTTAAAAAGTAATGTTTGTCAAGAAAACGTGACACTGACCGATTTTATTTTGGATTTTCGTGTACAGACGAGTTTTCTGTTTTGCTTATTTGGGATAATCTAGAACTTCCGTGAGCAGAACTATTTCCGATGTAATGCTCCGTCAAAGGGAAACTGGAAGTGGTCCTCGACACGGAATTTCTTTGTATGAAAATAAACAAAACAGGAAACTCGTCCGTAGAAAAGTTCTTCGTAGCAGAAAATTCTCACAACTGATTGATAACGCAAAATATGATTAGATGATAAGTGGAGAGATGTCTAAAGCCTTGTTGCTGGCAAGTCTAAAGTGGATGTCCATGGATGGTTATGAGTATCTTGAATGGTGGTATTCTGTAGTAACATCACCAGTAAGGCCGTTCTAGGTCTCCAAAGAGATACGGTGCCTGTATATGACCTGTAAATGCACGATGACATGGACATCATGGCCACATGATCTGGAGAACTCTCTTGGGACCTCGCTACAGAGGTTGGAACGATAATTTCTACGCGAACTGTCAACAAAAGCCTAGTTGAAAAGGGCTTTTACCCCCATCGACCCTCATATCGTCGCAGAAGATAGCCATTTTTTGTGGAACCAAGAACACTATTCTTGCACAGCAAGATTGGGGCCACTGATGAGCCGAGAATCAGTGCATAGAGTAATTCTGGATGAATCTTCATCTGGATAGAACATTGTTCCCGCTACCATTCCTCCAATATAAGGCAAATGGATCACTTTGGTAGAAGTGGAATCCTTGTGTTCGGAGGAATCATGTTGAATATCTGCACATCTCTTATTATCTTTGGAGCGGGTTCCATGACCACACAGCGGTACAAAGTTGAGGTTCTTGAAATTTATATTAGGCTTTTCAGGAGAGCCATTGGCGACGATTTAATTTTTAAGGAAAGCAACGATAGACCACACAGAGCTCATCTTGCGGATGATTTTCTGGAGAAAGAGGGTATTCGCTGAATAGTGTGACCCAGTGTCATAGTTTAAGGAGGAGATCCGCCTCTGGAGGCACTTTGAAAGGCGCGGCAAAATCAGATATGCAAGAATACAATTTTAAAACATAAAAGACGAGCGGCACTAATTCAGTCATTGTGTACATAAAAAATAATTAATGTACTTCGTGTTTTTTTTTTTTTTACCGATTTATGACTGACAGTGGAAGTGCGATGTCGCAACCTATCTGCAGAGATCGAGGACGTTAAACGACGAATTACGTTACTAATATTTTTTTCTTGGAATTTATTTTTTTACTTTCAGGTTTATATGCCCTAAATAACTTGTAACGGAAGGGTGGTATATTGCAAGTTCACCCCGGGCAGAGAAAGTTGCAACTACGCCACTAGTGTGGCCAGGTAAATGACCGGATCGCATATAGGCATTCTGTACTCCAGCAGAGCACCATTGTAACTTTGGAGGGCTCCGATTGGACAAGCGAATCTGACGTCACTCTTCTGCACATCGCATCAACAGTGAGACACGCGTATCTTGTTCAAAGTCCTTAAAACTCGAAATACTAATTTTTTTCTCCAAGATATTGCCTGAATTTGTTTTCAAAAGAGGAATCTTTCTTCTTGATTCAATGTCATTGGATTTGTTTTTTGCTCTAATATTTTTTTTCTTTATACTCTTCTTGAAATGCTTCGAAAATTCTTTCTAAATTTTACTTCAAAATGTAATTTTAATAACTTTTTACAAAACTCAATGTTGGTTAAAAAATACTAAATTTTGCTTGAATCATTGAAATACGATTTTAAACTTTTTAACAAGTTTTTTTTTAACAACCTTCCTTTTTCATAAGTTGTAATCGAGTGTCATACTAAAAGGTTGGTCCAATTTACTTTTTTAACTCATGTTAGAAAATCTTGATCAGCATTCCTGTTAGAGATCTTGATAGTTATTCACTGTTTTGTATTTTTATTCATCTTAACCATGTAAACAATATTTAAAACTCACTTTTTATTTTTAACCATTTGCAAATATTGCAGTTGGTAATATTTTTTATCTGTTGTTGTATTAATGAGACAGTGAAATCATACTAAGTATTTCGTTTGCATGAGTTTGTGAGAAAATCAAGAGAATACGATAATAAGAGAATACGATAATAAGAGAATACTTCAAACGATGGTTTCATCTTCAACGGTTTTAATAACTTCGTTTACAAAAGAAGGGGAAGATTGGAATTCTGAAGAGCCATGGTGTATTACACAAAGAACATTTCGCTATCGCTAGTTGAAAGAATCAGTCAGAGCGTGGTCAGAGGTAAACAAACAAGCAAAGCATAGTTACGTCAGATTCGCTTGTCCAAGCAGAGCCCTCCAAAGTTACAATGGTGCTCTGCTCGAGTACAGTATGCCTATATGCGACCGGATCACAATCCCACAGAGCGTGTTTGGGATGCTCTAGGAAGAGCCTTTGCACGATGCCCGTCTCCTTGGACATAAAATCCTTTTTATTAGAAGAATGCAATTTGTTGCCAGGGACATTAATCTAATTGATTGAGGACTGATTTGATGTAGTCTAATCGACCTAGACCTCAAAGAATGGGGTCTCACTCCTACAGTGATAAGATACTTATAGAATCACACAGTAGATAAATGTCGAATAAAAGCGAAAAAAAAATATTGTAAATGATTCTGATCAAAAAGGAATATTGAAATTATCTTAATAATTTTATTGCTAGATAATTAATAAATAATATTATTATATTTTAAAACTTGTAACAGAATCTAATAATGTGCGGTGGCGTAACAAGGGAAGGGGGTTGTAGATGCCCCGGTCGCCAATCTTAGGGAGCGCAGCGATGACCAAACAAATTGATTTCACTTTATAATGCCAAATATAATGGGGTGAATGAGAAAAAAAAATTCTACCCTAAATGCCACCGATTTTGTTCCACGCTTTTTTAATTCTCATCTAAGCATCAATTGAGAGAAATAATAAACTATCCTACAGTATGTTCCTTTTGACGCTTAAGAGGACTACAGAGCAGCAAACTACTAGTTAAATTAATTGAATCCCACCACCCAAAGATGCAGAAAAATGAGAAACTCCATAATAGCTTGCCAAAGATCGAATAGTTGTCAGTTGTTTCTGTCTCAACAAATAAAAATTTGCCAAGTGTAATGTTAATATCACTGTCATTTACTACGCACTGCTTCTTTTCGGTCAATCCTACCAAAAATAAAAGGACGGCACGGATGAACTGTACTGCTATTTTTACAGTTAAATGTAAGAGCATTCAATAAGGAACAGGATAATAGAATACTCAGCTCATCAAAATGTAATATTATCACAAATAATATCCAAAGGAAACATCTGAATAACTAACATTAAATTATAATGATAGAATAAATTGTTTGCCACAAAATATCAGATTATGTATAATATGCATTTCTTTTTGTGTGAATACAAGCTTTTTGAAATTTAAAGAGAGGACGAAATATTAAGTAAAAACGTCAAGACAAGATGATTATTTTTAATTTATTTAAAAATAACATTAAACTAATCTTGAAACTATACACTACGATGTTTTATCCAATAGAGAATACTATTTCTGCTTTCTGATAATAAATAAAAACCTACCTATTTGTAAATCAAAATGCAAACACAAACTGAACATGAACTATACTGTTTCATGCTCAGTGTTTTTTTATCACAACCCTATCAATGCTGTTAAAATATATAAAAACATCCTATTTTTTCCTAACTTCAGCCATAAAATAAATTTCACATTATTTTGACATACTATGCAGAAACGGTAGAAATGAGCTAATTTACTAAACATTTCTGTGCTATATCAGTAGTACAACTTCAGAAAACAAAAGTATCATATGGGGAGATTAATATTTTATTATACATCACTGACGTTCCACCTTGAACAACACACAAGAGTATACAACAAAAGTGACGACATCAAATTTGGGTCAGCAGTGGATCAAAGGCACTAAATCTTCATCCACTATGATTAAAATATGTACAAAAATAGGTCACTGCAGTTTATTTTAACAATACATTTGACAACCAGCGCCACAGTAACATCTCCAGAATACATAAAGTAATAATGATGAAGATTGTAGTTAAAATACTGACAAAGCAATTACATATAATCACCAATAAGTTGGTAGCTTGATTTTTCACTAGTATACATTGTATTTGTGTATCTAACACATTCATATTGTAAAAAAAAAGCATAATATGATACAGATGAAGTACTAAAAATGATTGAAACAAAAACAAATTTTCTTTACATATTACTCACATAAACAAATGCTAAACTAGACATAATTTTGGAGAAAGCCCATTAAAATAATCGGTCAGCATGGATGCTATTATAAATGAAAATGCAGTGTAAGGCTTCAGTAGAACTTTCTTACTGATAATAAAAAACTGAGAAATAGATTCCTGTATTCAAATTATTTGTCCATATACGTGGAAGACAAATATTACAACTACATTTTCAAAGATAATGCAGCAGGAGAAAAAACACAGCTAAAAACTTAAACACTTAATTAAAAATTCATACTAGTTTTTCATATCCAGGCCAAGTTTTTGAAATAAGGAAAAAAAAAGTTATTGCTTTTGGTAAGCAATAATCCTAATCGCTAAAATAAACCTAAAAATAAGTTTTAAAGCAGAAATGAAAAGCTTCTTTTGTTTAAACTCAATTTTTTAATTAGCATCAAAACAAATAGAGAAAATTTTGTGTACTAAATAAAATACAGTGAAGGAATGAAGATATTGACATATATATATATTTATTAAAACGTTCACAAACACAAGTTAATTAAAATTGGTCTCATTTACAATAAAAGATATCTACGAATATTGGAATTAAAACATTGAAAAATCCTCACATAAATCAGCTCTATTATGTTTGAAATGAAGTATATATCAAGCTGTACATTTACGAGATATAAACATGAATCAAATAGAAGGAAAACAGATTTCTGCTTTAAAATTAGTTTTTTAATATTATACATCTTGCAAAAGATTCATTTTAATGTATCAGAGTTTTAAAAGACTTTTCAAATTTTAAATCAGAAGAAAGAAAATATAAATAATTAAAACACACAAATGTATATTACAACAATGCATAGAACAGCATTCCTTAAAAAAATAGAGAGACAAATTTCTTAAGTTAATGTACAAAACATGTTTTTAAAAATATCGTTTCAGTGAACAAGTAATGAAATTCTGTGAAATTATACAGTAATACTTGGGCCCATAATCTATAATTTTTGATTGAAGTGACGAAACAAGAAACACAACTATAACTTATACAAATAAGGCAGTTAACCAATTCTTGCTTGAAAGTAATTATGAAAATTAAGGAGTGGTATATAACCCTCTACTTTTTTAAATAGGACATTAATGCAAGAAATTCCAATTTTAAAAATTATGGATGTAGGTTCGATGTATATTTCATACTGACCAACATGTTAATGTATATATTTTTAAATTGGTATGATCATACCTAGAAATCTTAATAGTGGAGGGTAATGAAAGAAAAACAACAAAGATGAAAATATGTTTCAATAATAAATAAAACATGCAGAGTAAAATTTATATTAACACAGAAATAAAACTTGAGTTATTAAGTAAAAACACATTTGAAAGTACAACTAACAGAAGTGTTTAATTATTTGATTTAATAAAATGATTAAAAAATTACAAAAAGATAAATGTTTCCATTAATTAAAAATATGCTTTCTGTTGTGTTAATTACTAATAAAAGTTTATTAAATTACTATTTTCAATTTAAATACATATTTAAATGATAATAAACTGGAGAATAATTTTACACTCTATAAAGTACAACAATAGATTAGAATATATTCAGAAAGACTTATGAACTTTAAATACATTCATGCTTAAAGCAATATTAAGCAAAATATTTTGCAGACCTTCTGGCATTTAAAGTCCAAGTGGTATATGTATATATAGATATATATAGAAATTACTTATATTCAAATATTGACAATGGTATGGCATTAATTTAAAAAAAAATCATTTAACATATTGAAAAAAAATTTCGTTAAATAATACATTGAATTTTTTACACTTTTAAAAATGGACAAGAACTACTACACACACAAAAGGATACAAGAACAATTATAACACTACTTTAACAGCTACAGAATAAAAAAAGAGAGAGAAAAGTTATTTGGCACTATTCCTCAATATTGCACCACATACTACATAATGAAGAAGGAATGATATAAAAGATTTGGGATCATTTACTAATTGGACCCTTTTGACTGACACTTCACATTTCTTCATATTTATTGACAAATTAATGAAACATAACACAATTTTTGTGACAGTCAGTTATTTAGAATGAGCAAATCTACCAGTATTTAGAGATGAAAGCACACTGATTAATAACTTTTACAAATTTCTTTTTTACAATCTGGACAGAGCAGGTATTTCATCAAAATATAGTTATTCGCAGCTAATAATACAAAGTAAGCAATTTCAAAACGATAATTTATAACTCGCACTGGTTGTATATTTGAAATGCTTCAGAAGGCACATTTAAAAGTGCTCTGCACCGGCAAAGTTATCACATTGATGTTTGACATCATTTTAAACTATATCACTAAGACAAAAGAGACAAAAACAATAAATATTTTATAGAGAAGCAAAACACATTAAACACAATTTTGATTGTTTTAATGCCAACAAATACCGTTTTTAATAGTTGGCACAAATACTGTATATAAGAGCACCTGTTTATCAATCCATATGGCGATACTTGTGGGAAGACATTTGAGAAAGGCCTAAAACAGCATGTTGACATTTAAGACAATGATAATGAGTTTGCTTTTGATTATGGTTACAGTTAGTTACATTACAACTCTGAAACTGAGTATATTTTTCAAATCCAGCTGCATAGATACTGTCCATCTTCGCATGCTGTCTTCGATGAGCAACAACTTTATTAGTGTCTGTACACACAAAATCACACTTTAGGCAATGAAAATGAGATGATTTGTTCGCCATAGCACCTAAAGTATTAGCATACATACATTCTGGTCGTCCACAATTTACATTTGCTCTATACTGCTGAAAATCACCACCCATCAAAGTATCTAATCTTTCATGCCTAGCTGTATGTTGCACAAACCTAGTTTTGTCACAAAAACTGTAGCCACAATCTTTCCTCATACAATGGAAATGAGTTTGATGCTCACGATAGCCACACAGGGTATATCCACAATCCTCATTGAAACGGCATCTAGAATATCCTTCAGGTACAGGTTCATCTTTAAGGATGCGTAGAGCTGCCAGTTTCATTTTCTTAACTTCGTTACTCTCTTCTAATTTCAGAGGGTATTGTCTTTTTATATCAGCAAATTTGTTCCCACCTTCGGGTCCATCCATCAGAGCGCTGTAATCAACTTGTGGTGAACCGTAGTAGTTGTCACTGCTGGTAGGAATCTGGTTGGTACTACTGACACCAATACTGCACTTCATGGTTGGTTGAAAGGGCGAGCTGCTTGATGATACAGATTGCCAACTAAATAGCTGATGAGAAGAAGAAACTTGCTGTTCATCTGCATAATACACATGGAATAAAATGAAATACAATATGACATGGTTAGTTTTTAAAGGTATGTTCAAACTTTTATGCTTATGTTAGTTTTAAAATTCAGAAGAAAATTTTATAAATATTTTAAGTAATGTCTAGATTTAAGAAACAAGGTTTAATCTTCATACAATTGTCTTTGAAAATTATTTTTATATTTAACACTGAAATATTAAGAGGTTACAATACATTTAGTTGCCTTAACTAACATATTTGATTAAGAAAGTATGCATTCACACATTTGATTTCATATTAAAGGTAGATGCAATTTTAAAACATAATGAACCCATTTTAAGAATTCAGTTTTTAAACATTCGAACATGACGGTCATAAACTAAAAGACTTTAAGCATCACAATATTAAACACCAATGAAAATCAGTTTCCTTTTGATAAGCGACTGGAAAATTCTTAAGCAGAGCATTCTAGCATTTTAGAAACTTTACATTGAAAACAGAAGTCCCCCATTGAGTGAAATTTTATGACTCAAGACAAAGATAATCACCCTGCTACAAAGGACTGGAATAAAACTAGGATATATAATGTCTAGAGAAAGAACATTGTTTTGCCCAGGGGCAGCTACTATTGAAGCACATATTTTAATTAGCATACTTCAAATCGTTCTCAGGATCAAATTGTGCCCTTGATATCATCTAGTTTCACTCCCATTGGAGGATAAAAATATGCCAATATTTCGATTCAGAGTCATTCAAAAACAGATCTGTCGTATAAGAAAAATGAACCTGGACATTTATCTTTTACTCAACTCAATAAGAACTAAATTAATAAATAACAAAGTATATATCTTGCAATAACCTGACATGCACAGAGAAACAAATAGAGACCCTGAGAAATAATGGCAAAGAGACAACCAATGTTGCCATGGGCATAGTACTTTCTTTGCATTACTTGCTGTTTTTGTTAATTGATATGCAATATGTGCAACAATAATTTACCTTCAAAATGTCACCTTAAATCTGGCACTCAGGCCATTAATACCCCCTTTGCCACACTAATGTCAAAAGAATTGAGAATGCAATTATATGAAAATCTCATAGCTCATACCTGCAATGAAATATAGGAAATAACTTGTTCTTATTACATTAGCAGGGAATATCCAGAAATTTCAAATGATGCTAAAAGATGATCTGACGCATATTAAGTTTAGGTACTTAAAGAATCCTTTCTAAAGAAATTTTTTGTGAGTTCTTTCCTGATAAAATGTTTTAAATTTGAAATATCAGATGAATAAATTGTTTGCCAATTTTTTTTTAGACAAAGAATGTAAATAATGAATTTAAAAAGAATGTAAATAATGAATTTAACAAGTAAGCATAATGTGTTAGAATAACTCCATGCACATTTTAACTACTTCAAGTTTTCTCACCAATTAAGAACTCATCACTAGATACTACTTTTTTAAATTTAAAACCCACACCGGTCCGGCCTACCCGAAGGCCTTTAGCAGACCGATGGGGAAATATAAAAGCAATACAAAAATAACAATATGACATGACACACACAAAATCATCACAAACACAGCATAGAACACTAGATACTACTTTTAAAATGTTGTAAAATACAGCCAATTCCCAATTGAGTATAACACATATTACTGAACAAATAATAATTACCTAAAGATTCCTTTGGCTCTTCTTGTTTAATGCATAAAGGCCCATTTACAGGAGACCGTTCTTCTATATCGCTTATATCTTCAGTGTCCATTTCATCTTCGTCTGGACTGGGTGAAGAAGTAGACATTTTAGAATAGCCAGGTGGGTAAACTGGAATGGGATTTGGCGCACCTGGATGTTTAAGAACATGTGGTTGAAGGCGTGAAAATCCAGAAAATGCCTGTAGAAGTGAAATTAGATTTATATATAAAAAAAACAAATCTAAGATAAATTCAAAACAAATTACAACACAAATAATATTGTAAAATAAAATAAATTCAAACACAAAGAACTGAAAGAAAAAAGCATTTTTAAAAGTTTAGATACACTGAAAATTGATTTTTCAATAACGTGATATACTGAGAGTTTCATTTAAAATTAAATTCACAGCAAACCAATGGATTTGTTCATACTGAATTTCTAGCATGACTATATCTATAATTATAAATATTGTAATTATATCTGAATATTAAAACGAATTCGTTTATATTCTATAAACTTGAGTAAAACACTACTTTTTTCTCCACAAAGTAAAAATAAGTTCGAACCAGTTTAAGCCGACTTAAAAAAAGTAACTTACTAAATTTCTAAAATTAAAAATAAAAGGACAATCAGAATAAGAAAGAAATTGATTATTTTCAGCACAAAATAGTAATGCTTATATTCAGCCATAAAATCCATTATATATGTGCACTCTCGTTAGATATTTATTTATTTACTTACTATCCGCTCTGGCCCAGCCTACCCAAGAGGGTGCCTTCCACAGGCCAGAGGGGAAACTCTTGTTAGATATTACAAACAATTTATCAATTTATTTTACAGGACGTATAGTTTAATACTAATTTGTCTAGTTTGATGCAAATATACATTCGTTCATATGCCAAATCGAAAAATTCATGCAACTTACAGATTGATACTACTTCTTTTACCTAGTTTCCGTCCATTTCTGAAATTCAACTTCATTTCCGTAAATGTTCTTTTGAAGAATAAATGCCATATTTATATTTTAATGATAAAAAAATGATGACACATATATCGAATTACTCTAGAGGACTTCGCTTTTTACTTGATTAGGATACGGATTTCTAATTCGGATGCTTACAAAATACTTTGAAGTAGAATGCATAATTTTTATAGGGTTTATTTAATTTCTTTCATGTTTGTAAAGTTACACACTTTTTAACTTATCTTCTTTCAAGTTTGTAACAATGAAATTTTGTAATCGATTCTTCAGTCACTTCCTAACATGCTAGAGTTCAGCTCCCAATGATTAAATAATATTTTAATATTTTTTAAGCATAATTATGAACTCATTTTAATTCTGTATTTGAGAACGTCATCTGGTACAGCATTTGTGAAAAACTGATTAAAATATTCCGTAATAACTGTAATAATAAAATATATTAAAGACTAAAAAGTAGAAAATAACTAATTACAAATATAAAAATTCCGAACATGATTTTATAAGTGTTCTAAAGAGTAGAAAACAATTTCTGTTATCAAAAATCTTAGGTAATAAAAATCGTAAAAGTGTGAGGCACTGAAAGCACTACAATCAGGAAATAATTAAGCCAGAATGAATATCATAAGAAAAAATCTTCACCATTCAATAAAAATTAAAATATATTAAGAATATTATTAAATTTCCAATTTATTTCGAGTATTTAAATCAGTGTTTTATACCAATACGACGTTCCCCCCTTCCAGACTTTTTGATAAAAAAAAATTAAATACACTAATAAAAGTAACTGTTTTAAAATTCCTTTTTATAAATAATTATTTTGAATTATAGATGAATTTATAAAAGCCTCACTGGTTTTATTTTTGTATTTTATTGCTTTTGAAGTATTTACATTTCGTAAAGCATTTGAAATCAGTTACATTAATTTACATTATGATCACAAGGAAACATTTGTGAAGACATCATGGAAATATGCTAGTTTTTTTGCGATTTAAATAAAACAATATTATTTTTGTGATAATATATAATGCGCATTACCATATTCCAATTTATATCTGCATTAAAAAAATTCTTAATGCCATTAACTCATGGCTTCAAGTTATATCTATAACACCACTTATTTACCAGCTAGCAAGAAAAACCAGATTACAACCACTTTGACTTGGGCCCTTGAAGAAATAAGCTTTTGTGAATGTTTTATTTTAAACTTAATTTTTTTCACCTAAAGTGAGAGTCTTTAATTTTCTACATATCATTAGATATAGAAATAAACTACACTTTAAAATGTTATGTCTGATGACTAAAAAATTTAAACTATTCAAGTTTACAAATATACGATTTGTTACATTTTTGCTTTTCCAATATTAATTTAAAAGTTAAATTTTAGAAACAACAATCTCAGTTTGGGGCTGCAATTCTTTTAAATAATAAGATATTAACATCAAACTTCCACATAGCTTTTGCTTTACGTTTGTTTTACTGACATTAAATGTGCATGAAATGAGTATAAAATTACAATTTTCTCCATTACTACAGATTTTTTTTTAAATTTATTTATACTAAAAATTAAAACTCCTAACCCTAAAACAAATGAGAATGACATAAAATGAGTGCAAATTGCTTTAGCTAATAATAAAATTGCACCTAAAACTTAAAAAAAAAGAACCTAATTCTATAAAATAAACACATGACAATGGCATTGCGGTACAACAGAAAACATAGATGAAAAGACATAACTTAATTAAACTTAATTTAAGAAATATTTAAAATTTTCGTTTTCCGAAAGAGAAATATAAGATTGATTTTTGAAATTTTAAATCTAATGCCCAAAATGACAAGCAGATGTAAACCAGGACAGAATTTTTGAAACACTTTACTGAAACATAAGAGTTGATCTTATTCAAGGATATATATACTATACTTGGTCTTTAAAATACTATCAAATAGATTACTTCAAAACGCTATATAATAGATTTTTAGTAATAATACAAGTTGGAAGTTTGAACTGTCACTGCTTAAAAAATAAATAAAAACAAAGCAAAATGAAACGAAATAAATTTGCAACTGATACATGAATAAGAAAAAAATATACAGTCGGACCTCTATTTAACGAACCTCTATTTTACGAACTTTTTCTTGGAACCAAGAACATTTTGCGAATTTCTTCGTAAAAAAAAACCTCCAAATAACGAAGTTTATTTTCTATTTAACGAACTTTTTCTTGTGATCTAATATTTTTTTTTTCTCCCTATTCCTCAAAATATTTCTAAACATTTCAAACTTATTCTTTCTTTTAACACATTTTATGGTGATCAATGACCTTGAAGCTGGAAAATGTCAAAGCGAAAGTGCTTGAGCATCAAAGAAAAAAATTTAATTCTTCATGAGGTGAATGAAGGCGTGAAAAAAAGGGTATTGTGGAACTTGCGCACAGTCGCATTTGCAATAAGTCATTAAGTAGTGTTTTTTGCGCACAAGCGTTGGAAAGGTTGCAGTATTGTAAACTTTACCAATGTCTATATGATTTGGCTTGGCTTTGGCGCATTGAAAACCTTTGACATATGGCAATCAATCAATATCAGTACGAGAATGACACTTCGTGCCCCTGATAACACAACGATGCTTCCCTGGGAAAGTGTTAAGGACCTTAATAACTGTTATTTTCAAACAAGTGACTATTACAGATATAATTTAAATTAAACAATAAATAATCCATATAAATTAATCGTTATGTTAAATAAATTGAAAATGCATGAATAATGTAATTATCAATTTTCTCTTGGGAAAATGGTGATTATCTCATAAAAAAGAACCATCACACATCAATCACTCTCTTAAGTATGCATTCTCTATTGTCCCTCTAGTTTTTCGCCAAGTTTTCCTGCCAAAGGTAATTAGGATCCAGTAAACCTACAATGTGTGCGCAAATTCCACAAGTTAATGATGTGCGGAAATGCGCCTGTGCGCATCGGACACAGAACCAAAAAAAGGATATTGCTTTAAAATTTGGTATTCCTCCAAACAGCTTATCAACCATAATAAAAAAATCGTGATAAGATACAAAATTATGATTCATCGAATTCTTGTTCAAAACGTTTAAAAGCATGTGTCTATGAAGATGTGAATGAGGCAGTTTTGAAGTGGACAGTGTGAAAATTAAAAACAATACAGCAATGAATTGCGATGAAGACGAAGATGATGAAGATGGAAATGATCATAATGCAGAAATCAACAAACCTTCGTATGATAAAATGTTAAAATTCATTAATTTTAATATACATTTTTTAAAATTGAAAATACAGTGTATTCCCGGACAATGTTTTGCTTTATTCTCGCAGATTTCTTTTTGATGGGTAAGATATATAACAAATAGATATTAATTTACAAAATAAAGGTGTGAGTAATTACTTTTTTTAATAATATTTAGTCTTTATGAATTTAAAATTTGTTTTGTGTAGTTTAAAGTATTTTAAAAGGTGAATCTCTATTTAACGAATTTTCCATATAACGAACTTTTTTTCGGGATTTAGCGACTTCGCTAAATAGAGGTCCGACTGTATATATAAATCAGTTAAGCTTTTTCATTTCCATTATTAATGACTGGACCCAAATTTCGTGAATTTTAATCTGAAGACAATCGTGTCTTTCTTTCTAAATTCTAAGGAATAGTTAAGATACATACAGTAAGAGTCACAGGAAATGCGTTTTCTGAAAATGGGTACAAGCTATGATTTACAATTCAACAATCTGGTTTTTTGGGGAAAAATTGTGAAGGAAACTTACTTGGTTACAAATATTGCAGTGGAAATGATCATGTTTCTTTAATTTACAAAATGGCCGAGCACAACTTTGTTGTGGGCTATATAAAATATGTTTCTCTGTACCCTGGAAACTGTTTCTGTAGTTTGGTCCTGGCTGAAGTAACAGTTTACTTAAAGGTTGTTCATTCACATCTGTGTTTTGATAAAATGAACTTTCACTTTTTATATTATTCACAGTATCACTATTATTTTTTTCTTCAGACTGTTTGGAATATTGTTGGTGATTAGGTGAGGAGTTAACAGATGTTGGTGTTGATTGAGAAGATGTCTGATTTGTAGAAAATGCAGACAATGGATAAAATGTACCAGCAGCCTTAACTACAGTTGTCTTTGGTGCTGACGAAGATTCAGATGATACTGTTTTGATGACTGAAGAGCATCCTTCATAAGCAAAATTTTCTTGAGCTTCATCACTGGGGGAAGAAAACAATTTTTTTTTTGGAGATGGTGGCATATAATTATTTAATCCATCTTGTTCCTTATGCTTTTGTTCATGGACAGTCATAGTACTGTAGCGAACAAACGAATAATTGCAATTGGGTCGAATGCAATGGAAATGTCGATTGATTTTATTACTGTGACAATTTTCAAGTCTACAGTCTACGCTGCGATCAAAGAACACAAAGCCATCCATGATATCTATATTATCATGGAAGTCCTTAGAGTGAAGTAAAAGAATATCCCTGCGATCTGTCACATAATAACATCTTGGTTGTGTACAGTGGAAATGATGCTTTTTGTAAAAAGTGCAATATTCATCAGGACAAGGCATATTTTCATGAAAGACATAAAATCCTTCTTTAACCTAGAAATAATGAAAATAAATGATTAATGTAAAACATACGAGATCGAAATTTTTTTAAATAATTTTTATCGTAATATTCAAAAAGATAAAACTAGCAACTACATTTAACTTATATGATTATCTAAAAGCATAACACATTTTTTTAATAATCAAATAATAATGTTTCAGTACAAGATGCTGGTGCTGATCACCTCAATCTCATTTTTATTCAATTCAGATGAATAATTTTCATGGAAAGGTCATAGCCTTAATCTTGCATTAATTAACTATGAATTTCCAATTTCTCTACTTCTACAGATTTATTGGCAAACAGGCAAGTGAGCAATAATTCAGTTCTCTTGTTATACCCTCTTTGCTAATTAATTAGGTCAAGAAACAATTGCTCATCGTGTGTGTGCTCTTTAAAACCAACATGACAAAAGAGAGACAATGACAAAATAGTTCCACAACAAAAAAAATTGCCCTTGTGTTCATGACATAAAGATATGAATTACATAATAAACTCCAAAACAGTTGTTGCAATTATTTTATATCTCAAACCTCAGGAAGTTCAGAACAAACATTTAGTTACTTCATGTAACTGTGTGAAATAGAAAACATACCTCTGGCTTAACTTGCTCATGAATATCTTGATGCAAAGGAGGTGATGGCATTGCTGAGTTATTTTCTTGTTTTTCTAAAAGAGGTGGAGGGGGAATTTCTAACATATTTGAAGAAGATGGGAAGATACATTGGCCAAGTCCTGTAACAGGTATTAATTGTGGAATAGTCGAAGGTGTTGACATCATGGTGACTGGAGGTGGTGGTAGAAGTGACAAAGCATTATAAGCAGATGTAAATGGGCCAAATGATGGAGGGAAATTATGATGAGGAAGCTCTGATGCTTTAGGAAGTTTAAAACTTGTGTAAATAGCTTGAGGTAGATGAGAACCCATGGGAAACTGAAAGATATCAGGCAATGTTACTTTCCACACTTGAGAAATTATGAATATCTTCAATAAATTAATCATAATTTCTATACAAGCATTTGTACAAATGTCAACACACTATAGAAAAATTTTGCATATATTCCTTAAAACAATGTATTTAATATTGTCCTTTTCAGCACATTGCTGATGGAATAATCCATATTTCCCATCAGTGGTGTAACCAGTGGCATAACTAGGGTGGGGTGCCCTGGGCGCAATTTCCAGGGGGTGCAAAATTAAGGAATCAATTGGTTGTATTTAAAAGAAAAGCATATTTTTTGAAGCTCTTTTTCCCAAGATTCTTAAAAATTGAAATGGTTTCAACAAAGTGTGAGAAAATCTTAACAATACAGTCATTTTTACAACCCGGAAACCTCAAGCTGCGACAAAATAACAAGTAATAAGTGTGTTTCAGAGATATACCGATCCAAACCCCCATCAATGAAATTAAAAACCTGTTTAAAAAGAAGGTCCTTTTCATAGATTTAAGTCTCGACGGGAAGGGAGATGACGGATGATGGTTAAGGATGATTATCTCAGCAGGGTTTCTGATGGTTTCACATGGTATGCCTGATATCAGTTTCAAAGATATGCATGAAATTATATGTTGAATTATATTATGAATATTATTAAATATGTTAGTCACTAAGGCTTTTGTATGGTTTTATCTGTATTAGCAAAAGATTTACTTTAATGTTTAGAGTTTTAATATACTGTCTATGGACAAAAAGTAATGTATATAATTTTTTCATTTTTATTCGTATATGTGTGGTGGTTTTTTTTCGATTGATTGAGAGATTTGTACACATTTTAAATTATTTTTCAAATACGAGATAAATTTAATGCACTTTTTATTTATATTTTTCTAATATATCAATTTTCTTACAAAAATTATCATTAAATTGCATTAACATATTACATTATATTATTAAAATATCATATTTCTAACAAAAACTTTGATTTTCTGATTTCAGTCATATTTAAAGGATTAAAGTTAGAATGCTCCAAGTTTTCTGTGAAAATTTAGCGAAATTTTGTTAAAAAATTTGTAAATCCTATCAACTCAAAAATGTTTTATATGTTAATTTTTAAGTTTATTTGAACTTTTAATCTTTGTGCTCCCGGGCATAAAGTTTCCGAAAAGAAAATGAGGATCACATTTCAAAAGAAAAAAAAAAGGGGGGGGCGAAGTTTGGTATTTGCCCTGGGCGCCATTTTATGTAGGTACGCCACTGAGTGTAACAAGAAAAAAATGTAATATGGCATTTTACTGAGGCACTAAAATTTTACCCAAACTAAGAGACACATTTTTTAAAGTTAATTATAATCCGTATAATTTTCCTCTCACAGAAAGTGCTAAAGTGTGTAAGTTTCCAAGATATCCAAACAAGATGAAACATGTGGACAAATATACGATTGCGTTTCATGAAAATTAAGACTAATTTTCTTCAAATATTCAAGATAAGTATGATTTCTGATGTGTTCTTGAATACTCAGATGTTTATATTTTACTTACCGGTATAAATCACATTCTTTATACTCTTAAATCTATTAAGATAATTTAACAGCTTATTAATTCCAAGAGTTATTTTTAAAGAAAGGTCCGTTTGTGAATATTGTTTCAAATTTCGCACGTGCATGAAATTGAGTACAACTGCAAACTTCTGGCATTTGCAACAAATCCGATGCCACTTGCATTCACGGTATCAGTAAATACATTTCGAAGTGTGAGGTTTGAGAAAATCGAGCGCCCACCGACAGTGAAATACGGCAAGTCATCCGATTCTTAACAGCAAGAAACAAGAAGGCTGAGGATATCCATAGCTATATATGCGAAGTGTACCAAGACAATGCAATTCGTGGCAGTTAAGTGAGAAAATTGATGAGATTTTTAACGGAAGGTCATGGGTGTCCCACGAAACTCCCGAGTCGAAACAACAATCAAAGAAATGGCGACACACATCAGCGCCGGTCAAAGTGAAAGCAAAACAGGCATTTTCAAAGCACAAAATCATGGCAACTGTGTTTCATTATTCGACTTTTTTCCACAAGGAACAACAATTCACTCGATTTCCTACAATGAGACCACAAGAAAACTTAAGCGAGCGATCTAAAACAAACGGCATGGAATGATGTTTGGCGTTGTCATTCTGATTCAGGGCAATGCAGAGCCGCGTGTTTCGGCTCAAACTCAAAATCTGATCAAATCTTTCTGCTGGGAGTAATTCGATAATCTACTACATAATTACCATCTCTTCCACAATCTGAAACCTTCCTGGGTGGCAGGTAGTTCAACACTGATGAACAAGTGTAAACGATTGCGAATATTTGACTATCATAACAGGCGTCAGAGTTCAATGAGGAGGAAATTATGTAGAAAAATAGAGAACTATATGTAACATAGAAAATAAATGCTTTTTGAAATTTTTTCAACTTGTGTCATTTTTATTTCAAAACGGACCTAAATAAAAAAACAACCCTCCTGTGAGTATGTGACAAGACGGCAGTGGCTTGAAGTTACAGTTTCAAGCTAAGGATTTCTAATTGTAGACATTATAATTAAAAGCAGATTTTATAAATGGTAATTTTAACATGAAATCTGTCCTCTACTGTTTGCAGAATGTTTAACAACTAATAATTCTATTTTTAAGTCACAACATAATGACAAAGCAAACAAACAAGAGCGTAGAAAGAAACTAATATTTATTGCAGCAACAATTTGAGTTTGTGTTCTCATTTTTTCCCCAAAAACTGTCACATAGGAAATAGATAATGAATTTAAATGGATCCTTCCATGTTCATTTCACATTAATCGAACATTTCAAATAATTATAAGAATAATACCATAAATTAATATTTTCTATAAACATATCAATTAAGCAGTTTTCATTACCTCAATAAGACGATTTTTTGGCGGACGGCCTCTTTTCCTCCTAAACATACTATCCATAACAGATGTAATACCACTGGAAGATGGCGGATGTTCCTTTGGCGCACTAAGCTTTCGAGAGTACTTGTGAATTTTGTAGTGATCTAACCTTCTAAAAGGGTTGTCATCACTGCTGATAACTTCTTGGCAATTTTCCTATAACAGACATTACTATAAATAATTTCTGAAATCAATCATCAAACATTGTACTGATCCACAGTTTAAAATAATCTTCACATTATACAAATATAGACATTAACTTACCTTTGAATGTAATGAAATGACAAAAAAAGGAACAATCTTAATTTCTACTAGAAAAATAAACATTCATACCTTACATTTCCATGATATCCCATAATCAATTGCATAATCAAAAATGAAAAAATACAGAAGTGATTTCACTTACCTTTTCACCATCAAACACAATAAAAGGATTAGAATGTCTATATACTTTTAAACCCAAGACAACTATGTCTTATCAGACATAAACAATTACAAAGCATGGAATATCACATGCATTGTTTAATCAACGGCTTGACGAGGAAATTAAATCAACTTTAATAATTGTATCCTTACCCATTTGCAATGGTAGTGTTTTTCTTTGGCTTTATAGTGACAGTCAGGGGGACAAACGCCATTTTGATCAATTTCAACTACAGTGTAGAAAGATTTGGTTACTTGTTCCTGGTATTCATGATTGCTGAAAAGGATATTAAAATCATTAACTTCATTCGATTTCGGAAAAGTTGACAAAATAATAAGAAAGAAAAATGAAGCAGCTGTCCACTACTGAAATTAACTAACCGTACAGCAAAATTTTAAGAAACATATTTTTTCCCCTTCTAGTTTTACATGATAGTGTGCACACTCCTTGAAAGGATAGTAAAATTTTGGGGTCCTGTTTTGGAAACCGAAAATTTAGTATTGAAGTTAATGATATAAAAATCCTTTTACGGACTATAATAAAAGTCAAAGATAATCAGAAAATGATCTCTTGAAACTAATTTTTAAAAAAATCAGAAAAAGAATTTTGAGTTTTATAATTTCAATGAATGAACTTACCCATACAACACAACTATGTATTTTATTTTCCAGTCTTTTATATGATCACTCAAAAATGTAATCATAATTTAAAAACAAATGCATACCTGTTGTAAAGAGCAACCATAAAGTGATGAAATTACAGGAGCTCTGATCTTCTGACTAAAATGAATAATTCTGCTTATAATAAAATTTTCTTTTAATCTTCACGCAGTGACTTACCTTACTATAATAACCAAAATATTTATTTTTAAAAAATCCTGCAAGGGTGTGCACAACTTCATTGTAAATGAAAATATTTAAATAACTAATAGAAATGGTTGGCGTATGGATAGTTTTATTTATAAAAACTAAGCAAACTCAGTTCTCAAAATTCAAAAATGTCAGCTACAACAAACAATAAAAAAAAAACTTTAATTAATTTATCAATAAATACAAAATCTAGAATTTAATAGTTATCTAATTCATAACTTAAAATAATACATATCATTAAAAAACAATAAATCCATGTAAGTGCATACCAAGCATGTTCTCTCACTCCCAGTATATCTTTAGCTCTAAATGTCATACTGCAATTATCTGTAGAACAGTGAAAATGGTCTTTGTATAAAAATTCACACTGTTGCTGGCACACTTCATTTGAACCAAATCTACACAAGAATATTTAGATTAGAAAGCAGGAATAGGAGTGATCGTTGCAAAACAAGAGCATGGTGAAGAATCAAATCTTATATTGAAAAGTAAATATACCTGGTCAAATAAATTTTCCACAGATCTTCAGAATCTTTTGGATGATCCACACTTAAATCAACAGCAGAATTTTCTTCAGATATACTGGCATTATCTCCAGTAATGTTAGATGATGTTAATACATCATTTTGAGAAGTAAGGTTTTGGCCAGAAATATTATTCATGTCAGCCATACTGTATATACATTCTTTCTTTTCTGTCTTAACAGAATAGCAATTTGAGAGAAATCCATCATCAGAACTGAAGCTATTCATGTAACCAGAAGAAGAAAGTGAAGTTGGCATTGATCCAGGAGCAGGGCTTGAAGAAGATTCACCGGATGAAGGCTGGAAAGACATTAAAGAACAAACTTCAGATTAGCAGAAAAAAATGATGAATTATATCATGTATACTAAATTTAAAAAATATATCTAAATTATATTGAATTATCAATAATGAATGCAGATTTTGACTCTAACTCAGTATATTAAAAAACCAAATTTTGCAAAAGTAATAACAATTTGTAAAGTGCACAAATAATTTAGCCACAGTAGCATAACAGATGATCCATATAAGCAATATTTGCCAAATTTTGAAGTTTCAGGAAATTTTAAAAGGAAATCTAATGTCCTACCGCCACGAGAAAAACCCTGATCAGGGTTGCCTCAAGTAGACGAGTAGAAGAAAGGAGGGAAACGGTATAAAACCAACCGCAACATTTGGCAAACTAAGCGCACTTCGTCAGGCGAGGAATTCGTTTTCGACCAAAGTACACATTGAAGTGAGGCTGGTTCTATCTGCTTCAAATGAAATAAAGCCCATTCCTTCACCCCCAAAATTCAGTGGAATATCCCGTTTCCATAACAACCGCCACCGGCATGTCTGGTGTTTTTCTCGTGGCAGTACTTCTAAGAACTTCATAGAATTGTAAAGTTTAATAGTATAAAAGGGTGCAAATAAAGAAATATTTTTCTTCAAAAATTAACTTTCCTGAATAAATGTCTAAGTACACATAATAATAACAAAGTGAGTAAAATTTTGGTGGAATGACAAGAAAATAAATGCAAGAAACTGTTTAATAAAAATCTACTCACACAAAAATTATGTAATCAAGGTGCAAGTTGATAAATATTTTCAAAATTGTGCTTTTAATAATTAGACTGATTTTCTTTAATGGTTCTGCAATCCGTCATTCTCTTAAACAATGAAAATAAAGCGTAAGTGAGCAGTAAAAGAGAGCTTTACAGAGAAAACTATTTGTTAATAATAGCATTCTTCTAGTGTTTTGATAGGAGCTTCGATAACTTTCAATTTAACAATTTCTTCACAAACTATAAATATTTGATAAATAAACATACTATCCTCAATAGAGATGCAGCTTCACTTTTTCGAATAAAATTCTTAGCATATAAAAATTTAATTATAAAGTATTCAGCATGGTTTATTAATCCGTACTAAATTATAAATTTTAAAAAGATCGAAAAATACTCAAGTTTTAAAATTTTATTAGTGTTTCATCTACACTTATAAAAAGTAATGTTTGTGTGTGTGTGTGCGATGTCCAGACGAATCTATCACACTTACAGCCTTTAAATTTGGCACACAGGTAGTCGTAATGGTGACTCAAAGCACCTCGAAGCCGGAATTTTAAAGTTCAATCTAGAAAATTTTTTATTTAATGTTTTGGGTCATTTTCAGGACGTTTACGGATGTAGTATCTTTTCTAATGATAGTTGAAAAACAATCGATGCACCATCGGATAGAACAAACAATTTTGTTTCCAATGAAATTTGTTTTGAGCTTCAAACGTAATTTACTGAATTTTGAGAAATTTTTAAAAAAAAGTCAGTTTTACAATCGAAATTTTATTTTTGTTTTAAATTTGCTGCATCCGACGTACTAATAACACTATTATTTTCAATTTTTTTCAGCTTATAACTGGAACGGTTCTGTCGGATTTAAAACAAGAACGGTCAAAATATCTTTTCCCGTTTTCTTTTAATTAATTTTTTCCTGGTCAGTTGAAAGATATTTTTATCTAGCGAGATTCCTCCCGCGACACTTTTCCGAAACATTGCCTGCAATTTGATTGGCTGACAGTGCAGAGCGCAGGTGATGTCATAACCTTCAATTGAATGACGACCGATTAATATTTTTGGCAGTATCTTAACGTGTTTGTCTCGCATATTTTGGTTGCTGCATAATAATGATTTTGACGTTGCAATTTTTTAATATTGTTTTGGATTAACGTACTCTGTACTGTTTTTCTACAATTAAATTTCATTTTCGCGAAAACAAATAAGCGGGAAAATCAATAATGTGTGTCTTTTGTTTTATTTTCAGAACTTTTTCATGCCATTATGGGTGTTTTTTTTTATTTTGTTGAAGTCCTGATTTCACGAGCAACGCCGTGCGCGTATTACTAGTTCTTTTTATAAAATATATCACTAAGCAGCGTCGAATAGTGCTTAATGGGCCCCCCCCCCAAAAAAAAAGATAATAATCGATATTTATCACCTTTTCTTGCCTGAGCTTAAATTGCATGCCAGACAGTACAAGACTAGTGAAATATAGATTTCTTATGGTAACTTTTGAAAAATGAATAGTAAAGTTTAAGAAATGTTTGGATAGCATGGCAGGATATTTGCATTCATGAAGCATATCTAAACATCTGGCTTATATTAAAAAGAATTCCCTATAATAACCAAAATTTCAACAGGAATACAAAAATTTAATATTACTTTAGAAAATTAATAGATGTTCAGATTTCTCAGAAAATTTACAATTTAGGAACTAAGACATACATTTTGTAGAAAAGGTAATTCGTTTTCATAATGCAGTTTTTATCTTGGAGATATTTAGAGGGATAGATAAAAAAACAAGTAAAAATATTGCTCGTTCTTAATTAATTTGCTAAAACAATTTTTCACTCTTTTATTGATAATGACATAGTAACCTGATAACTCTGTTCAACAATGGATGCAGTTCCTTTAACATCCAATACAAGATGTGCCATGATTAATATCTATTGAGATATTAACAAACAAACATAGATTAACATTTAAAAGATTAATTTAATTTAAAGAAAGATAGATTCGTCCAAAGTAACATTTTAAAGTTTAATATTTGTTAGCAAATTATTATTTAAGTAACTAGAAAAGATTTACTCTTAATTTTTAAATAAATGAAACTTACAGGCTCTGCCAGAAAAGACTGAGACATCCCACTTGCTTCAGTTAAAGTTTTCATCATACTTTGGGCTAATTTAAATTTTCTATATGCAAGCTCAGTGTCCCGTCTTTCATGTTTCCGTTTGTGTGAATACAATTGACCACTAGAATGCAGAACATATGTACATCCTAAAAGAAAATAAAACAAATTATTTTCAAATACATTTAGACACTCGCCCCAAAATTAATTTAAATGAAAGGTAACTTACCAGGGCGTATGCAATGAATGTGGTTACAGACACGCGAGAAACGACAGTTTTCAAAGGTACAGTGCTCATGCTTCATAAATTTCTTGAATCCATCTTTATTAAGTTGTTCATCCTTAATATGATATGTTTTGTGTTTTTCTGAAACATTAGAAAATAAAATATTATCATTGTTGCGATAAGGACAAATAAAATTCTTTGCGAATAACTCCAAATTAACAAAAAAATTACCCATGTCAGCTTTATTTTTGAAAGTAAAACTACATCCTGATCTCCGGCAGTGGAAATGTGTCGTCCTCTGTCCAAAAAACAAACAGGATGCTGTAGCACAATTTTCAGTGGCACGAAATCTTTGGAAGCCCTCTTGAATAATTGCAGTGTCTTTTCTATGGTAATTGGCATGCATTTGCACATCAGATGTGCTAATATAAACTCTATCACAGCTTTCCTACAATAAAACATATGATGGAGATTCAGAGAAGGCTTTCAAAGTATCAAACATACAAGTGGGTGGACAAAATAAAGGAAACACTGATTAACATCTGTGGTGTATGTGAAAGTGTGACGTATGAATGATATGCAAATGTTACCAACACATTCTTATTCAAGGAGTGGATATATTAGACTATCATCAGCATATATGCAAACATACATATATTTTCAAGACAATACATGTTTTTAAATAAGTACAATGCTCATAATTTAAGAGAGATAGTTTAAAATTCTTAAATAATTATTCTAGGAAATTTACAAAAAAAAGTTTTATTATAGAATTAATTATTACAAAAAGAAGAAATGTGTGTTTTTCAAAATATTATTTTATCCTTAAAAATGTATGACATGCAATAAAAACCTTTTTTACAAAGAACCTCACAGGAATCTAAATGTTTATATTAAATGCATATAAAAATAATTGGAGAACACATAAAAAGAATCTATGAAATAGATAAAATAAACTATTTATGTGTTACAGCTATATGTATTGACATAAAAAAATTTTCAGTAAGATAAGTTCAGTAAGATACAAGCTTTCAAATAAGTATGATGCTCTTAATTTCAGAGAGATTGGGGAAAGACAAAGAATATATAATTAACAAAAAGGAAGAAACAGATGCACAATGAGAAGCACTTTACAATTTGATATATTCAGAGATGCATTTGTAACAAATAATATTTTTCTCCATCTGACGATTGAAATCTAACAATTATATCATTAAAAAATACATAGCATACCTTTAAGCAATGATAATGTGTTTGCTTCCTGTTATGAGAGCAACCTCTAAATCTATCTGAGCAATCATCCATTGGACTATATCGCATAAATCCATGCTGCAACGAATCATCACGCTTTTTATGCCATTTAAAATGACGTATCATTTCTTCTTTCTTAACAAATACCTAAAAAAATAATAATACAAAATGAGAACTGTAATTTTATCTAAACTGCAGCATACAGAGATATAGTCATCCAGTTAAGTGCATGATACTAATTTTTAAATGAACTAATGACCAATGGCTATTTTGAAATATTAACTGCTGCTATAAGACAATGGTCTTCAAAAGTATTGAGTGATAAATTTGTCTAATAATACGATAGTGCTTCATATATATATGTATGTATGTGCGTGTGTGTAGAAAGTTGGCTGGCCAGTGACTGGTTTAGTAAGTTTGCCTAAGCTTAAAGGACAGCATGAATCGCACATCAAGTTATGTAACATGCTGTAAGCTGCGCTAGTGCAGACATAGTCACTGGTATTTGAAATGTAACTTTGGAGTGTGTGTGCTGAAAGAAAATGGCTTTCGGATGTCGTTAGGCTTGATGTCGAAGGTTGTTCGGTTGTGTTAAACCTGTTTAATTCCTCCATCTGTTGAAATCGCTGTAAATAATGCCTTGTAACTCTTAAAGCTTTAATTAAAAGAATTAGTTTCTAAAAATGCCTAATTAATTTGGGCTTACCACCAGATATGAACCCCCTACTATATTATTTTGTATATGTATGTAATAAATTAGAATTTCTCCATCTTTAAAATAAATCCTTTTCAAAGCATGTTAATTTTTAAACATAAACGTATTATTTATACTTAAATTCTACGATAAAATCACATCTACTTTAACTCCAAGAGTCGCGAGAATCTTCACTGTTTCACAAGCGCCGTTTTTCAGATAATTCCCTTTTCGACAGTATTCGGACGCATCGCTCTCTTTCTGCTTTGAACATCGCCGGTGATCTGCGTACAGAGTCTATAAAAATATAGTCATAGATTGACCAAAGTAATCGCTATTCAAACTTCAATTTAATAGTCTGTCTCTTCCAAGTTGAATGTCTGGCCCATAATAAAACAAAATTTAGGATGTTACTAAGGTTGTAGTTCATTGGAAAGTCTTTAGACATCCAATATCGCTCGTGACACTACATGTATAAAATGATTTCTTTGTTGTAGTCCTTAAATAAGGAACGGGCCGAGTTATTAACCAATTTTTATTTATTATTCAACATATTTTGAGAGTGGCGAAATATACGTACAGATCGTATCCCAGTTCAAGCCAAAAAGAGAGCAGAAAATCCCCGCATTTTCTCAAATAAGGGAGACATATATACACTCATATAGACACGTGATCGAAGTGAAGGGAATATTAGCTATTTTTAGTATATTACGTAAGTGTTATAGGGAAAAGTCTGGCGCCGAAAGGACGCCGAATTCGCGATTTTTGTGTGGGAGTGGAAGTGATTAAAATATTCTTTTAGTAATAAATATGCCAAACGAGAGATTTAATATACCTTCAGCGAGGGAAATAAAACGAAACTGGAGTTTAAGAAAAGTGATTTTGGAATACATTAATTAATATTGTACTAAGATTTTAAAATATATAATATTAGAATTTAAAGTAAAATTAAGTGAGATTATTACCTATAATACAATATATATAATAATCTCGCTTACTTTTGCTTTAAATTCTAATATTATATATTTTAAAGTATTAATGTATTCCAAAATCACTTTTCTTAAACTACAGTTTCGTTTTATTTCCCACGATGAAGGTATATTAAATCTCGCGTTTTGGCATATTTATTACTAAAAAGAATATTCTAATTACTTCCACGCGCCCACATAAATCGCTAAATCAGCGACTTGTTGGCACCATACTTTTCCCTAAAACACTTACGTAATTTACTAAAAATAGTTAATATTCCCTTCACTTTGATCACGTGTCTATATGTTAAATCCCTACCTGAGAAAATGCAGGGATTTTCTGTTCTCTTTTGACTTGAAAACTTAAACTAAGATGCACGTATATCCGCCACTCTCATAAAAATGACTTAAATATTTGGATAATAAAGAAAATTAGTTAATAACTCAGCTCGTTAATGACTACAACCACAAAAACATTATATATATATATATATATTCACAAAGGCTGGTTTTGGAGACCATGATCATTGAAGTTCTGCAGAAATTTTCTCAAAATCTTGTCATGAGAACCATTGCAATAGGTAGTATTCTTAAAAGGAATCTGCCTAAAACATACTTCAATACTGATAAATGAAACTTATAATTAAAGAAAGCAATAAATAGTCTTATCCATAAATACTAGGTAAGTGAAGTCTTGGATTATACTTTTTCAATACTTGCAAAAGAAGTATTTAGCTTCTGGAGTGGTTCTTGCACATGTTAAGTTATAATTCAGTTCAGACTCTTAAAAAATTCTTATTAATTATTCGAAGCAAATCATATATTTGTAAATTTATAAATCTTCTTTCAATCAAGGTTTTTGCAAGTTTTTAAAGCTTTATGAATAAATGATGCCATATTTGTGATATCTGAAACATTTTCTAGTTGATTAGTGAGTGTTAAGATCAGAAGTAAATTCTCTTCTTGTATTTAAGACTTTTTGAGTAAATATGCATAGTTCCTTTTAATATGCACTAATTGATTTATTAAAATTCATTTACCCTAGAGTTACAATCCAAGCAATGAAAATGTTCCCTGTAATTTAAATCTTTACAGTAACTGCTTCCACATTCAGTAGCACTTGAAAACCTGAAGAGATGAAGATATTTAACTCATTAACATGTTATGCAAATTACAAATACAAAATCAATGAATACATTAATTAAAATAAACATGAAGATAGGAATAAGAGAAGAATTACAAAAAAATATTTCTTACACATAAAAAGAAAAGTGTTGAATTGACGCTTATAAAATTTTGATATAATCAAAAACTATGGAATCAAAAACTTACATTGATTGACAACACACAAAAAAACAGACATTATATTGCCTTCAGCACTACAGAATCAAGGCAGCTTCTATCAACATAATCTTTGACCTTATTTTTGTTAAAAGTTACAATCTTACTTAAGATTCTGAACACTTCAACGGATTAAAAATTTTGCATTCTACAATCCGTGATCATTCACTGTCGATGAAGATTAAAATTACATAATTTTGGCAAAATAATACTTATGTTATGAGGGGTTTTTAAAAAATACAATATGGCAAATATTACAAATAGACTAATCACATCTCAGAAATAATTTGATTTTATATTATATTTTGAGAAACAAAAAAAATAGCCGACATTAAAAAAAAAAGAATATTAAATTTAATTCAGCAGTCTTCTTACTTTTGAAGGTTTCAGAACTTTTCTAAAGGTAAGATATTAAAATACAAGATATGATAAAACATCATACATTTGATATAACTCAGGTATCCTAACATAATTACCAATTACTGCACTAGCTGTTATGTCCGGCATTGCTCGGGATTAAATTTGCTTTCGTATCTGATATTTTTAATGTAAAAATTATTTTTATAGAAAATTATAAGACACAAAATTCTTTTATCGCCTGAAACGTTTTTTACTTCAAATTTTGTTCATTGAAGTATAAGAAAGGTTTTGATGAATGTTTTGGGACAATTAATTAAATAGTTAATTTTGCATTAATAAAAAGCGTTAAAATAAACCAGATGAATAGTTGCTCCTAATATAAATTATAAATCGTCTGCTTTTAAACTTTTCTTCAGTGTTCTTCTAGAATTCTGTTAATGTGCCCTAGCAACAGCTCTTCTTATATATTCTTGTTCTTCAACAATAAAAAAATATATTGTTACAAATTGTAAATTTTATACACAATTTAATTTTTTTTTTAAATTAATGAAATAAGAGCAACGAATTGAACGGAAATGAAATTTGTGTCACTGAAAAACAAATTTTTTAAATTTTAATATAGTATAAAAATAGTTTTTGTGAGATAATATTTTCGAAAGATATCGCGGAAAAACGTAAAATCTTGTTTAATTTTTAATTAACTAAAATTTCAAATAACTTTTGGTCTTTTAAAAGTTGACAGTGATATTTTCACTTCTTATCTATACTTATAAAAGGCAATGCTTTGTGTGTGTGTGCGATGTCCAGAAGAATCTATCGCACTTACAGCCATGAAATTCGGTAATGCACCTCGAAGCCCGAATTTTAAAATTTAATCTAGAAAAAATTTTATTTAATATTTTGTGTTGCATAGGGTGATTTTTGAAACATTTTCGTCCAGAGTATCGTTTCTGATAATTATACGAAAAAAATAGATACACCATCGGAAAGAACAAACAAATTTCGTTCTAATTAAGTTTGTTTTGAACGTTTAACGTAATTTCCTGAATTTTGAGAATTTTTTAAAAAAATAATCAATTTTCGCGAAATATTTTAAGAATTAAACACATTACTCCACACAACTCACATTACTCCATCCGACGTTCTAATTTCGTTATCTTTTTGAAATTTTTTGAGGTAAGTTTAAAAGAAGAACGATTAAAATATATGTTTTTGGTTGAATTTTAATTATTTTTTTCTGAGGAGCTCTTAACATATTTTTAGCAGATCGCGGAGGAAAGGACGGAATCGGTTTTCTCCAAATCTACGCCATCTGATGGAAAAAATTGAGTGAGGGCGTGATTTGGCATCTTGTCATATTGTGACGTATTTGCCCATGTTTCGCTCGGAATAATTCATGTATAATTCTTACAGTCTAGAGGGGAAATATTGAAGCTCAAAATTTTATTTCTTTTTTCATTCTGATCGATTTTGGATACATATGAATAACAGAAATTATGTTTGTTTTTATCCTAAACTAAGCACAGATCGCAATGTTTTAAAGAGGTCTTATTTTTTTTTCTTATTTATTTCCCCTAAAAAAGAAACGGCTGTGCCGGAACGGCGTTCAGGTGCGTTTCGGCTCCACTACACCACTCGTTGAATGGCTTTAATTCAAAATATCTATTGTCACCTACTATTTTAAATAGGTTCCGAAGACTTTTTTGTGTCAGCCTTACAGAATTATTACTCCATTTTGGCGGGCGAACCAGCTGGTTGTTCCGAGAATCATGAAAAATGTTTTTACTCAGTTTAAATTCCAATAGCATCGTTTACAGAAAACTTTATAATTTCATTATTTTTTTTTTCTTAACTTATCTGTCTTAACTCATCATTGTCTTTTTTTTTCTTAATGACAATATCGCTAAGAAAAATAAGTGATAAAAATCAATTATATCTCGATTTTTTTGTTTCGATTTCGTTTTCAATACTTTATTTTATGTCATTATGGGCCTTTTTTTATTTTGTTGAAGTCATGATACCACGGCAACGCTGTGCGGATAGATGCTAGTATAAAATATTTACAAAAATAAACAAAATAAAGGCAGATTAGCTAAAAGTTTCACCATTGCCTAGAAACGAAGTATCTATAAATTTGCCTTATTTCAAAATCGTCTGCATGTAATCAATTATTTATTAAATTTTGAAAAATTAATAAAAGTTGAAGGAAAAATTACACAGAAATAAAATTTGTATCATTGAAAAGGTAAAATTTTGGAGTTTAAGATGGTATATAATATTTTTTGTGGGACAATTTACTTCAAAGTTACTGCGGAAAAACTGTTTCGGTTAATTTCTAACTGATTTTTAACTAACTTTTGCAATTTGAAAAGTTCACAGGTATTTCACCTTTGTCTTAAATAATAAGTGTGCAAAGTTTGGTTGAAATCGGTGCAGTGGTTTAGGAGGAGATGGGGAGCAGAACCATTTACATACCCACAATGATTTTTATTTATATTAAGATTAAGGAATAGAAACTGAGCATAAACAGCAAAGATACATGCTAATTAATACCAGTGGTATGAGGTGGTTCTGAAATCTACTGGAGCAGTTGAGCTTTTAGTTAATATAATAAGCACAATATTATCCATACAAGCTTTACAAATGTATGATGATGATAAATTATCTCAAGATGAAAAAAAAATCTGAACTAAAGAATAATAACATGAAGAATGTGCACTAAAATAAAATGCTACCCAAACACAACTCCTTTATCACTTGACACACATAACAGGTTGTAACAGAAAGCAATACTGCACATAAATGAATAACCAATAGTAAAAAGTTTCATTTCATAATTTTTCTCCTTTCTCTGCATGTAAATGCACATTTCTACACCCATTCCGAAAAGTTATATGCTCAGTAGGAACAAGAAAATGACGCAATGAGCATGAAATCAACGGAACCTATAGTAAGATGAAGTGTAAATCACTTGCTCAACTAAAACACACAATTTTTATGTCACACTCACAGTCGGCTGGAAAGCCATATATATTGGGCCACTCCGAAAAGTCATAAGATTGGCGTGAGTGAGAAAGAATATAATATAATGAAGCATCTGACAAACCGAATTGTTTGCTGAAGCACTGCTTCATTTGCTTTGGTTGAAAGCATGTCACTGATTAATATAGTATACTTATCTTAATTCAAAATAATATGACATAAACTGAAATTAAGTTTACCGGATAGTTGAGTGTGACGGGAAAAATGGGAAGGGGGTAGATTGTAGCCTTTTTTTTTTTTTTTTTAAGATTTTTAAGGCCAAATAATTTGTTTTGTTTTTTTCATTTTGAAATGTGCATTAAATATATTTTTTAAGAATACTTCTGTATCTTCCGTAACATTGTATTTACAAAATATATTATGAAGATTTTAATTTAACATTGATGATTTAAAAAAAAATATGATCTGTAGCCGAATTTTTATCGTAAATATATAGATAGTAAAAATATAAACATATAAAAATAGCCGACGAAACTGAAAAATATTCTACTCAGAAAGCATAATAAAACTCTTTTAAGTGATCATAAACAAATCCCAAGATTGAATATCAAACCTAATTATCTTTTAGAAGATCGCAAGGGTTATTGCGCAATACGCGCGCATCCAATTCTTCCGCACGTGATATTACGTAATCGAAATCAACATTTGCCGATATTTGGAGGGTAAATAAATAAAGGAAAAGAAAGAGACTTACTAATCTAGAGTAACCCCCATCAGCTTTTTTTTCCCTACCGATTCTGTCCCTTTACCTTTTTTTTTTTTTGGTTGTCGATTTCGATTTTAGGTCTTGTTTTTCGGCGAAAGGTGAGGACCTTTATTTTTTTTGGTTCTCACTTTTGCTTTTGAACCCCCCATAAAGCGAGTCTGTGTATATTGCTTTTTTTCCCCCTTCTACGCCCTTTCGTGCGGAGCGAATGCTGCATTCCAGAAATAAATTGTCCGCGTGAATGGAACGGGGGGCGCACGCGCTAAATTTTGGCGCGCAGATGTAAAACTTTTAGAAAAACTCATTTTCTAATTTTTCCGGTTAGTTGAGCTTTCCGGATACTTGAATGCCGGATAATCGAGAGTTTACTGTATGCTGCAATACTATCATGCTATTAAAGATATATATATTTTCCCCGGTCTAAGTACAAAAATTACTAAAGACAAACAAAAATTAATATGAGGAAATACATTTTAAATGCAGTCTTATTGTCATATCTATTCAAACTCGGAAATAAATGAACTACAAACATTATTCCTGTATTTCACATATTGAAAAAAGTTTCCATCTTATATTAGCACTGGATTTTTCATTCGAATATTGGATGATGCATGGTTATAAAAGCCTGATCTAAGCATTAATGTTTAAGCATAATATTGTGATGTATTAAAATAATATTTTGATTACTTCTAATTTAAAATTTGGATACATAACTTCCTAAACAAGTAACAGCATATTTTCCATCTATTGATGAAAAACTAAACAAAATAATTGAATTTTGGTATATCTCGCATAACAAAACTTGATAAATTAACAACTGATAATTAATTTTGAAAAGTACCACATTCTTCTGGAAAATTCTGCATTGAATACAGATAACTATATGCAAAAAGATCCTATTTTTTATATATAAAAAAAAGATTACATAAATTGCATTTTGCAAACTAGGCGACTAAATTATTTACAAAATTTTTTCTCTATTATCTAAATTAATCAGGCATTCTATTTTGCACGAGACTTATTCTACATTCTGTGTACTTCGTTTGTTCGAGTTACGTATTACTGGTTCTCACTTTTGCGCAGACCCCCCATAAAGCGGAATGCAACCAGCCTTTTTTTTTCCCTTCTACGCCCCTCCGTGCGGAGCGAACGTTTACATTCCAGAAATAGTGTCCGCGTGTGAATGGAACGGGGCGCGCAAACGCTAAATTTTGGCGCAGATCGCCAAACTTTTAGAAAAAACTCATTTTCTAATTTTTCCGGTTAGTTGAGCTTTCGGATACTTGAATGGATAATCGAGAGTTTATAGCACTGTCAACAGAGAATTAAGACTTTATTGATTAAAAAATACGCTGCATCAGCGAATATAATATTAAAGGGCAAATCATACTACAAAATCATTCAAATTCTAAGGATATAAATATGTCTATTAATTATTCAATTTATTATTGAAATGCTTTTACACAAAATTTTGAAAAACCAAAGATATTTTAAAATAAAGTATGAATAAAGTATTGTTAAGCCTTTCTTCTTGTCTAGACATATAAGTTAAATTATTTAAGAAATTTATTTACCTCAACATGGCAGGAACAATCCCACAGGTCTAATTTATATTTGATCGACTTAGGTAAGAATCATTTAGTGCACCTAAAATAAAATGGCCATTTATAAAGAAAATATTTTTATTTATAAAATAAAATGTTTGTAAGTTAACAAAAATAAGTTTAAAGATTGCATTAAAAGGAATATTTCATTAATGCCAGCAAAATTTAATTCTACTCTACACTCTCTTAAATATTTACTTTTTTTAATAAATATTTCAATAAAATTAGGTGATGCACACCCCAAGAGAATGTTACCTTTGAAAATGGAAATTCAAGTATATGCTGTCCATTTTTAGAAAAAACCAGAAAGGTTTCTTCAAAACTACAAGATTCATTTTTTTTTTAAATTACTGGAGGAGGGAAAAAATCTATCCACAAATCACCTTCAAAATATCAATTTGAAATGTTATCTAATTAAAAAGAATGAAATCTACCTTTGACAATTACAGTAAGAATTAGCTTTGATAATGCAGATAAAATATTTTAATAGAGACAAAATAATTTATGAGGTACATCAATATTATTCATAATTTCTAAAGAAAATGAAAATTAGAAAGAAAAGTATTAGGAACTCTACTGTTTTAAAAATTATTTTAAATGAAAAAAAAACTATGTATTAAACAACCTTCATACATTCAACACACAATAACAATTTTTTCAATCTTGGATTTTTAAGAAGTACCTCAAAATAGCCCTTGAAATAATATCCAAAGTAGTAAAAAGAAGCGCCACAAGGTTATTAAACCATAACAAAAAAAATGCTGCAATCTATTAAAACTAGTTTCAACTATCAATGTCTAAAACACACAGGGTAGCAAAGAAAGTTAATTAAATGATCAAATTTGATTTTAGTTGTAATAATAATACCATATAATTTGAGCTCAAAATAGCAGTATTGTCAGATGCTGATAAACTACACCACAGTTTTTAAATTAGATCATATAAGCAATATTTAAAAAGAATAAAAAGAAACTCTCAACATTGATTTTAACACAAATAGATAACTTTATAGGCTTTCTGCATTAAGTTCATTGTAAAAGGTAATAAATATAAAACTGATTTTCTTAGATTAGAGCAAAATTAAAACAACATATTTTCAAATAACCAATGATCACAAGATTCTTCAGAGATTAGCCGACTTATATTTAAAGTAAAGCAAGACTTAATGAAAATTAAATACCGGTTAAAGAAAATGCCTGAAGTTTAAATGGGACTCACTTATATGGGATGATGACACAACTGTGTGAGGGGTTGAACTAGCAGATCCTATACAGAAGCAGCAGAATGGTGGTAGTCCAATGAGAAAAGCAACGAGACTCCTAGACAGATAGGTGAGTATTTGGTATATTATCGAGCAGTAAAACCTGTTGGGAAGACATTGTGAGCTAAGAGCAGACTATGGTCAATATAGCTAGCAACATTTTGAGGGCAACTGTCTAGAATAATGCATTGCCAAGATGTAAGGCCTTCAAAATTTTCTTTTCTTTTGCCAGACCTAAATTTCTACTAAACATGATTATGAAATTATGTTTTAAAATACTACTCTTTCAAATAGTAGACGCTATGTGATTTATATCATTCTTTTTTAAGAGAAATAATTGAGCATATAAAGGATTTTATGCCCCTTTCAATAAAAAAATTGATTTTTATACAAGTCTCTCTTCAATATATTTTTAAACTATTCTTTTTAAATGAATATACATCAAACGTTTTGTCCCAGAGATATAGTCTTAATTCCAAATAATTAATGCTTTTGCTTTATTGAGGTTTTTTCAAGAAATTTTGTTCTATCAAATAACATTTCTTTATATTTTCACCTTAATTATTGTTACTGAATAAATTAATCATTAAGGATGGTCGCAGTTTGCCTTTTAGCAATGACCCATTTGTACTAAAGATTCTTGAAAGAATAGACTGAGCTCTAATACTGTGATGCAATAGAATACATGCTGAAAATGTTATTAATTAATTTACAACATATAGATGCACACCGAGTGCTGATAAAAAAATATAAATGAATTGATGATTTTCACTCATTGTACATCTTTTTTAGTTTTGTTTGTATGCTTGAGAACATATTTTATTCTATAATTTTGAAAAATTCCTTGTCCACATTAGTTCTTAAAAACATCTGTATTTTAATATTATATAATTTTAATAAGGATTTTTTTCCAATTAAAACCTAGATCTTGTATGGGTTCAAAACAATTTTTTAGCCATAAACCATACTTAAAACAAAATAGGATTTTTTAAAGTATTTTTCCCATGTTTTATCAAAAAATGAAGTCAAAAAACATTTCTCTTTTTTTAAAAATCAGCCTAGGTTAACTGATCAGTAGACATAAAAAGTGGTCATGAGTAAAACAGCTATTTTAAAACCAAGCAAAATTTTAAATTGAAATAATATAAGAATTCTTAAAGGAATCACAACTAAATGTAGCGCAATAAGAAATATAATATTGTAGATAATGTTTTACTACAGCACAATTAGGATTTTCTTAATTTGGTGCAATTAATAGTAAAATCAGCAATATTTGTAGAAGAAATATAAAATACAAATTCAATGGAAAAAAAATATCTTGCAAACAACAAAATTATGATAATAAATTCTATAATAGACCTAAATCAGTGGCCTAGTGAGGGGTAAGTGACCAAGGTATATATGATTTTGCTACCCCAATCATCATCAGTGCTTTAAATAAAGGTAAAAACACCTGGGTCATGAAATTATTTTTTGCCCCTCATCATATTTTATTTTAAAAAAGGCATAAGAAAAGATTTTACTCCATGGTACAAAATGGTGCCTGGAGCATCTATACCCCTTTTGCTACACCACTGATCTAATTCTGATAATAAGTTC